>WNWK01000375.1:235000-484579 GCA_009830355.1 Cherax destructor | reverse complement strand
GTCATTTATTTCTGTATATTCCTGTTTGGTGTGATGGGTTCCTATTTATTTGGTACAGTTTGGTTGTAAATTAGGATTATTAAAGAAAGACTCGGATTTTCTTGATTCTTTGTGGATCAAATGTACTGTGCAAATACTCAGCATTATGTTTTGTTGAACAAACAAAATTAAGAAAGTCAAACACTCGTAGGACAATTAACAGATGTGCAGTATGCCTTGTTTTATCCAGCAGCTGGGCGATAGACTTCTATTATTGTGTATGGTTAATTAAGAGAACATCCCCTATGTATACATACATCAGTTGATTATCGATTGATGTGTATTTCTACTTGGCAATCCTTGAAGTTGTTGGTGAGCAGAGGTCTAACATGATCTGATTGGTGGAAAAGACTGTTGCAGAAAGGAATGGAGACATTTTGACTGTCTCCAGGTAACAGCTGACAAAAAAAACCTGTTCACAGACAAATCTCTTAGAATTACTTTCCCATTATCTTTTCACCACTTATCTATGTTCTGTTTATAGCAATGAAATTTATTTGTACACATTTCATTTGTTTTTAGGGTATTTACTCACAAAAACATAAATGTACAGTGGACCCCCGGATTTCATTGCCCAAACTCGAACAATTATGTAAGTGTATTTTTGTAAGTGCTTTGTAAGTATTTTTGAGGGTCTAAAGGACTAATCTAATTTATATTTGTCCTTGTAACAAATTCCTTTGGTAACGGCACTCGAACAGCATTCTGGAACGAAGTATGGCCGAAACCAGGGTACCACTGTATTTAGCATAACTCTTGTAAATGAACACATTTGCAGAGTCCTTAATATTCTGTTTTTAGGTGGATTTTTCTTTTAGAAGCTTAGTCAAGCTACTGATGTTTGACAAAGATCTTGGCAAGCAAAACAGCCTAGAAGTGAAGTGCATTAACCCTTTCGTGTCACGACCCTGCTCGCAAACTTGGTCCCAGGGTCGGGGAATATTCAAAAAAAATTATGAAATGATAGAGAATCTTTTTCCTAAGGTAATGAAACCAAAAGTACCAAATTTGATGGAAAACATACAGAATTATCCTCTCACAAAGCAATCTCAGCATTATTTAGGTATCAGTAATTTCACCCACTTCACGCTTTATTTTTGGTCAATTTCATTGTTCCAGTCGACCAAACTTGTAGCTATTTCATTAGTATTCCTTTCTTCTATCGATAGAGTGCAGAAAATGCCCATTTACCTATTTCAACGCCCAATAAAGTGATCAGAAATCTGGAATTTGGCCAATTTCACACAAAATTCAACAATTGCTAATTTGAAAATAGGGTCCAGAATAAAACAGTGGACCCCCAGTTTTTGTAATTAATTTGTTCCAGAATGCTGTTCAAGTGCTGTTACCAAACGAATTTGTTCCCATAAGGAATAATGTAAATTAGATTAGTCCTTTTAGACCCCCAAAAATACACAAAAGCACTTGCAAAAATACACTTACATAATTGTTCGAGTTTGGAACAGTACGAAAACTGGGGGTCCACTGTATAGACATTCCTGGCAGTAAATAAACATTTCTTTTGCTCCTTAGTCACATCTCCAGGCCCCTCTTATATTACATTTGCTTTTTATTTTGAATTTTTATTCACACAAAAAATAGAAAATTTACTCTTATGCAAACTACTGCATTTTTGTAATGACTGTATAAATAATGTCTGTGCATTCCTAAATGTGTATTATACTGGCCAGTTGGACGCATATTGTGTACTCTGGAATATCAGCAAAAATCGAACATTACTGCTACTTTGAGGTCAATTTCAAGCTATTTTCAGTCCTGAAACTAATCAAAATAATCGGTTTCTGTAATATGTCTTCCATTCTATCAAAAGAAACCGAGAATACGACCATAAAATCCATACGAAAATTCACCCCAAAGTCACTGTTTTAAACCAAAAACATGGTCGCAGTTTTTTCCTGATTATGCACTGCATGCTGCATGATTATTTTTATATGGTGCACACTTACCACATAGACCCATTCTCTCATATCCCGTAACATGACGCCATGAGCTCAGCTCATGGCGTCATGTTACGGGACCAACACTGGCTTCAAAGCTGTGATACAATGGGACCGACACTGAAAGGGTTAAGGTCCTGACTTATGATGGTTTACGCTTAAATTAGACACTTTGGAACCAATTAACTCTTTGTCAGTGCTGTAGTAGTACGGGTTTGAGGTCACTGTCCATGCTGTAGTACTACTACGCCATGTGCTCAGCTCAGTCAGACAAGCTGTAAATGGTAAATTTGGGCATAGATATGAGAGAATTGGTCTATGCAGTAAGTGTGCACCATATCAAAAAAAAAAATTCTGCAGCATGCAGTGCATAATGAGAAAAAATTTGACCATGTTTTTTATTTAAAACAGTGAATTTGCAGTGCATTTTTGTATGGTTTTTATGTTGTATTTTTTGTTTCTTTGTCTCATTTGATAAAATGGAAGTTATATTACAGAAATAGAGATGATTTTGATTGGTTTCGGGACTGAAAATAGGTTGAAGTTGAGCTCAAAGTAGTGGAAATGTTCAATTTCTGCCGATATTCAAGAGTAAACAGATCATGCCGCCTATCCAAAGCACGTCCAACTCATAGGTCTAATATGCATTCACGAATGCGCTGATATTATAAAGTTATTACAATATTGCATAACAGTAAATCTTCTATTTTTTTGTGACTAAAAATTCAAATGGAATTCATGTGTAAAGCCTAGGAACATAACTAATAAATAGAGGAAATGTTACTTTAGTGCCAGGAATGCCTACATTGTTGATTCTGGACCAAGAGCGAAATTGCTAGGAATTTGACCGACTGGAACAATGTAATTGGCCTAAAATAGGACTTGGTAAGCAAAATCATCGATGCGTAAATATCACTGACAGCAAAATTTGGAAAAGCATAGTTTCATCAATTTTCCATCAAATTTCGTACTTTGGGTTTCACTACCTTCGGAAAAAGATTTTCTACCATTTCATAAGGAAAAAAAATCTTATTCTTGGACACTGAGAGCAAGTCTCCGATCATGGGTCTGGACAATTAAAGGGTTAATTGCCTACGAACATTGATCCACAGTTATCATCACTACCAGTATTTATACAAATTATTTAAATCAGTAATTTTTCTCCTTTTTTACCAAATGCAATAATACTTTGTGTATGTTCATTTTATACATGTCTAAAGATCTCATGTTGTTTCATTAGATTGATCAAGAAGCATAGATTTAATATTCATGACTTTCTCAACTTTTAACCAGCTGACCTGATTGAGCCTTGTCATATGTACTTTTGAATTCATTTGTAGATAGCTTCCACTCTCATTATTCAGCTCTTACTGTTTCTTAATATGTCTTATGATGCAGTATTTGCTGATATCTGTGTGGCTTATTTGATGTGTAATTTTCACCAGTGTTGGCAGTTTCCATGTTTGCATCTATTGGCAAACTGAATTTTCACTTAAAATCTGATTCTTTTGTTGGCTCGCCTGTTCTGCACACCACATTTTTCACAAGCCCAACTGATGACATCAGCTTCCATATACAGTGGATCCTCGCTATTCGAACACTCCAAAACTCGCCCTTTTATGTAAGTTTATTATTGTAAGTGATTTTATAAGTGTATTTTTGGGGGTCTGAAATGGACTAATCTAATTTACATAATTCCTTATGGGAATAAATTCGTTTGGTAACAGCACTTGAACAGCATTCTGGAATGAGGGTGAGTTTTGGAGTGTTCAAATAGCGAGGGTCCACTGTATCAGTATATTCACCACCTCCATATCCTTTCCAATCACTGTTTTTTTTCATTTCCTATGTCCTGCTTTACTCTTATTACCTTGCTGTATATGTATGCTTCTTCAACGTCACGTTTCCACCAGGGTGGCCAAAGAACAAGTTTCCCTTTTACATTTAGTAAATATCAGGAAAGGGTTACTGCCTTGCTCGGCATTAGTCCTTTACGACACGCATGCTAGAGAAATTCTGTTCCACTTCCATGGAGATATGTATGTACATGTGTGTATATATTTTTACAGTTTATTTTTGTGTATTCATTTTATTATAGCTTATAACATAAGTCCGTCAATTTTTAACTTGTATAACATATGGTAAAACCCACCAACCTTAATCTTGTAAAGGCAAGATGAAATTTGCTTGTTTTTTTTTATTATTTCAGTGTTACTCACAATGATGCTCTATCCTTCTGTTTTATTTGTTGTCACCTTGTTCAAATTTCATATTAGCTGTCTGTATATTGAGAATGTTCTAATAATTCCAAATCAGTACAATTTATGTAACCAACATTCTCCAAACACATGCAAACATTTCCTGCACCTATATCTTTTTTGGGTCACTCTGCCTCAGTGGGAGACAGCTGGCATATTAAAAAATACTACATATATATCTAGTAGTAGGTTGGTAGTCAGCAACCACCCAGGGAGGTACTACCATCCTGCCAAGTGGGTGTAAAACAAAAGCCTGTATTTGTTTTACATGATGGTAGGATTGCTGGTGTCATTTTTCTGTCTCATAAACATGCAAGATTTCAGGTACGTCTTGCTACTTCTACTTACACTTAGGTCACGCTACGCAAACATGTACACGTTTATGTATACACACTCATCTGAGTTTTCTTTGATTTTATCTTAATAGTTCTTGTTCTTATTGCTTTTCCTTTCATATCCATGGGATAGTGGAATAAGAATCTTTCCTCCGTAAGCCATGCGTGTTGTAAAAGTCAACTAAAATGCAGGGAACAATGGGCTAGTAACCCCTTTTCCTGTATAGCTTACTAAAAAGAAGAAGAACGTCAAAGTGGGATGTTTGAATGTGCGTGGATGTTGTGCGAATGATAAGAAAGAGATGATTGTAGATGTTATGAATGAAAAGAAGCTGGATGTCCTGGCTTTAAGTGAGACAAAGCTGAAGGGGATAGGAGAGTTTCAGTGGGGAGAAATAAATGGGATTAGGTCAGGGGTTTCAAATAGAGTTAGAGCTAAAGGAGGAGTGGCAATAATGTTGAATAATCAGTTATGGCAAGTAAAGAGGGAATATAAATGTATAAATTCAAGGATTATGTGGAGTAAAATAAAGGTTGGATGTGAAAAGTGGGTTATAGTAAGTGTTTATGCACCTGGAGAAGAGAGAAGTGTAGAGGAGAGAGAGAGATTTTGGGAAATGTTGAGTGAGTGTGTGGGGAGTTTTGAACCAAGTGAGAGAGTAATTGTGGTTGGGGATCTTAATGCTAAAGTGGGTAAAAATGTTGTGGAGGGAGTAGTAGGTAAATTTGGGGTGCCAGGGGTAAATGTAAATGGGGAACCATTAATTGAGCTATGTGTAGAAAGAGGTTTGGTAATAAGTAATACATATTTTATGAAAAAGGATAAATAAATATACAAGGTATGATATAGCACGTTGGATTATGTATTGGTGGATAAAAGGTTGATGGGTAGGCTTCGGGATGTACATGTTTATAGAGGGGCAACAGATATATCGGATCATTATTTGGTTGTATCTACAGTTAGAGTAAAAGGTAGATGGGACAAAAAGAAAATGGCAACAGCAAGTAAGAGAGAGGTAAAAGTGTATAAACTAAGGGAGGAGGAAGTTAGGGTGAGATATAAGCAACTATTGGCAGAAAGGTGGGCTAGTGCAAGAATGAGTAGTGGGGGGGTTGAAGAGAGTTGGGATAGTTTTAAAAATGCAGTATTAGAATGTGGGACAGAAGTTTGTGGCTATAGGAGGGTGGGTGCAGGAGGAAAGAGGAGTGAGTGGTGGAATGAAGAAGTAAAGGGTGTGATAAAAGAGAAAAAGGTAGCTTATGAGAGGTTTTTACAAAACAGAAGTGTTAATAGAAGAGCAGAGTATATGGAGAGTAAAAGAAAGGTGAAGAGAGTGGTGAGAGAGTGCAAAAGAAGAGCGAATGAAAGAATGGAAGAGGCTCTGTCAAGAAATTTTGCTGAAAACAAGAAAGCCTAGGGAACGAATGGATTTGTCAGTTAAAAACAGAGTAGGGGAGTTAGTAGATGGGGAGCTGGAGGTATTGGGTAGATGGCGGGAATATTTTGAGGAACTTTTAAATGTCGATGAAAAAGGGAGGCGGTAATTTCATGTACTGGCCAGGGAGGTACAACATCGTTTAGGAGTGAAGAAGAGCAGGAGGTGAGTGTGGGGAGGTGCGTGAGGCATTACGTAGAATGAAAGGGGTAAAGCAGCTGGAACTGACGGGATCATGACAGAAATGTTAAAACAGGGAGGATATAGTGCTGGAGTGGTTGGTTTTTTTGTTTAATAAATGTATGAAAGAGGGAAGGTACCTAGGGATTGGCAGAGAGCATGTTAGTTCCTTTCTATCCCCTTCAGGATATAAAGAGTGTAAAAATTATAGGGAATAAGTTTACTGAGTATACCAGGTAAAGTGTATGGCAGGGTTATTATTGAAAGAATTAGAGGTAAGACAGAGAGTAGGATTGCAGATGAGCAAGGAGGCTTTAGAGTGGGTAGGGATGTGTAGATCAAGTGTTTACAGTGAAGCATATATGTGAACAGTATTTAGATAAAGGTAGAGAAGTTTTCATTGCATTTATGGATTTAGAAAAGGCATATGATAGAGTGGATAGGGAGCAATGTGGCAAATGTTGCAAGTGTATGGAATAGGTAGTAAGTTACTGAAGGCTGTAAAAAGTTTTTATGAGGATAGTGAGGCTCAGGTTAGGGTGTGTAGGAGAGAGGAGATTACTTCCCGGTAAAAGTAGGTCTTAGACAGGGATGTGTAATGTCACCATGGTTGTTTAACCCTTTGGGGTCGACAGGCCTTCTCAGGAAAGTGTTCCTGGGGTCGAAAATTTTTGGAAAAAAATTTCATATGAAATGATAGAGAATCTTTTTCGATCATAACGCCACCAAAATTATGAAATTTGATCGAAAACTAACGGAATTATGCTTTCGTCAGTGCAAGTTATCTATCAATTTCATCTACTTCAGAAAACCTAAGTTGGTCCATCCCAAAGGAGAAATGGCAATTTTCTAATTTCACACAAATTTCAAACGATGCCAATTTCAAAATAGGGTCCAGAGTAAACAAGGCAGACATTCCTGGCACTAAAATAACATGTTCTCTGTTCATTAGACACGTCTCCAGGCCCCTGTTCCATTACTTTTGCTTTTCATTTTTAATTTTTATTCTCACAAAAAATAGATTTACTATTATGTATACAACTGCATCATTGTAAAAATGGTATAAATAATATCAGAGCACTTGTACATGAATATAAGACTCGCCAGTTAATGTGTATTGGAGGCATGGTGTGATTTGTTTACTCTTCAACATCGTCAAAAATCGAACATTTTCGCTACTTTGAGCTCAATTTCAAGGTACTTGTCATTGTCATACCAATCAAAATCATCTCTATTTCTGTAATATATCTTCCATTCTATCAAATGAGACCAAGAAAACGAGAATACATCAATAAATACCATACGAAAATCAACTGCAAAGTCGCTGTTTTAATCGAAAAAAATGGTCAGTTTTTTTTTCTCTCATTATGCAGTGTGTACTGCAGAATTTTTTTTTATACTGCGCACACTGACCACACAGACCCATTCTTTCATATGTATGCCTACCAGACGTTTTCTGCTTAAATTGAGGCCGCTAGAATTTGGGCGTACTAGTACGGCACCAACCCCTGCTCGTAAATCGTACTAGTACGGCACCGACCCCCAAAGGGTTAATATATTTATAGATGGGGTTGTAAAAGAAGTAAATGCTAGGGTGTTGGGGAGAGGGGTGGGATTAAATTATGGGGAATTAAATGCAAAATGGGAGTTGACACAGTTACTTTTTGCTAATGATACTGTGCTTATGGGAGATTCTAAAGAAAAGTTGCAAAGGTTAGTGGACGAGTTTGGGAGAGTGTGTAAAGGTAGAAAGTTGAAAGTGAACATAGATAAGAGGTAAGGTGATAAGGGTATCAAACGATTTAAATAAAGAAAAATTGGATATCACATTGGAGAGAGGGATTATGGAAGAAGTAAATGTTTTCAGATATTTGGGAGTTGACGTGTCAGCGGATGGGTTTATGAAGGATGAGGTTAACCATAGAATTGATGAAGGAAAAAAGGTGAGTGGTGCGTTGAGGTATCTGTGGAGACAAAAAAACGTTATCCATGGAGGCAAAGAAGGGAATGTATGAAAGTATAGTGGTACCAACACTTATATGGGTGTGAAGCATGGGTTGCAAATCCTGCAGCGAGGAGGAGGTTGGAGGCAGTGGAGATGTCCTGTCTAAGGGCAATGTGTGGTGTAAATATTATGCAGAAAGTTCGAAATGTGGAAATTAGGAGAAGGTGTGGAGTTACTAAAAGTATTTGTCAGAGGGCTGAAGAGGGGTTGTTGAGGTGGTTTGGTCATTTAGAGAGAATGGATCAAAATAGAATGACATGGAGAGCGTATAAATCTGTAGGGGGTAAAGGAGGTTTTGTGGGCGAGGGGCTTGGGCTTCCAGCAACCATGCCCGAGCGTGTCAGATAGGAATGAATGGAGACAAATGGTTTTTGGGACCTTACGAGCTGTTGGAGTGTGAGCAGGGTAATATTTTGTGAAGGGATTCAGAGAAACTGGTTAGCCAGACTTGAGTCCTGGAAATTGGAAGTACAATGCCTGTACTTTAAAGGAGGGGTTTGGGATATTGGCAGTTTGGAGGGACATCTGAACTGTTGTATCTGAGTGCCTCTGCAAAGACAGTGATTATGTATGAGTGATGGTGAAAGTGTTGAATGATGATAAAAGTTTTTTTTTTTTTTTCTTTTTGGGTCACCCTGCCTCAGTGGGAAACGGCCGACGTGTTAAAAAAAAAAAAACGTATGTATGTATTTCTGATATACCTACAGTTAAAATGAATCTATTTGTCATTACAGGAAAGACGCGTGGAAAAGAAACTGAATAGAGCGGCTTTCAAGGACGAAAGGAGGCGACAGGAAAAGATACTTATGAACAATAAATATAATAATAAAATATCTTTGGTGTAAGTGCTTTTCTTGCATCTAGAATAATTTTCCTTTATTTTTACATAGGCTTTCAACACTTTCTATGCTTATCAGATGTTAATAATATTATATTTGTTGCTCTTTATATTGCAATTTATTACCTAGGTGTGTGATCTGCAATGAACCAGAGAAATATTATGGAAGTTGTGGAAATATAGTGTCCAGTGTGAGTGTATTTGAGAAAGGAACTTATCAGTATCCTCATAGTTCAAGAAAACTTGTGACCAATTTAAGGCCTCCATCTGATTAATATTGTTAATCATTTGGAGCTTTGGGGTTGGCTAGTGAATACTGTATCCAATAAACTTATTAATCCAGTTGCTAAGCAAATGCTGTTTATGCCACTAACTTGTTTGCACGAAATATATTCAGCAGTAAGTCTCAATTTTTGCATGTTTCATTCCATTATCGCCAAAAACAAAATACCTTGATATATCTTGTTTTGCATACCACGTGTATTTAACTAGGAGTTTTCAATATTAAATTGTTTGTGCAACGGTCTTCAGTTTTATTTTATAATCTCAACATTACTCTGTAGAACTGCACACCATATACCGTCTCAAATATTTATCTGTATGTTCTGCCAATATACCAAATATTATGAATATTAATTTATATTTCATTTACCTAATCATATATATAATGCCATACGTACTTGTTTTGGAAATTTAATGAAAGTATTGAACAAGTTTAATGAAATTTGGAAAGAAAATACCAGTAGTGCGAATTGAAGTAATGACAAGTCGAGATTAGAAAATTACTTTCAAACCTCTGTACCTTTGAGGGGTAGACTCATTTTTACAGTAGTTAAATTTTGGTACTTTTCAATACCTTGGGCTGTATAACCCCTGTGGTTTAGCACTTCTATTTGATTATAATAATAATTCAATACCTTGGATCATGTTAGCTATACATCAGTTTAATTCCTAAAATAGGGATTAGTCTTAGTACATCTATACACTTGAGACACACCTCTTGGTGTATATAATGCTTTCCTATAAGGAATGGAACATATCAAAGATTATAGAAGTTGTAAGCTAATTTAAGGCTGCCCAAAATGCTCTGCACACCCAGGGATTTTCTATAATGTATGCCTATCGCCTTTTCTGAACAAATTTTAAACCATGCTTTATATAAACCAAGTTCAGTGCTTCTTTTTTTATTATAATAAACAAACTTTATCATATAAACCACTGAAGCATAAATATACGAGCGTGAAGGGAATGCTAATGAGTATTCCGATTGCTTACATAGGGTTCCCAACGGAGTGGAACATAGATAAGTGTTGCTGAGATTACACGCATTTGTGATGAATCTGTAATCAGCATCTGAGAGCAGTTATTAGCGGGGGGCTGATTAAGCAGCAGCAGCCTGACAATCAGGTGCTTGAGTGAGACTTGACTACTGATTGTAAACCCAAGCACTATTCATAATGAGTGCTCCAACATCGTCACCACTCTAACACTTGCTTCATATTCCCTTTTAGCTGACAGCTCCACCTTTGACACCAACTCCCTCTTGACTTTTTGACAGCAGCAGATTTATTACACAACCTTTGATTATAATTCCTCTAGCACTCCTCACTGCCCTTACAAACTCTCAATCTGTTGTCCACTCCATCCTTGCTACTTTCTAATTCTGCACTATCCCCTGCCCCGCTGCGCTGTATGACCCTTGTAGGTTTAGCGCTTCTCTCTGATTATAATAATAATCTACCTCCATTATACTCTCCACCCTCGCTAGTCTTGGATCAAGCATATTAAACCAACCCCTGCAGTGCTGTATGACCCCTGTGGGTTTAACCCTTAATTTTTATTATATAATTCAAGGCGAGTGCTGTATCACTCACACTCAGTGGACTTGCCCTTCTCTTCCATGGATCAAATGGTATAATAATAATAATGCTTGATTTGAAAACCTCAGAAGAATTTGAGAACATGTAGAGGTACAGTGGACCCCCGAGTTTCGTAAAAACTTCACTCCTGAAGTCTGCTCAAGTGCCATTACCGAACGAATTTACTCCCTTAAGGAAAAATTTCACGTAGGTTAGTCTATTTCAGACCCCCAAAAATACACTTCCACAAGAACTTACAAAATTATACTTACATAATTGCACGATTTCCGGGGTATTCGTTAACCGAGGGTCCACTGTATTCGTTTTGTTTTACAGGCGGGTCCTGGTTTACAGCGCTTCGCTGTATGATCCTGGTGGGTTTAGTGCTTAGTTTTGATTATAATAATAATTTGCTTTACAACATTTCACTATACAGCAGTTTTCAATTAAACCCGTTCTTCATTTATTCGGACTTCCTACAATAAATATATTCACTCACTATAAGCAAAGGACGAAAATATTTTAGGGTAAATACCCCTCAAGGGAAGTTCCTTGATCCTGGTGAGGGGCTCTTGATCTAGAGAATTGGATCTTATGCTCCAGTTCCTTGAATTAAGCCTGAATACCTTCCACATCACCCCCAGGCACTGTAATCCCTACGGGTCTAGTTCTCCATGATAATGAGGTAAATAATGTGTACTGTATATGCATATTTTAGGCCTAATTTTATTGCTCACTTAATATATGATAGTGTGAACATGTTAATCAGATTTTTATATGCATTTGAAAGTGAAAAAAGGCTATGATTCACTTTACAGTGATTTTTGTTTTACAGGAGGAACCTGAAACCTAACCTGCTGTATAAGTGGGGCCCTCCAGTAGCCTGGAACCTAACCGGCTGAAAAATTTAAGTTGGCGGCCTCAGTATTCTGGAACTATAACCTGTTTTAAGTGGGGCCTCGTTCCTGGAAAACCTTTTTCCTGCTGTTTACCCTAGGGTTTCTAAAAATTATTTCTGTAGAGTGACTGCTTCTCCTTGAATAATCCCTTATACTAATGCTTTCCTGGTTTAATGACCTGTGTAGGTTTAGTTAATGAATTATAAAATAATACCTTTCCCTAGATCAATACCTGGTTAGTGCTTTGTTATGATTTGATAAAGTAACGCTTCTGTAGTAACTCTGGTTCCCTCTTTGTCATTGCACTGTTGATAAAGTCAACGGCTGTTGTAGGTAACTGCTACTGTTGTAGGTAACTCTGCTACTGTTGTAGGTAACTCTGCACTGTTGTAAGTAGCTGCTACTGTTGTAGGTAACTGCTACTGTTGTAGGTAACTGCTACTGCTGCAGGTAACTGTTGTTGTAGGTAACTGCTAATGTTGTAGGTAACTGCTAATGTTGTAGGTAACTGCTAATGTTGTAGGTAACTGCTAATGTTGTAGGTAACTGCTAATGTTGTAGGTAACTGCTAATGTTGTAGGTAACTGCTAATGTTGTAGGTAACTGCTAATGTTGTAGGTAACTGCTAATGTTGTAGGTAACTGCTAATGTTGTAGGTAACTGCTAATGTTGTAGGTAACTGCTAATGTTGTAGGTAACTCTGTTACTGTTGTAGGCAACTCTGCTACTGTTGTAGGTAACTGCTACTGTTGTAGGTAACTGCTACTGTTGTAGGTAACTGCTACTGTTGTAGGTAACTGCTAATGTTGTAGGTAACTGCTACAATTGTAGGTAACTGCTACTGTTGTAGGTAACTCTGTTACTGTTGTAGGCAACTCTGCTACTGTTGTAGATAACTCTTGTTACTGTTGTAGGTAACTGCTACAATTGTAGGTAACTGCTACAGTTGTAGGTAACTGCTACTGTTGTAGATAACTCTGTTACTGTTGTAGGTAACTGCTACATAGCACAGTACCATAATAGTACCATAGCACAGTACCATAGCACAATACCATAGCACAGTACCATAGTAAGGACCCCAATGAAAATAAGTCACTGACTTTCTGAAGAATCCTATGCTGCTATAATAATAATAATAATAATAATGAGGAGAAGAAAAGCAATAAACAATAGAGATATTATCTGGAGACAGTCCATTGACGCCACATCCTGAATATCTAAGCAATTTCATATTTACTTAGATAAGAAGACATCTTCATAAGTGTTTTAATTCGTGAATCAGGTCTGCATCTGATATGATCAAAGTAGGTCCCCTGTTGCCAGGGAGGGGGGCTCTTGATCCAGGGACATGGAAGGACCCTCCACTTGCTCGTGTGACGCAGCAAACCTCAGTTGTTATTTATTGTTGATCCGAGGGAATACCTTGTACATTCATTATGGCAGGGATCTCATCCACCACTGAGGGAGGACGGAGAGATGATGTTGGTCTTGTGAGATCTGATTTAGACACAGGTCAGAAGACACAGTTCAGGAGACACGGGTCAGGAGATATGGGTCAGGAGATACAGGTCAGGAGACACAGGTCAACATACAGTTCAGGAGACAGTTAAGGAGACACGGGTCAGAAGACACAGGTCAGCACACAGATCAGGAGACACGGATCAGCAGACACAGGTCAGGAGACACCGGTCAGGAGACAAGGATCTTAGTCCCAGTTTTATCTTAATCTCCAGTTTTGTCAAGCCGTTACGGCTTGACAAAACTCCTGGAGAGCGAAACGTTGCTACAGTAAAATGTCACATTAGTTACACTTGTGTCCTTTTTACCTAACATGAATGACCTGATTCAAGTTATTTGCTTATTCATTTATTCGACCTCTTGTCAGGGTGTATTGACAAACCTCTCACTGTACATCACTGACATGGAGAGTCAGTCAATAGATCAGTGATATAGCATGAGCTATATCAGTGGGTGGTATAAACCTTGGTAATAAATACCGACAAGTTGGTTTAGAGAAACACGTAAGCAAACACTAAGACATATTTACTAGAAAACGTTTCGGTCCTGGGAAGTGATTAAACTTCTAACATACAGTGGTTAGGTAAATTGATTTTTCCAACTGTGATCGTCGTCAGCCTCATGTATGAACGTCAGCATCATGTATGAACGTCAGCATCATGTATGAACGTCAGCATCATGTATGAACGTCAGCATCATGTATGAACGTCAGCATCATGTATGAACGTCAGTATCATGTATGAACGTCAGCATCATGTATGAACGTCAGCATCATGTATGAACGTCAGCATCATGTATGAACGTCAGCCTCATGTATGAACGTCAGTATCATGTATGAACGTCAGCATCATGTATGAACGTCAGCATCATGTATGAACGTCAGCCTCATGTATGAACGTCAGCATCATGTATGAACGTCAGCATCATGTATGAACGTCAGTATCATGTATGAACGTCAGCATCATGTATGAACGTCAGCATCATCTATGAACGTCAGTATCATGTATGAACGTCAGCATCATGTATGAACGTCAGCCTCATGTATGAACGTCAGCCTCATGTATGAACGTCAGCATCATGTATGAACGTCAGCCTCATGTATGAACGTCAGCATCATGTATGAACGTCAGTATCATGTATGAACGTCAGCATCATGTATGAACGTCAGCATCATGTATGAACGTCAGCATCATGTATGAACGTCAGCATCATGTATGAACGTCAGCATCATGTATGAACGTCAGCATCATGTATGAACGTCAGCATCATGTATGAACGTCAGCATCATGTATGAACGTCAGCATCATGTATGAACGTCAGCATCATGTATGAACGTCAGCATCATGTATGAACGTCAGCATCATGTATGAACGTCAGCATCATCTATGAACGTCAGCTTCATCTATGAACGTCAGCTTCACGTATGAACGTCAGCATCATGTATGAACGTCAGCATCATGTATGAACGTCAGCATCATGTATGAACGTCAGCATCATCTATGAACGTCAGCTTCGTTTGTGAAAATCAGGTTTTTACCCTGACGTTGTCTTCGGCTTCACTTGTCTGATGCGCTCTCTTGCCTTGATCTGCCCGATCCATTACCTGTTTTGACACAGTTAAGCAATGCATTCACTTTATATTGGCTCATATGCTCACACGGGTTACATTGGGCCAAATCTACATGATGTACCTTTTTATGTGCCTATAACGTCTGTATGCCCTCAAGATCATTGTATTTTTTATGTACTCAAAGCCTATTACGAACACAGGTACAAAAAAATTGTATCTTTTTGAGTGCTCGTATATTCCCACCACCAATATTTACGCTATGTAGAGAATGCAGTAGTGTAGGCAGATACCATACTAATCAGAGTAGTAATAAACGAGGGAAAAATTGAATTCGCTCACTGCGATTGGCTTATAACTCAGACAAGAGTGACCAGCATGTGTACTCAGCTTGCTAGTGAGAAACTGACTCCAGCCAGGGGTATAAGTATAAGATTTATTCGGCTGGAGTCAGTCTCTCACCCAAATGGTTGACGTATAAACCTGGCAGCCAGTTACAGTGACTGGGGGTTCTAACAACCACACTGTTTGGTATAGAGGAATGCAAGAAATGGTTGTGTGATGAACTCCGAATAAATTATAACATATTCGGTGTACGCCCAAAGTTGACTACGGTAGCCGACCTGATGGACGTCACCTGCACCTCTCACTTCAATAAGGTATCCAACCTGCTGTAGTGTCTTTTTTTTAATATATTCCAGTTATTTATAGCTTTCCAAGTGAGTTTTTTTTATGCCTGGCTGCAGGGAAGGTGATGCAAAACTTACATTGAGTTATCTTAGTACTAGTGTTGACTTTTATTGCCAAATTTTGAAAAGAATAATTGGATACTAGATAGTCTGGAGACAGGATGGTGACAGACATATGTAATTTTGCTTGTTTTTTGTGTCTGCCCATTTTACTACCTCTAAAAAATGGTTGCTCTTCCTGACCTACTGTCCTACATGTTGTCTTTGTCCCACTATCTTGTTTAAATTCTAATTTATTTTCTATATGTTTTGTCAGAGCAAAGAGTCCTTATGAGCAGTAGTAGAACGAGACACAGGACATTCTTTCATACAAGACGCTGAGCTAGTGGCGGCTTCACTAGTTTTGTCTAAGAAATGTTATCGAGAACTTATCTACCACTCGCTCTAGCTGTGTCAAGGCTTAATTCTTAGGACTTTATGTTCGACTGAGTTTAAGGAGGAAATATTCAAATTCATTTCACATCGCTCGACGCGTCCGAGTCACATTCCTGTGAGAGATCTGCAGATCACCCCAGTTTCAAAATATTTATGTACATTTCTACGCAATCCCCGACATACATATACGTAGGAAGAGGAGGAGGAGGAAGAAGAAGAAGAGGAGAAGTGGAGAGATCATTTGTCCTTGAGATATAAGCCACTATTGGCTTAAGACCTGCTTGAGACAACACATTCTTAACACTTATATTAAGAAAATTATCATTTACTAGAATATTATACTCCGTGTCTCGTTTGGAGCCATTAATCACACTTCGGATACAGTGGGCCAGGAGCTACGACTGGAACCCGCAATCCAAAACTGAGTAATTACTGAGTGATTATATAATACATTGCGGAGGTGTGACGGTGGTGTGGGTAGCCGGGGAGGTGTCAGGCTGGCACCCCCGGCTGTGTTGCGTCATGGAGTAGTAGTAGTACCTCTGAGTTGCCAGGTGTGGGGGAAACATCAGCAGTGTTCCCAGAGACACTTGCCTTGGCAAGTGCTAGTCTGTGAAGTTATTTATGGGTGTGAGAGGTGGAGGGAATTGGTGTGCATGATTTTTCATGCTGGGTGGAAGATGCTTAGGGCACGTGGATCATTATACTCGAGTCATATCTCGCTCATAGATGATAGAGATAGCGTTAAGGCACAGTGTTGTTGACTCTGGTGTCAACACACTGGCAGTCAGGCTGGGAGGGGATGGTGTGGCTGGGCCGGGTTACTCACACCAGTATCGTGTCAGAAGTGTAGAGGTGAGGAGGTGACGCTCAAGAACTGCCCAAACACGAGTGAAAACGCGCTCACACACTCTTCTCAAGGTAGGTACTCCTTTCCATTGCATAAATATGGTAGGCTATTCCGTCTCGGCTTCCCTTGAAAGTACATATCTCAGTGGAAGGTTATATTTATTACAGCATTAGTCAGAGACTGGTGTAATGTACCACGTGGAGGGAACTACCGAGACGCGGGAGAATTAAACAATTATCTATTGCAAATAGATATTCAAGATAAATTTACCACCTTCCAGTCAAAAATACACTTCGATTTCGGCTTACCAGTGACGAAAAACTTTCTGAGTAGTGGGATGGATGGTGAGAGGTGATTTCCCAGAGTGTGGTAAGGCTGCGTTTTCCCCAACACAGCCGACTGACACAAGCGGCGTCCGACGACCTCCCTACTAGTCATAGTACATAATCTATATTCGTCTGAAGTATTGACTTCCACCCTTCACATACATGTCACTGTACTATATCATTCTGCAATGAATCTGATTGTGATGATTCATAAAATATTGATTATGTCTGGCTTAGTGAAAGGTGTCCAGCAAGACCCGAGTCATCTTACCAGACGGTCAACACAACTTTTATCAGTTTTAAACGTGTGTACTCATTCTACAGTGTACTCACCGTAATTGTTGGGTTTGTTCAGGGGTGTCAGACGATTTTCAGGTAAACCTGGATCACCTAGTTCATGACCCTCTTGTGGTTTAGCACTTTTGATTGTAATAATGTATAATAATTGTAATCGCCCAAATTTGTATAACTGTACTTATGAACCCGCGTCAGGAAACACTTGTCCTGTTTCCTGACGAACTTACCTAATCTAACCAGTACCTAAATAAACTTACACAGATTGTATATGTCTCTCAGTGTATATAAATTGAGTTTAATTCCTGTATTGGAGATTAAAGTCACCTTCACTGGTGGTGTTCAGGCAACGTGTACCCTTAATTAAGAGGCGCGTGAGTTTCCCTGTCTCCTGATATCATGTTTATTTTCCCACTATAATCTACTTTACTTTGTCTGCTGCCGTAAGGTGAAGTTTAGGATCTTTCATTAATTCATGGTATAACTTAACAAATCTTTGAGGACAATTATTAGAAAACGGGGGAACTGACGTGCCCCTCAAGACAGACCAATGAAATGGGCCTTAGGGGCAGTTCATAAATAGATCATGTCAGCCCTACAATCATACATCAATAGTATACAATACCGACAAGATGAAAATTAGACACATTTGTAACATCTGGGTATCTTTATTGATACCCAGATGTTGCTCATGTCTAATTTTCAGCCCTACAGATAGCATTTCTTAATGGCAGAAGATAAAATATCCAACATTCCATTCAGTGCTGACCTAATGGGTCCGCGTGGGTAAACAATGGATGGGAAGGAGCTGACCCTGGAGTAAAATAATTGGTGCGTAAAGTTATACCAAGGAAAACCAGTCAGGTATAAATCAGTTGAGATCGAGTGTAAGAAGTATTATGGGTGATGATTATTTTTTAAACAGATTTCAGTACTGAACATATCCAAAAAACAATTTTGAATATTATCAATGTTAAAGTGTCTATGATTTTTGTTTTAAATTCTCCTACAATTTATGTTGACACGACATTTAGGGTTTCTTGTACAATAATGAAAAAAAAGTTTTGAATAAGCTATTTGCCGTTTATTAACTGTGTGGGTTTGCTTATATATATAAATAATGTCGTGCCGAATAGGTAAAACTGGTCAATTAGCAAGAACTCGTTTAAAATTAAGTCCTTTCTAAAATTCTCTTATACGTTTAAAGATATATTTTTTTTCATTTATGTTAATGTAAAAATTAATAATTTTGGATCAAAAGAACCTTAGAAAACTTACCAAACCTTATTATAACAAGCACAATTTAATTTAGCCTAATACATCTAAATATATTTTAGATAAGTTTACAATGATTTAATAATAAACACAATTAAATATATATTTTTTCGTTAGGTTCAGAATGATTTTTGCGAAATTATTGCATACACAAATTTTCGCTTGCCTTATTCGGCAAGAAGAGCGTTGCTATTTAAGCCAAAATCGCAAGTTTTAGTTATTCGGCCCCACATACACACATATATACATACATTATATATTAATGAAATGACCCTGCAAACCTTCAAATAATGTGAAACTAATAAGGCGGGACTAAGACAAGGATGGAGTGTTGTAACAGCATTATCGGACCTGGGAACCCTCATGCCTTCATTAATCCCTGAGATCAGTATCTGATATCAACTGGTCATCCTTGTATGTAGCACCACATACAGTGCTGGTTTAAGAAGCTCTATTAAAAACAATGTTTCACCCCCCCCCTCCCCCACAACAAGGCATCTCATATATCCCGACACTTTCTTGATTGTGTTGTTTTTATGTTTTATGTTAAGTTCCCGTCTGCTGGAAAATGGGATGACTGTTACCTTGTTGTTGGCATGGTTTGTGATATTTGTTAGGTAAGAGGACCTGTGTGCGAATAATGCGGCAGTTTCGCCCGCCAGGAGCTCTGTCAAGCCTAAGCTCTTCAGGAGAGCGATACGTTGCCGCAATAAAATGTCGCATTAGTTGCGCACGTGTCAATTTAATCAACACATTGTCGGTAATTCTACAATAATATTACAGTCTGCACTAGTAACAGGAACTTTACCTATGAAGGTTAAAACAGCCATTTTTTTGGGGAGGGGGGGATTTAGGGCGTGTTGAATATCTTTGTAGATAAATGGTTCAGAGAACCGATAAGTTGATAAATTAGACACATGTGCAACACTTTGGTATCTATGTTGAGGAAACCTTTCGCAACACACTGACATCATCAGTCCATTACAAAGAAGAGTGGTGAAGATCAGAAGGAGTTTGAGGTAATCAGTCCCTCAGCCTTGAGTCGATGTAATCAGCCCATCAATCTTGAAAAGAATACAGCATATGTGCGAAGAAGTGGCTTATGTACTGCAAACAGGTGAGGTTAAGCAGTCGTAGGCGGTGTCACCTTGGATAAATCCATAGGTAGAAGTATTGGTCATGCCTATAGGTTATGCAAGTGTAGAATTCCCTGTGGCTTTCCCTCTGCAGTCATAATACACCTATTGCTTCATAATTCTTAAGCTAGTCATAAGTTTGCCTAAGACACTCCAATATAGAAACTGTATTATGCCAATACATCACCTTTATCATTAATATATAAACTAAATGCTAAATTCTTAAACTAATTGTTAAATTCTTAAATGTTTAAATTCCAGTACCTCAATTTTGTAAACCTAGTTAATCACTACAATTACCTAACCTTACTATCAGTATAATCATTGTGTCACTATTGAGTAAGACCTATCATAAGACTGCCTGAAAAGCCTAGGCATATTATTGGCCATCTTGTAATATCTACTTCATAAAATGTATAATTATGAGTACACCCCACCTTGTATATTACTCGAAATAAAGAATTTGAATTTGAATATATTTAGTACATGAATGGTATACAATACCAACAAGATGAGAATTAGACATGCAACATCACGACTACGGTGATCTTCACAACAACTCCAAGGCTTGATTACCTCATCTTTTGTATATAGTTATATTGTCTTCCAATTATGACCTTGAATTTGTATTGATAAAGCCACTGGATGGCGAAACGTCTACATTAAAGATACCCAGATGTTGCATATGTCTAATTTTAAAGTCATATATGTAATGGTTGTAAATGATATGGTGATACCGACAAACTGTGGAAAATGGTACTTTTGTACTATTGAGAACCTTTGTTAAGAGAAACGTTTCGCCACGAGTGGTTTCATCAGTCCTGATGAAGTCGCTCGTGGCAAAACGTTTCCTTTGATAAATGTCCTGAACTCTACACGTGCCCTTTTCCTGTGTAGATAATGTTATGGAGAATCTGTGACAAATGTTTTTTTTTTCGAAACTGTGTCTTTGATGCTGTTTCATTTCTCTTCTAAATATTAGTGACGCTACTCGGGACTTTGTTCCACTCGTCCACAACTCTATTGCCAAACCAGTGCCTAATTATATAGTCTCCAAATTCAAATTTGTCCTTGGGAATAGAGACACTGGTAGCAGAGGATCATAATACAATATTTGGAAGGCTGGACTTCATCACATACACGGGTATGAGCAGATACATCGCCTTGTAAGGCAAACGATACCCGTCCGAAGTGTTGAAAATGGCATAAAATACCGACAAGTTGATTAAGACACCCATGCAACAGTTGGGTATCTTTATTGTTGAAACGTTTCGCCTACACAGTATAGGAAAATGGTTATAACTGACCATAATTTTTAAAGGGGTGGAGGGGTAAGCCAGCGGAAGGCCTCGGTCAGATGACCAAAAGCTCCAACGGCGGGTCATCATCTGACTAAGACCCGCGTCAGGAAACACTTGTCCTGTTTCCTGACGAACCTTACCTAACCTAACCTAGCCTACACAGTAGGCTTCTGGTGTAGCACATGTCTTGATCATCAACCCGTCTGTAGTGACTCTTGAAGAGACTGGCTAATTTACTAGGTTCCTCTTTACATTTCCTTGAAAACTTTAAAACAGTTCATCAAGATCTGGTGATTTGTTTGGTTTTAATCTATTTTTTTTTTCGTCTGAGACCCATGGCACTCTTTGATTTTGATCGTGCATAGCTTATTTTCGCCCTGGCCAATATAATATATTGATTTCTGGAATTTTGCTCTAGCATCTTCCTGCGTAAACAAAAAAATCAGGAAATGAGTATTTAAGTGTGTACATATTTCTTTGTCACTGACAGTACGCTGATTTGAGTAACTTTAAGCGAGCCTTTCTTTTTCCTGATTTTACTCCTATATATCTGAAATAAACCTTTTTGGGTTGGATTTTGATTCCCCTGCGCCTTTAATTTTTAGTCTTTTGGTCTGTCTTATTTATCTTTTATTTCATTAAGGTTGCCTTCCTGCTGGTGAAGGGCTCGTGAGGCAAGAAATCTGTACTTTCCCTTCCATTCAACGGTAAACGCCAGTATAACCCCAGCAGCCTCGTTTAGTCTTCTATTGAACATGCGACATTTTTTTTGGCGTGTGCCTTTGTGTTGGAGGATCAGCATTCTTGCCAGTGACAAAGAAATCCCACCTACGTGTGCCAACTGCATCAGCACAAGTCAAAACATTTGATCTTTGTTTTAAGATTCTTTCATCCTAGTCATTGGTTTCACCCTAGACAAGCCTGGTCCAGCAGGGTGGGGCTGCCGGAGTAAGAGGCAGACACTCAAAACACTTCAAAGACATATCGAATGTAAGATAATAGTATCTCTGTATTAATGTAATACCGACATGTACCTTTACCTTTGATGAGTTTCGAGATTGCTCTCAGGAGCCCGGCCATGGGCCAGGATCGCATTATGCTTCATTTGTGTTTATTTTTCCACCGTGTCGATATTTTATACTATTTATCTCCAAATAAGACACATGTCCATTATTCACCCAGCGCCACCTGTCTTAATACACCGGCACCACCTGTCTTAATACACCAGCACCACCTGTATCTTGCTACTCAGGACTTGTATAATTTTATGTAGTCTGTAAAGTTAGGTAAATGTTGCATATGTGTCTTATTCATCTTAAGAAAATGTCTGGTAATAACTCCAACACTATCTTGTCTCGTTAAAATTATAATATATTTGTTGAGGAGTTAAACCACACCCCTCTTCCAACCTCCTATATTCGTATCACTGTTTACTTTGTATTAACATCATCATTTATCTATTTAAATATCATGGCGCTTCATGGAGGTATAAATAATAATAATAATAATGTAAATAATAAAGATAATAGTAATAAAAGTAACAACGGGAACAACAGTGAAAACAACAACAGCAGCAACAACAATTCTGTGTGAAAATGCTGGGTGTCATCGACGGTGTTTACCTGTGACCTGTTTCGAGAGTTTTCCTACTCCCTCGACCCGGCCCGTAACCAAGCGCCTCTGTTGGTTGCCTGCCTGGTTGACCAGACTGTTTTTGATGTTGGCCATCACAGCCTGGTTGACCCAGCACTCCTTGGAGGTATACATCCAGTTTCTTCTTGATAACTTTTTCCGATAATGTGATTTCGATATATTTGGGATATTAAGATATGGGATCGAGCCTCACGCCTGGCTGTGAGTTTAAATTCTGTGTACTCGCCTATTTGTGGTTGCTGGAGTCGATTCACAGCCCCTGGCCCCGCCTCTTCGCGGGTCGCTACTAGGCCCACTCTCCCTGCTCCAAGGGCCTTATCGTACCTCTTCTTAAAGTTATGTATGGATCCTGCCTCCACTATTTCAATCTCCAGATTGTTCCACTTCCTGACCACTCTTAAGGTTGAAGAAATACTTCCTAACATCCCTATGACTCGTCTGTGTCTCATCTCCGAAACATTGTCTCTATCCACCTTGTCAATTCCTCTCAGTATTTTGTTATTATGCCCCCCCCCCCTGTCCTCCAGTGTCGTCAGGTTGATTGTGTGCGTGTGTGTGTGTGTGTGTGTGTGTGTGTGTGTGTGTGTGTGTGTGTGTGTGTGTGTGTTGTGTGTACTGAAAATTTCACATTGTCACGAAAGAAAATTCGCTACCTTTTCCCTGCAGACCAGAAGGGTTTCCGGTTCTATTAGAGCGATGCTTCAAATTCCTACACTTGCTTTAGTTTCTGTTTCCCTACGATCAGCAGCACCACTCTGACCAACAGTGAAGGGAATATACCTGGAGAGAATTCCAGGGGTCAACGCCCCCGCGGCCCGGTCTGTGACCAGGCCTCATGTTGGACCAGAGCCTGATCAACCAGGCTGTTACTGCTGGCCGCACGCAGTCCAACTTACGAACCACAGACTGGCTGGTCAGGTACCGACTTTAGGTGCCTGTCCAGTGCCTGCTTGAAGACAGCCAGGGGTTTGTTGGTAATCCCCCTGATGTATGCTGGGAGGCAGTTGAGCAATCTTGGGCCCCTGACACTTATTGTGTTGTCCCTCAACGTGCTAGTGCTAGTGGCGGCAGCCTGACTGGCTACACTTGTATATTCCCACATCAGCCGAGTGCAATTCTTCGATGAATATACTGTGACATCCTCGGCGTAACATTGATAATGGGTTGGGCGAATATTTTTTTAATGTGTTTGGGTTTGACAGGGATCTGCCAAGTATGGGCCAGTAGACCTGCTGCAGCGTTCCTCCTCTCCTATATTATGTTCTTATGGTGATCGCAGAAAAGGGACTAAGGTCCTCTCTCGGCTGCAGTAAATCTTAGCTTGTTGATATCATCAGTGGGTCTGGAATATCATTTTCATCAAGATTGATGGACTGGTCACATCGAGGCTAATGGGACTGATTACCTCAAATTCCTTCTGATCTTCAACCATTCTTCTCTGTATTGGACCTGAGGAAGCCACTGGTTGGCGAAACGGTTCTACAGCAGAGACCCAAGTGTTGCACAAGTGTCTCATTCATCATTATCATCATATTCAGCTTGCACAGTTCGCACCTGTGACCTGTATAGAAAGTCTGTCTCTTCCCACACACCTGTTTGCGGCCACACTTTCCTGCTGACTGATCAGCTGTACTTCTGCTTCCTGTTGTAAATGGTATAAAATACTGACAAGAGGATTAAGACACATGTACAACAGTTGGGTATCTTTATTGTTGAAACGTTTCGCCTACACAGTAGGCTTTTTCAATTAACTACAGAGGTACTGACCAGGCTTGCAGGTCTATATGACCATCACAGCCTGGCTGATCAGGCACCTGTTGTAGAAATTTGCCTAGTTTCCTCTTTATTAAGACTTCTACCGACAAAATATATACAATGAGAGGTGTATATACTCTCAGTGTTTACACACCAGGGGGTTTACTTCCATTCATTTCCATCATTTTCTAGAGATTAAAAGTTTTTCTGATTGATGGGGAACAAGTGACATGTAGCAACCTTAAGAGGCACGTAGGTTCCTCTGTCTTCTAATAACATGTTTATTTTCCACTATAATCTACCTTGTCCATAATTACTATCCATTTGCTTTGTTTGGTAAGGTGAAGTCCAGGATCTTTCCTTAATTAATGGTATAACTTAACAAATCTTTGAGGGCAATTGTGTTGCAGAGGTCTGAGCTCAATTTTCTTCAAAGATTTGTTAAGTTATACCATGAATTAAGGAAAGATCCTGGACTTCACCTTACGAAACAAAGCAAATGCGATAGTAATTATGGACAAGGTAGATTATAGTGGAAAAATGAACATGTTATTAGAAGACGGAGGAATATATGTGCCTCTTAATGACCCTCGCGTAGGTGATAGACTTAAGCTCCCATTACCCAATCAATTTCTGCCCCTTTTCCACAGGACGACGAGGTGTGTTTCTCTCATCACATATATGCTGAGAGTTTACTTCAATACCTATTTTAGGGATTAAAGTATTCTTGTCTGGTGGTGAAAACGGTTACATGCAGCCTTAATGACCCCTAATTTAGTCGATAGACTTTAAATCTCATTTAACCAACCAAATCTGCCCTTTTCCCAGCAGTATTTATTGTATATTCCCATGTGTACATATATTTTTATATTTTAGTGAAGCGCTAAACCCTTGTGGGATGGATTTTCAGCACAGAGAGTGACTGAGGCTTGATCTTCCGTCCTGTAATCTGGAGGCCGGCATAATATGACTAGCATGGTCTTGTACCTACGTGTGTGTGTGTAGGGTCAGCAAGGCGGGGTGTCACCGCCGGGTTGAGGGGTGTGGGGTCGAGGCATCTGTGGCAGAGACGGAGAAGTGTTGAAAAGAAAATATGAATGATGTCGGTTCGAATCCATTCCACCCACCGCCTACTTGTTGTTGTTGACGGTCCACTGACGGTCCACTCACCTTCCACCCCACCCTTTAGTCCACCTGACACTCCCCCCCCCCATCCATCAACCCACCCTCGCATCCACCCACCCACCCATCAGCTCACCCAGTGACCACCCACAATAGGACGTAGTGTCGCTGTGGGGGGTTGAAGTAGCTGACACTTCCCGTATCCTTCACTCAACTTTAATTCATTCTCTCTCTCTCTCTCTCTCTCTCTCTCTCTCTCTCTCTCTCTCTCTCTCTCTCTCTCTCTCTCTCTCTCTCTCTCTCTCTTTTCTTCTTTCTATTGTTGGAAGGAGGCTCGATCCTCCTTCCAGCAATACACTCGGTGGTCATAATAAATCTTTGATAAATAACGGGTTATGAACGCATTTACCTAGTATGCAGTTTATATTATATACATCGAGCTCCTCCATAAATACGTTTATCTTAAATATAATCCAAGTCTTCCACAATATACATCCAAGTCTTCGTGCCCAAAAATCTTGATAATCACAACGACATGCAGACAAAACTCAGTGGCAATTCCTTATTAGACTAACGAGGTAATTGGGTTGTTAAGCGTGACACTGAGCGCTGGTTTTGACACATTGTGGCAGCGGAACTGCAATTATTTTGGTGCGTAATAGGGACAAGTGTTATTTGGGAGATGAATATTAAATTGCGTAGCGTGATTGTTGCAAGAGCTGTTGCAGTGGTTGGCATGTGTAGGTGGTTACACTGTTACAGTGGTTAACACTGTGTAGGTGGTTGTTACACTGTTACAGTAGTTAACACTGTGTAGGTGGTTGTTACACTGTTACAGTGGTTAACACTGTGTATGTGATTGTTACAGTGGTTAACACTGTAGGTGGTTGTTGCAGTGGTTGGCACTGTATGTGGTTGTTACAGCTGTTGCAGTGGTTGGCACTGTGTAGGTAGTTGTTACAGTGGTTAACACTGTGTAGGTGGTTGTTGCAGTGGTTAACAGTGTAGGTAGTTGTTACAGTGGTTAACAATGTGTAGGTGGTTGTTGCAGTGGTTGGCACTGTGTATGCAGGGTAGAGAGGAGGAGGAGGAGAGATGTACCATTAACGCAGGTCACACTACAAGTACACATTGGTTATATTAAGTGGAAGAATTTTTTCCTACCTTTGTCACCCACACTCACTAGGTTCACATTCACCCACGTTCGCTCACCCCCACTAACCCACGTCCCACTCTTACCCACGTTCACTCACCCACTTTTCTGTCAGTTTCATAACCTATCATTGTCCCAACTCGACAGAGGTCACATTGTACCCATTGTAGAGTTGTCACCCTGTTTGTCATGTCTGGGGCAATTTATTTTTCTGAAGATCTGCTACACACACACAGCGACCAGTATAGAGGCGGGGCCAGGAGCTATGAATCGACCCCTGCAACCGCAATTAGATGAGTACAATTAGGTTAGGTGAGTACACACACACGCGCGCGCGCGCACACACACACACACACACATCTTGATGCATGTATACACACACACACACACACTGGTGCTCTTAATTAAGACCTCTACATGTTTAGCGCTTTCCCATTAATTTAATAAGGAAGGCACCCCAATATCTCATTAGCTCAGCCTCATCTACGTCAGTGCACTCAAAACAAAAATCTTGGAGAAATGCAAAAGAATTCTGACAAGTATTTAAAGGTACCTCTTATTATTATCATTATTATTAGTAGTAGTATTTTTATAATTATTTTTCTAATTATTATTATAATTATTAATAATATTATTGGTGTTATTAATTTTTGAAAGGGTTGATGTTGATGGTGTAGAGAGGAACAGAGAAGAGAGAAAAGTGAGGGAGAAGCGCTGTTGGATTAGTGCAAGTCACACTATGAGCCTCGTGTGTTTGTTGGGAATTATACAGTACGCATTTTCCCCACACTTCCGCGCCCACACTCTAACCCACACTCGCCCACGTAGTTTCAGTCGCAGCCATCCATTCACCCCACACCCAAGTTTATCTACCCACATTTCTCTCAGTTCCAAGACTTGCTGTTTCCTCCCCACCTCTCTCTCTCTCTCTCTCCCTCCCATCCTAAGCATCCCTGTTCGTAGATAGTGTGAAATTAATTGGAAAACTGATCCGAGCTTAGAGAGGAAGGCGTAGAGGTGTACAACAGTGTGCTCTCATTATTTTACCTCAGATTGGAATAAGGAGGGGCTACCACTCCTCATAGTGACGTCTTATTCCCTTAGCTAGCTCACCAGAAGTGACGGTCTACAGATTAAACAGAGAAATCGACCATACTGCAACGTTGGTCAGACAAATCGATACTAAAGTTGGAACTTCAGCAAATGCAAAGTTGTGAAAGCTTTGGAAAGGTAAAGAAAATATAGTAAAATGCACACGAAGCCTATGTAAATTAGAGGATAATTTTAAATTGGCATTTATGACCGACAAAACATTTATGAGACACAAAGCGGCTGTTAACTGGAGACTTATGGGGCTCAGTCGTTCTTCATGGAGTTTGGAAAGTGAAAATATATCGTGTGCGCGCGCGCGCGTGCGTTATGTGGAATATTATCAAAGATGTTAAAGGTTTGTTACAAAGTAGATCTTATAATTTTAGAGTCTATTGTGAGAAATTTCAGGGAGAAAAAAACAGGTCAGGTTGTTCTCTATCCATATAAATAGCCAATTATTGCATATCACAATGGACAAAAATATGAATACAAGATTATTATAATCAAAAGAAGCGCTAAACCACAGGGGTTATACAGCGATGAATACAAAATAAAGGCGATAATAAGTTCTGGAATGCGAACAGAAAACGGGCAGCCCATGAAAGCAGACAACCTGACAGTCACTGTTTAAGTTGCCTTCATCAGTCACCCATTTGACTGTCCATGACGTTGAAATGTCTGTGATTAAGAGGCTGGGCTATCGTTCGGGAAAGCGTTGAGACGCCCTCACCCAGATAATGTCAGAAGCTGAAACTCGACTCCCTCAAAAATCAAGTGTAAATCGTAGTACCTCTTAATAGGCACACGCACTTATTGTGCAAATGTACTTAACAACGTTTGTAAGTGAAGATTAACAGTAGAGCTCAGCGCCAGCCTGTGGAGCAGTGGGAGTGCACAAGGAGGCAGTGTACTCATGGTACGTGTGTTGATGTAAAGAATACCAGAGCCTTGCAGTAAATCAGATCATCTATTAGACTGTAAAGGTCGTTCCAGGAGCTGCTGACAGCTCTTGTAGCCAACGTGACACCCTCGTCACAATGCCGTCTAGATTGAATAAGTGAATTTAATAATGTAGTAACATTGCAAAATCTCTTCTTGAAATTTGGAGTTCTGGAGTCTGAGTTAACGCATTGTTTATGCAATGATACACATGATATATCTATCAACAAGAATGTCTTCTTATCGATGACCTTTGGACTCCATAGCTATGTCGTCTACCAGCGCATAAACAACAAAGAAAATTAAATTTGTCGACGTAACTGTCGTGCCTGGGAGTGCATCATGCTAGTCATACAGGCTCGACCAGTCATCAGTCAGGGACCGGCACCTCAACACTTCTCAAGGATGACATGAGGCACCTCACAGCTCTGTGTACACACAGTTACCACTTAACAGATTATTAACATTTATACGCATATTTTACGTAATTTGAACAAAATGAAAGAGATCAAAAATACTTACTGAAGAAACGCTTGACATATGTTTCTCTTTTATTGTGATCAAGTTACATATAAGTATTAAGTAGGGACCCACTCGCGTGCTGTGGTTGAGTGCCATGCGGTGCGTGGGGTCTACCGCGTGCTGTGGGTTGTGAGTTGCTGCACTCGCGGTGCTGTGGGTTGAGTTGCTGCACTGCGCGTGGGTGAGTGCTGCACTGCGGTGCTTGGTTGGAGTTGCTGCACTCGCGGTGCTGTTGAGTGCAGCACGGTGCTTAGTGAGTGCGCACTCGCGGTGCTGGTTGTGAGTTCAGCGGTGCTGTGAGTAATACATAATTCGGTAAACATGAAATGTCCAAGACACAGACACGTTTCCTCCCATGAGGTGGCGGGGAGGTGGGTGGCACCTTGATGCTGGGGAAGCTCTTGATCCATGGAATTCGAGCTTCGCCACCCTTTGGATGGAGCCTTATTGCATTTTCCTCATAATTCCCAGGTGCTAGATGACTCGTACGGGTGTGGAGATTTAGAATATTATAATAGCATGTTTTGTTTAGGTCATTTGGAACTTTGATCAGTTAGGTTAAAGGACACAAGTGTAACTAATGCGACATTTTTATCGTGGCAACGTTTCGCTCTCCAGGAGCTTTGTCAAACCCGTTGGCAAATGTCGCATTAGTTGCATTTGTGTCCTCTTACCTAATGTGGTTTCAGTAATTCTACCAATGTTATTGCAACTTCGATCCGTCTCGGGCTGTGATGTCTTTCGTTGGAGGTCATGCCGTGAGCACTAACAGCCTGTTGGATCAGGAGTCCTAGTGCGAAAGCAGGCCACGGGAACGATGATCCCAAGCAAAGTTTGCATAATTCATCTGCCGGATATTCCGAGACGCTGACCTTGGAACGAATCCTTGAGTTCTCAACTTGGAATATCAAATTTTATAGTTTTCCCTTAGTGCTATAACATATCAAGACAAAACAAGGTTGTCACAAGTATATAATTCATGTAGGGAAGGGGTCGATATCAACACTTTTTTTTAAGCGTTTGAGTGTAAATAGATTAGCAGATGTGCTCTAAAATAAAAATCATTTGTATTCATAGTAATAAGATGCAGCGAGGCATTATAAGTTCACTACACACTTAGTAGTGGTGAGAGATGTCTAGCCACATGCAGGGGCGGGTCTACATGCAGGGGCGGGTCTACTGTCAAACTAATGAAGCTTAACCTACAGGGCCCTTAATCCCGGAGGGGCCCCAGAAGTGGCTTTAGTCCACATTGCTTAAAAATTCTGGGTCTACTGTATGAGAAATGGTTGCAAAGGGGCCCCCCCATAACAATTCAAACTTCAGGGCCCCAAAAATGTAGTTCCATCACTGACCACATGGCAGGTACAGCGTTTGCTTCTCTATTTGTTATCGTCTTACCCAGCCCACATGATGGTTAAGTAGTGTTCAACATGAGAGGAACAAGAGAGTATATGAGCCACAAGGCAAGACGAGTCACGGGGATGTCAGGAAATACTTCATCAGTGGGATGGGGGTAATAAAAATTATTAAGCTGGACGAGGTGTTGGAAGCGTCATGCACAGTTTCAAGAACAAGTATGACAGCTGTGGGTCAGAAGGTTGCTGTTTGTTTACCACCAACGCTGACTGTTGATTTAAGAGAGCGAAGTTACCTACTTCTACAAGCACAGCTAAAGGACCACAATGGAAATAAGTCACTCTGTCTGACTTTTTGGGTTATCCTGGGTTCTCTACACATATGCTGCTATGTATGATAATCTATGTAAATGTATTTGTGTATACCTGAATAAACTTACTAAGAGTACACGCACTCTTCACCACACTCTTTACTATACACTCTTCACTACACACTCTTCCTTCACATCTTATTGTCTCTTCTCGCTATCTTCTTACTTCTGTAAAGTTTCCCCCTTAAATTAAAACTGTAAAGTTCCCCCTTTCAATTAAAAAAAAAATATCGTAAAAAAATCAAATCTTGGGGCATCAAATTCTGGGAAGAGCCTCACTAATGAGAGATCAAATTCCTATAAAAATACTCTAGAATATACACCGAGAACAGATACGCTGTATATACAGCGAAGTGTATCAACACATACACTGGTGTTTGGTATATGAATAATTTATGCATGCTATATTGATAAGTGTTCAAGAATATAGAGACACGGTACCGTGACTGCAACAATACACGAATAACCCCCACGTAGGTGACTGAAACTTACCACGACGTTTCGGTCCGAGTTGAACCATTAACTAGTTGGTGGCGAGTGTGGTGACTGGTGACTGGGGTCCAGGTGGCGAGTGTGGTGACTGGTGACCAGGTGGCGAGTGTGGTGACTGGTGACCAGGTGGCGAGTGTGGTGACTGGGGTCCAGGTGGCGAGTGTGGTGACTGGGGTCCAGGTGGCGAGTGTGGTGACGGGTCCAGGTGGCGAGTGTGGTGACTGGGGTCCAGGTGGCGAGTGTGGTGACTGGGGTCCAGGTGGCGAGTGTGGTGACTGGGGTCCAGGTGGCGAGTGTGGTGACTGGGGTCCAGGTGGCGAGTGTGTTGACTGGGGTCCAGGTGGCGAGTGTGTTGACTGGGGTCCAGGTGGCGAGTGTGTTGACTGGTGCCTTGGGTCCAGGTGGCGAGTGTGTGGTGACTGGGGTCCAGGTGGCGAGTGTGGTGACTGGGGTCCAGGTGGCGAGTGTGGTGACTTGGGTCCAGGTGGTGAGTGTTACTATCCTGGGGGTTGAGCGTGTTATTACCCCGGGAGGGAGCGTATTATTGCCCCGGGGGGGAGGGGGAGGGTGGTTTATCTCGGAAATTGGCTTTAATACCCCGAGAGAGTAGATGCAACTACTTAATAATAAATAATATTTATTGTTAAACAATCACGGCCTTAAGATACTTATGATTTTTATGTATTCTTCCTATTTACTACTTGCTCAGACCTCGACAACACAAGTGTCATTAAAGATTTAAGTTATACCTTGAATTAAGGAAAGATCCTGGACTTAACCTCACGAAAAAAAGAGAAAGCAAATGCGATAGTAATTATGGACAAGGTATAGTGGAAGAATGAACATGTTATTAGACGGAGGGGGAACTTACGTGCCTCTTAACATCTTGAGAACTCAGGGGCTCAACAGCCTTTTGCGCTCACTCTACATTAAAAAAAATTATAATGTGTCCTGTCGTACATGTTTTTATGTACTATATTTGAGGTCCACCTCATGTGCTGATCGGAGACTCAACCTTGCAGAAGAGAGTGATTATAACTCCGGGAAAAATATGCCGATTTCTTTCTTCCGGATGTTTATTTTATTTCGTTTCTCTCTCTCTCTCTCTCTCAACAATTTTACAGACTAAGAGATGTTCTCCTACCTCAATTCATTCCAAGGACTCCAATGGAAATAAGTCACTTTGACATATTTGGTTTATCCTAGGTAATTTACAAATATTTTACTGTGTATTATAATTTGTGTACCTGTACCACCCACAACAGTCGACTAACACACGGGTGCCTAACTGTTCCGCCAGTCCTGAACCACAGCCATCATGGCACTGCTGTTAAAACAGTCAAATGGGCTGCTCTTGATAGAGCCTTGAACAGCTGAAACGCTGTACGACTGTTTTACCTGAGTGGCGCGCGGTGCCTGCCGCATGTTATCTGTTTCTGCGGCAGATTATTATTATTTTTTATCTGCTGTTATCCTGTATTTATAGTTTCTTTTTTTCCGGCCTTGTCTTACCTAGCCTAGCTTAGAAATGGGTGAAAACCCTATGTGAAAGTGTAACTTAGTTACCTTTGATATACCTTTGAAGAGTTTCGAGAGTTTATCTACTCTCTGAGCCCGGCCATGGGCCAGGGTCGTCTGGTGCTTGCCTGGTCAACCAGGCTGTTGCTGCTGGAGGCCCGCTGCCCCACATATCCATCACAGCCTGGTTGATCTGGCCCCCGATTTTACAAGGTTTGGTTAAGGTTCCTAACTTATTCAGCAAGAGCTTACCTACATCAGCTGTTCCAAGCCTTTCGGAATCTTATTGTTATGAGACATATCAATATGGAACAGAATGAAGTTGGAGCCACTGGGCCAGCGTTTCATTTGATAAACTGACTCTGTTTCATTGTCCATGTACAAATGATCTCAATGAGTGTTTCTGAAAGGTTACAGTCAGTTTTGCTGCTTGCTGCCGTCTTGTGTGTACTCACTTCGTGTCTCAGTGGCCAAGTGTGCACTTTGACAATTTGGCCTTGTACCAGAGCCACCCACATCCTCCTGTGTCCGAAGGCTCTGCTAATGAATCTATCCAGGCGGGTCAGGCGAGATGAGTCGTCTTGCTCTGTTTTTCTCTCTCCTCCATATATATATATATATATATATATATATATATATATATATATATATATATATATATCAAATCTGCCCATTCTTGCATTTATCGTAGATGACGTGGTACAAATGCAATATACTGACGGCCTCAGGGAGAAATCCAAATATTTTTCCTCAAGGCGTGTTTATGTACTTCGAGGCTACGGATCCCCATAGCCTGCACTGTGTCAACGATCGGTTATCCTAGGTAATTTACACCATGTATGGTAATTGTATTTATGAGTACCTGTACCTAAATAAACTACTTCTCGTGGTGATGGTGAGTCTTTTAGGAAGGATGGAGGGAATGGGTAGGTAGCTGTGGAAGAGGGAAGGCCAGACCATTAAGTCTTAGACCTGGGTGGACCATTATAAATTACTGTCTGATCAGTACTGTGATAACCGTGAACTAGGCCTAGTTCAAGGGAGCTAGGCCTAATTCCCTTAAGGGTAATGGGTGTGTCAGATTGTATCCGTCGTGGTGACCGCATCTTGGCCCTGGTGTAACCGCACCAGTGAACGTGTGTGTAGAAGCCTCCAGCACCGTCCTCCATTAGCGCCACCTAGAATTAAGAATGCTGACCAATAAACAGTTTATACCGTAGCCTTCTGCGTTGTATGTTGAACATTCCGTATTGTATTTCATGACTAACTGAGTGGTTGAGGATGGGTGAGAGTTGAACCTGCCTAACAGTGGGCCAGTAGACCTACACTGTTCCACTATTCTTGCATTCTTGAAAGGGCTGGAAGCTCGATCCTCAGTCCGTTAAGCTCGGCCCGGTCTCTGATCAGTCAGGTTGTTGGTGATCGACAGTATGTCGAGCGTAAACAACTCTGAGATACTCCCTCCACCTGAGGTGATAATCCAGAGGTATTGCACTGAACCACATGAACCAGTGGGATGCCCTGACATTAATTCTCTGCTACTGGCCTCCGAGGTGTCCTCTGGAAAGATATTCAGAGATCTGTTTCACCTACTTATTTCTTACGTGGATTCAAACGCATGATGGATGAAGAGCAGGGAAAAAGGTTAGGTTAGGTTTGTCAGGAAACAGGACAAGTGTTTCCTGACGCGGGTCTTGGTGTTATGATGACCTGCAGCTGGAGCTTTTGGTCATCTGACCGAGGCCTTCCGCTGGCTTACCGGTCCACCCCTTTAAAAATTATTGGAATGGAGGATAATATGAAGAGTAATGGGAAGCAAGCAAGGTACAAGAACCATGTAAAGCAACTGGGAAAATTGCAAAGGTTTGCAACGAAACTAGCCAGAGTTAAGGGGTATGAACTATGAAGAGAGGCTAGAGGAGCTAAACCTGACGACACTAGAGGACCGAAGGACAAATATTGATATGATAATAACATGGAAAATAATGAGAGGAACTGACAGGGTGGACAGTGCAAGCCTGTTTGAGAGGCGGGTCCCAGGGTAAAGCTAGAAGTTAAAAAACACAGAAGTCATATGGATGTTAGGAAACACTTCTTTAGCCTTAGTGGTTAGGAAGTGGAATGAACTAAACAGCCAGGAGAAAGTGAAGCCACTAACAGCCAGTAGACAAGAGGCCAGGAGCTGAGAATTGACCCCTGCAATTATAATTAGGTGACTACATGGTATTTGTTTATTCTTGCGCTAGTGACACTAAATATTGTACTTCTACACTAAGAACTCAGTTCTGAAGCACAAGAACTATTACATGACTAACTCGTAAAATAATGCCATGTGGAAGACACGAGAAGAAATACATAGGGAAACAGTAAGAATTCTGGAAGGAGAGTCTAGTCCATGGCAGAAGTACTTAGACCACCCTCTTTGTGTATTAGGGAAGACTGTTCCCTTTGTCACATGGAATCTGCAGCAAACTCTGGAGTAACATTTGCGACCTCCGTTGGAGGAAAGTGGTTAGAGCCACCGGTCCTATCAGTGTTAAGAGGAAACAGTGTAGAAGCTAAACCTGTAGGCAGGGAGAGTAGCTCTAGAGGGAAGGGAAGGAGGGGGTAGAGGTAGGAGGTGCAGTAAGCAGACACAACATCAGCAGGGAAAAGTGAGGTAGGACATGATAGCCCAAGTGCAGCTGTTGCTCAGCAGAGGATGCGGACACCAACCCAAATAAATGCTCAAACGTACCAGCAGCAGCAGCAGCAGCAGCAATAGCGCAAACTCGTGTCACTGTAAGCAGTGGAATGCTGATAGCTTTACAGTGGAGCACGCCTGGGTCAAGAAATAGATTCTTTGCCCAGAGTGCAAAATCTATTTCTCAAGAGCTCCACGCATCCTGCCAGTAAAAACGCGTTACATCAATGGCGTCAATTCTGCTAGTTCCTTAGTAATATATTTCAATTAATCTAATACAGGATATTTATATCAAGATTTAAAGTTATATATTCACAGGAATTTTAAAATCTATATATTCACAGGAATTTTAAAATCTATATATTCACAGGAATTTTAAAATCTATATATTCACAGGAATTTTAAAATCTATATATTCACAGGAATTTTAAAATCTATATATTCACAGGAATTTTAAAATCTATATATTCACAGTATTTTAATCTATAATTCAGTATTTTAAAATCTATATATTCACAGGTATTTTAAAATCTATATATTCACAGGAATTTTAAAATCTATATATTCACAGGAATTTTAAAATCTTTTTAATTGCGCAGTTTTCATATTGCCGTAGAAATACTATCAATCTTCGTTACAACATGCTTACTATTCATGCATATCAGCGTTGGTAACAAGAAACTGTTTACTACAAAGAAGTCACCTCTAAAAAACACACGTCATTGTGTTTAGGTCTTGCCAAGTGACCTTGTTTATTGTTCTGTAAGGGCCGCCTCCAACTGTATTCACTGGCACTGTAACGACGACAGATCCAGAGTCATGTATCATGCTTACACAATATCACGTAGAAGGCTTAACTCTTGTTTATTGTTGGGCCGGGTTAGAGGTTCTCCCTGGGTATCCCGTGGCTCAGTCGGTAGCATTCTCCTGCTCACATTGAGGGACCGGGGTTCGATCCGTTGGGCGTGTTTCCTTAACACCTGCTGCCCCTGGTCACTAGCAGTAAGTAGGTACCTGAGTGTTAGCAGACTGTTCTGCCGTCGCATCCTTCTAAAGAGGATTTAATTAAGAACCCCAGTGGAAATAAGACGGTCTTCGGTGACCCACCGACTTTACTGGGTTATAAATAACAAAAAGCCACAATACCGCGACTCTAACAATACACCATTTACAAAGTCACAGTGTGACTTTGTAAATGGTCCAAGTCGGACCGAAAAGTCCTACCTACCAATGTGCGGGTCGTTTGTGTATTTTAATAGGTTATCCTGGGTTAGTAACGGGTTAACAGTTAGAAAGGAAAAAAAAATCCTTTTCTTCACGCCTGCATCTTACAAAAAAAATCGCTGGCGTGTAACAGTTACAAAGCCTCGAGGCGTGAAATTGAAACTGGAGAATATTTTTTTTCTTTCGCTGCCCTCGCGTGATGCTAGTGAAGGGGGGGGGGGGAGGGTGACATCAATACACACGCACTGCACCACAACCATTGATGGCGGTGGCGGCCGCCGTGTGGGGGAGGTGCTAGACTGGATGTAGAAAATCATTTAATAGAAGGAAACGTTTCGCCTCAAGTGGCTTCGTTAGTATCAATGATTGAGCCGCTCGTGGCGAAACGTTTGCCTTTTAATGCACTAAACTGTACACAACAACCCACAGTTTATCACCATAACATTTACAAGCTTCTTGTACACAGTTGGACGACCAACTAATATAATAACAATTGGCCCTGATAACAAGAACTACGAAGAGTACTTTAGTCTAACAACAAACAGTATTCCTTGCTAAATTCAGGGGAGGCTTAGATACAAATAAATGGGAGAACAGACTGATAGGACACTTCTTCAGGAGGACCTTGTGGGAGGGTGCTGAGGAGGGGTTATCTCCTTCAGAACCTTGTGGGAGGGTGCTGAGGAGGGGGTCATCTCCTTCAGGACCTTGTGGGAAGGTGTTGAGGAGAGGGTCGATTCCTTCAGGAGGACCTTGTGGGAGGGTGCTGAGGAGAGGGTCGACTCCTTCAGCAGGACCTTGTGGGAGGGTGCTGAGGAGAGGGTCGACTCCTTCAGGAGGACCTTGTGGGAGGGTGCTGAGGAGAGGGTCGACTCCTTCAGGAGGACCTTGTGGGAGGGTGCTGTGGAGAGGGTCGACTCCTTCAGGAGGACCTTGTGGGAGGGTGCTGTGGAGAGGGTCGACTCCTTCAGGAGGACCTTATGGGAGGGTGCTGAAGAGAGGGTCGACTCCTTCAGGAGGACCTTGTGGGAGGGTGCTGAGGAGAGGGTCGACTCCTTCAGGAGGACCTTGTGGGAGGGTGCTGTGGAGAGGGTCGACTCCTTCAGGAGGACCTTGTGGGAGGGTGCTGTGGAGAGGGTCGACTCCTTCAGGGGGACCTTGTGGGAGGGTGCTGTGGAGAGGGTCGACTCCTTCAGGGGGACCTTGTGGGAGGGTGCTGAGGAGAGGGTCAACTCCTTCAGGAGGACCTTATGGGAGGGTGCTGAGGAGAGGGTCGACTCCTTCAGGAGGACCTTGTGGAAGGGTGCTGAGGAGAGGGTCGACTCCTTCAGGAGGACCTTGTGGGAGGGTGCTGAAGAGAGGGGGTCAACTCCTTCAGTAGGACCTTGTGGGAGGGTGGTGGTGAGGGTGTCAGGTTCATCAGTTAAATCACTTGATACCTTGACTCAGCAGTTCCTTCTAGGGTTCATTGAACCTGTGTCCCGGTTCTCTCCTGAACTCCAAGTGAACACGTGGTTACTGGGTGATTGTACCACCAGCACTGTCCTGTGAACACGTGGTTACTGGGTGATTGTACCACCAGCACTGTCCTGTGAACACGTGGTTACTGGGTGATTGTACCACCAGTACTGTCCTGTGAACACGTGGTTACTGGGTGATTGTACCACCAGCACTGTCCTGTGAACACGTGGTTACTGGGTGATTGTACCACCAGCACTGTCCTGTGAACACGTGGTTACTGGGTGATTGTACCACCAACACTCCCGTGAACACGTGGTTACTGGGTGATTGTACCACCAGCACTCCACTCCCGTGAACACTGGTCGCCAGTTAACGGTCCAGCTGGAAGTAGCTAGGAGATAAATATTATTTTTTGAGATAAAATTTATCTTCATTTTCTGGGTTACTTGCGAGTTGTTCCAGACACGGTATTGTGGGTTGTGAATTATTGCAGCCACGTTATTTGTGATTTGTTCTTCTGATAGAATAATACGAGAAATTCGTAACTAGTTTTTATGGAAACGCTAAAAGAAAGTTGGAGAGGAAGAAAAAATATTGAAGATTACAAGTGTTTCAGGATAAACTTTCTCTTCTCTCTCAAACATTAACTTAGCTTTAAATTCAGCTTGACATTTACAGCTTTTGAGATTCTAGCAGCTAGTTGGCGTGGCCCAGATCAGATTCTCTAGACCTAGAGTCTAGACAGTTTATTGTGGCAAGTGTGTGTGTGTCTACATAGCCCCAAGTTCTGGAATATTTACATATTTAGGGAGCCTTGTTTGCAACCGGCCGCGGGAATGGGGTGGTGACCCCCACAACCAATAAGAGAAATAAGTCACTTTGACCTTTTTTGTGGTCCTAGGTAATTTACACATATGTTACTATGTATGATAATTTGTGTAACTGTATTTATGTGTACCTGTACCTGAATAAACTTACTTATTTCATTAATGTTTTGCGAATTTTTGTTGGGCAATTCGGGAAAGTTAGACGCTGAAAATTGACGACAGTGGGGTTCGAACCCCACCCGTGGTATGGTTTGTTTGCAATCGTGTCATTACGATTTCGTGAGTCGTGGAGAATCTTTCATTGTTATGACGTTTCACTCTTTAGAGCTTTATCACGTCGATGACTTGATAAAGCTCTTCACAGAGCCAAACACTGTGGTTAAAAATTTGTTCTGTGCATAAGAAAGAAGCACTGCAGCCCATACTAGGCAGGTCCAGGTCACCTACTGGCCTAAGCTAATCGGGTCCAAGTCACATCCACTTAAGAAGGAAGGAGCACTGTATCAGACCTACTAGCACCTGTGTTTCTTAGTGAGGCTGGGCGATATGGGGGTTGGAAAGTCTTGTATTTACCAGTACAAGTCCTCGTACCTGTGACTGATCCAGAGAGTTGTCCTCCTGTGGAAGTCCGCCTTGTAGCGAGGCATCACAGATGACAGTCTGCTCAACCAGGCTGCTGTTGCCCAGAAAAAGGCAAACCAAACTGGACCTGCCTCGCATGGGCCAGTACGCCTGCTGCAGTGTTCCTTCTTTCTTATGTTCTTACGAAGCACCGTAAACTTGTTATAACAACGTTTCGCTCGAGGATAAATCTCGCCCTGAGAGATGTTTCATACACGACCTATATAGCTCACTAACTCATCTGACAGTTTTCAACAAAAGAATTCTATGATATCTCTCAGAATTTCACCGCCTCTTGAACATGTAAATAATTCTTGGTGGCTTCAAATGTTGAGAATAATTCAACCTTTGTGGCTTAGATCGCGTCTAATATTTATTTTTGCTTCTCTCTGTTGTCTTGAAGACCTATAATGGGTCTATGATTCACATTTCTTAAAATATATAATATATGTTGTGTCTTGCTGCACCTGTTAACTGCTATTCACGATGCTTTTGGTTAATAAAACTGGGTTTACGAGTCACTGATGCTGGCGAAGGGTTGTTGACCTAAGGTAATGGTGATCCTCTTCATTTTCTTGGATCTGACCTGGTTACGGTGGAAGGTATAACGATGTCGACAAGTATAAATCAGGTATTCTTTGCCGGGGGTATCCATTATCCCTTGCGGGGGATGGGGGACCAAATAATGGGGGTATGAAACTCGATCTCTGAACAGTTTGCCGTTTTTTTCTATAAATATAAAATCTTAATGATTTTCTTTCAGCTACTGTGTCTAGCTATTGATGTCTTGCGAAGTCTTACTGGTGGTTAATGTCACTAGTGATGATTTCTGCAGTCTGGTGAAGGGGGGGTCTATCAGGAGGGTGTTCCGAGGGTCAACGCCCCCGCGGTTCAGGCCTCCCGGTGGATCATCTAGGCTGTTACTGCTGGCCGCACGTTGTCCAACGTATGAACCACAGCCAGGCTGGTCGGGTACTGACTTAAGGTATCTGTCCAGCTTCCTCTTGAAGGCAGCCAGGGGTTTATTGGTATTTCCTTATGCATGGTGGGAGGTTGTTGAACAGTCTTGGGCCTCGGACACTTATTGTGTTTTCCTTTAGTGTAGTAATGGCGCCCCTACTTTTCAGTGGGGGTATGTTGCACCGTCTGCCCAGTCTTTTGTTTTCGTAGGGAGTGATTTCTTTGTACAGATTTGGGGTAAGGGGACATAATGGGCATTCCATCGTAGGTCTGTAATCGTAAAAAAAAGATTAAGAACCTCGGATATAAAGGAAAGGACACGCGTGCACACAGGACATCTTAGGACAGCCAATAATGATGCCCTAAGTGTGTGTACTCACCTAATTGTGGTTGTAGGGGTCTTCACTGGTCGATACAAGGTCACTCACTCCCTGTTCCGTGAGCTTTATCATACCTCTTCTTAAAGCTATGTATGGATCCTGCCTCCCACCTCACTTTCCAGACAGTTCCACTTCCTGACAACTCTGTGACTGAAGAAATACTTCCTAATATCTCTGTGACTCATCTGAGTCTTCAACTTCCAGTTGTGGCCCCTTGTTGCTGTGTCCCATCTCTGGAACATCTTATCTCTGTCAACCTTGTCGATTCTCTCAGTATTTAATGTTATTATAATGTTATTATGTGTGTGTGTGTGTGTGTTCACTTGTTCTTCCATCCTAACGTGATTACCTCCCTAGGCTTAGTGATTCCCCATGAAAATAACAGTTATAACAATTAACTGTAGCACGTGTGTCTCCCCTTGTGAACCGAAGCTGGCAATGACGAGAATGATAAGCGAGCGTAACCTAACGTAGCCTAGCGTAACCTAACGTAGCCTAGCGTAACCTAACGTAGCCTAGCGTAACCTAACGTAGCCTAGCGTAACCTAACGTAACCTAGGCTATGTAACATGACCTCGCTCAAAAAACTAACGTAGCCTAGCGTAACGTAACGTAACCTAAGCTATGTAACATAACCTCGTTGACAATTCAGAACATAGATATATGTGTAGGTCACAGTAAACGTTGTGTGACGCTTAACGAAGTTCGCCTCCAAGATTATTCTTCGATTTTTTTTTTATCCAAATGTTGCTCAAGAGTCCCATTCTTCAACACTTCTCTTGTTTATATTTGTGTTGCTAAGAGTCCCATTCTTCAACACTTCTCTTGTTTATATTTGTGTTGCTAAGAGTCCCATTCTTCAACACTTCTCTTGTTTATATTAGTGTTGCTCAAGAGTCCCATTCTTCAACACTTCTCTTGTTTATATTTGTGTTGCTCAAGAGTACCATTCTTCAACACTTCTCTTGTTTATATTTGTGTTGCTAAGAGTCCCATTCTTCAACACTTCTCTTGTTTATATTTGTGTTGCTAAGAGTCCCATTCTTCAACACTTCTCTTGTTTATATTTGTGTTGCTAAGAGTACCATTCTTCAACACTTCTCTTGTTTATATTAGTGTTGCTCAAGAGTCCCATTCTTCAACACTTCTCTTGTTTATATTTGTGTTGCTCAAGAGTCCCATTCTTCAACACTTCTCTTGTTTATATTTGTGTTGCTAAGAGTCCCATTCTTCAACACTTCTCTTGTTTATGTTTGTGTTGCTAAGAGTCCCATTGTTCAACACTTCTCTTGTTTATATTTGTGTTGCTCAAGAGTCCCATTGTTCAACACTTCTCTTGTTTATATTTGTGTTGCTCAAGAGTCCCATTGTTCAACACTTCTCTTGTTTATATTTGTGTTGCTAAGAGTCCCATTCTTCAACACTTCTCTTGTTTATATTAGTGTTGCTCAAGAGTCCCATTGTTCAACACTTCTCTTGTTTATATTAGTGTTGCTCAAGAGTCCCATTGTTCAACACTTCTCTTGTTTATATTTGTGTTGCTAAGAGTCCCATTCTTCAACACTTCTCTTGTTTATATTAGTGTTGCTAAGAGTCCCATTCTTCAACACTTCTCTTGTTTATGTTTGTGTTGCTAAGAGTCCCATTCTTCAACACTTCTCTTGTTTATATTTGTGTTGCTAAGAGTCCCATTCTTCAACACTTCTCTTGTTTATATTAGTGTTGCTCAAGAGTCCCATTCTTCAACACTTCTCTTGTTTATATTTGTGTTGCTCAAGAGTCCCATTCTTCAACACTTCTCTTGTTTATATTTGTGTTGCTCAAGAGTCCCATTCTTCAACACTTCTCTTGTTTATATTTGTGTTGCTCAAGAGTCCCATTCTTCAACACTTCTCTTGTTTATATTTGTGTTGCTCAAGAGTCCCATTCTTCAACACTTCTCTTGTTTATATTTGTGTTGCTCAAGAGTCCCATTCTTCAACACTTCTCTTGTTTATATTTGTGTTGCTAAGAGTCCCATTCTTCAACACTTTTCTTGTTTATATTAGTGTTGCTCAAGAGTCCCATTCTTCAACACTTCTCTTGTTTATATTTGTGTTGCTAAGAGTCCCATTCTTCAACACTTCTCTTGTTTATGTTTGTGTTGCTAAGAGTCCCATTCTTCAACACTTCTCTTGTTTATATTTGTGTTGCTCAAGAGTCCCATTCTTCAACACTTCTCTTGTTTATATTTGTGTTGCTCAAGAGTCCCATTGTTCAACACTTCTCTTGTTTATATTTGTGTTGCTAAGAGTCCCATTGTTCAACACTTCTCTTGTTTATATTAGTGTTGCTCAAGAGTCATATTGTTCAACACTTCTCTTGTTTATATTAGTGTTGCTCAAGAGTCCCATTGTTCAACACTTCTCTTGTTTATATTTGTGTTGCTAAGAGTCCCATTCTTCAACACTTCTCTTGTTTATATTAGTGTTGCTAAGAGTCCCATTCTTCAACACTTCTCTTGTTTATGTTTGTGTTGCTAGAGTCCCATTCTTCAACACTTCTCTTGTTTATATTTGTGTTGCTAAGAGTACCATTCTTCAACACTTCTCTTGTTTATATTTGTGTTGCTAAGAATACCATTCTTCAACACTTCTCTTGTTTATATTTGTGTTGCTAAGAGTCCCATTCTTCAACACTTCTCTTGTTTATATTAGTGTTGCTCAAGAGTCCCATTCTTCAACACTTCTCTTGTTTATATTTGTGTTGCTCAAGAGTCCCATTCTTCAACACTTCTCTTGTTTATATTTGTGTTGCTCAAGAGTCCCATTCTTCAACACTTCTCTTGTTTATATTTGTGTTGCTAAGAGTCCCATTCTTCAACACTTTTCTTGTTTATATTAGTGTTGCTCAAGAGTCCCATTCTTCAACACTTCTCTTGTTTATATTTGTGTTGCTAAGAGTCCCATTCTTCAACACTTCTCTTGTTTATGTTTGTGTTGCTAAGAGTTCCATTCTTCAACACTTCTCTTGTTTATATTTGTGTTGCTCAAGAGTCTCATTCTTCAACACTTCTCTTGTTTATATTTGTGTTGCTCAAGAGTCCCATTGTTCAACACTTCTCTTGTTTATATTTGTGTTGCTAAGAGTCCCATTCTTCAACACTTCTCTTGTTTATATTAGTGTTGCTCAAGAGTCCCATTGTTCAACACTTCTCTTGTTTATATTAGTGTTGCTCAAGAGTCCCATTGTTCAACACTTCTCTTGTTTATATTTGTGTTGTTAAGAGTCCCATTCTTCAACACTTCTCTTGTTTATATTTGTGTTGTTAAGAGTCCCATTCTTCAACACTTCTCTTGTTTATATTTGTGTTGCTAAGAGTCCCATTCTTCAACACTTCTCTTGTTTATGTTTGTGTTGCTCAAGAGTCCCATTCTTCAACACTTTTCTTGTTTATATTAGTGTTGCTCAAGAGTCCCATTCTTCAACACTTCTCTTGTTTATATTTGTGTTGCTAAGAGTCCCATTCTTCAACACTTCTCTTGTTTATATTAGTGTTGCTAAGAGTCCCATTCTTCAACACTTCTCTTGTTTATATTAGTGTTGCTCTTGCTGTGTAAAGTGTGAAAGAAAGAGTTGTAAAGACAGGGGCTTCCACTCTGCCAGGATAAAATGTTTATCGTGCGCCAAGAACTGGGCAGGGTGATGCAGGGAGGGAGGGAGGAAGGGAGGGGCAGAGATGCAGGGAGGGAGGGAGGGAGGAAGGGAGGGGCAGAGATGCAGGGAGGGAGGGAGGGAGGAAGCGAGCATGTGAGGGAGGGAGGGAGAGGCAACAGGAACTCTCACTTCTTGTATTTATCAAATATTCTCGGTGTTTCCTCTCTTCTGTTGTGCATTAGACATTATCTGGATATTTATAACTGCATTCTTGTGATAGTGTTTGTGTTAGTAGTTGTGACTGTAGTGGCTGTTGGGTTAGTTGTGATTGTGGTGGTTGTTGGGTTGTGATTGTAGTGGTTGTTTGGTTAGTAGTTATGATTGTAGTGGCTGTTGGGTTGTGGTTGTTGTTGGGATTGCGATTGTAGTGGTTGTTTGGTTAGTAGTTGTGATTGTAGTGGTTGTTGGGTTGTGATTGTAGTGGTTGGGTTAGTAGTTGTGATTGCGGTGCTTGTGATTGTGGTGGTTGAGTTGTGATTGTGGTGGTTGTTGGGCTAGTAGTTGTGATTGTGGTTGTTGGGCTAGTAGTTGTGATTGTGGTGGTTGGACTAGTAGTTGTGATTGCAGTGGTTGTTGGGTTAAAAGTTGTAATTGTAGTGGTTGGGTTAGTTGTGATTGTAGTGGTTGTTGGGTTGTGATTATGGTGGTTGAGTTGTGATTGTGGTGGCTATTGGGTTGATTGTGGTGGTTGAGTTGATATGTCGTTATCATATCTCCCCCCCTTCTATCTCTCCTGTCCTCCAGTGTCGTCAGGTCGATTTCCCTTAACCTCTCCTCGTAGGACATGCCCCTTAGCTCCGGAACTAGTCTTGTTGCAAACCTTTGCACTTTCTCTAGTTTCCTTACGTGCTTGGCTAGGTGTGGGTTCCAAACTGGTGCTGCATACTCCAATATGGGCCTAACGTACACGGTGTACAGGATCCTGAATGATTCCTTATTAAGATGTCGGAATGCTGTTCTTAGGTTTGCTAGGCCCCCGTATGCTGCAGCAGTTATTTGGTTGATGTGCGAGTCAGGAGATGTGCCCGGTGTTATACTCACTCCAAGATCCTAGACAGTACTCCGTCTGCGGTCTTCTTTGCTGTTTTCCCAATCTCCATGACTTTGCACTTGGTGGGGTTCAACTCAGGAGCCAGTTTCTGGACCAGGCTTGCAGCCTGTCCAGATCCTTTTGTAGTTCTGCCTGGTCCTCGTCCGATAGAATTCTTCTCATCAACTTCACATCATCTGCAAACAAGGATACCTCTGAGTCTATTCCTTCCGTCATGTCGTTCACAAATACCAGTACAACACCGGTCCTAGGACTTACCCCTGTGGAACCCCGTTCGTCACAGGCGCCCACTCTGACACCTCTCCACGTACCATGACTCGCTGCTGTCTTCCTGACAGGTATTCTCTGATCCATTGTAGTGCCTTCCCTGTTATCCCTGCCTGGTCCTCCAGCTTCTGCACTAATCTCTTGTGTGGAACTGTGCCAAACGCCTTGTACCTTTGATATACCTTTGAAGAGTTTCGAGAGTTTATCTACTCTCTGAGCCCGGCCATGGGCCAGGCTCGTCTGGTGCTTGCCTGGTCAACCAGGCTGTTGCTGCTGGAGGCCCGTTGCTCCACATATCCACCACAGCCTGGTTGATCTGGCACCTGGTGAAGATACTTGTCCAGTTTCCTCTTGAAGACTTCTACACTGGTTCCAGCCGTGTTCTTACAATCCAAGAAAATGCAATCTACCCACCCCTCTCTCTCTTGTCTTACTGCTGTCACCCTGTCATAGAACTCCAGTAGGTTTGTGACACAGGATTTTCTGTCCCTGAAACCGTGCTGGCTGTCGTTGATAAGCTCATTTCTTTCTAGGTGCTCCATCACCCACCTCCTGATAATCTTTTCTGTGACTTTGCATACTATACATGTCAGTGACACTGGTCTGTAGTTTAATGCTTCATATCTGTCTCCTTTTATTAAAAATTGGGACTATATTTGCTGTCTTCCATACCTCAGGTAGTCGACCTGTTTCGATTGATGTGTTAAAGATTGCTGTTAGTGGTACACATAGCACCTTTGCTCCCTCTCTCAGGACCCATGGAGAGATGTTATCCGGCCCCATCGCCTTTGAGGTATTTAACTCGCTTAGCAGCCTCTTCACTTCTTCCTCGGTTGTATTTATTGTGATGTTGAGCTTTTCACATACTTCATGGTCGTTTCTTGTGATCTCCCCTCCTTCCTTCCTCAGCCTGATTACCTGGTCCTTGACTGTTCTCCTGATGTGGCTGTACAGCAGCTTCGGGTCAGATTTGGCTTTCGCTATGTCATTTTCGTATTGTTGGGCCTCCCTTCTTACCTGTGCATATTCATTTCTGGCTCTGACTGATCTCCTTATTCTCCTGAGTCCTTTGCCTTCTATACTTCTTCCATTCTCTAGCACACTTGGATTTGGCCTCTACACCTTTGGGTGAACCACGGCTCATCCTGGCTTTCTCGTTATTTCTGTCACCCTTGGGCACAAACCTCTCCTCAGCTTCCTTGCATATCGTTGTCACATAATCCATCATCTCGTTTACTGACTTCCCTGCCAGTTCTCTGTCCCACTGAACCCCGTGCAGGACATTCTTCATGCCTGTCTAGTCCCCTCTCTTGTAGTTTGGCTTCATTCGTCCTTCTCTTCCTACTTCCCTCTCCACTTGTAACTCTACTATACATGTATATTCGAAGCTCAGAACCACGTGATCACTGGCCCCGAGGGGTCTTTCATATGTGATGTCATCGATATCTGCACTACTCAAGGTGAATACTAGGTCCAGTCTCGCTAATTCATCCTCTCCTCTCTCTCTCTGGTAGTGTCCCTTACGTGTTGGTACATGAGGTTTTCCAGTACCACCTCCTTCATCTTAGCCCTCCATGTTTCTGGGCCCCCATGTGGGTCCAGGTTCTCCCAGTCGATTTCCTTGTGATTGAAGTCATCCCTAATCAGCAGCTTTGCCCTGTTCGCATGAGCCTTTCTGGCCACTTAAGCCAGTGTGTCAACCATCACTATTGCTCTCATCATACTCTTGCCTTGGCCTCCTGCTGTTCTGTGGAGGGTTATACATAACTGCAATTACCACCTTGAGACCTCCAGAGTGAAGTGTTCATATTATGTAGTCTCTTGCTTCTCCTCTGTTTCTTCTCCAGCTCATCAAAATCCCATTGGTTTTTGATGAGCAGTGCCACTTCTCCACCCTCTCAGTTCCCTCTGTCTTTCCTCAGGATTTGATATCCCGATGGAAAGATGGCATCTGTTATCATTCCTGTGAGCTTGGTTTCTGTGAGCTATGATGATAAATTAGACACGTGTGCAACACTTGGGTATCTTTAATGAGCAAACGATTCGCCACACTGTGGCTTCATCAGTCCATACAAAGGAGAATGGAGAAAAACAGGATGAGTTTGAGGTAATCAGTCCCTCAGCCTTAATGGACTGATTACATCGACTCAAGGCTGAGGGACTGATTACCTCAAACTCCTCTTGTTCTTCACCATTCTCCTTTGAATGGACTGATGAAGCCACTGTGTGACGAAACGTTTCCTCATTAAAGATACCTAAGTGTTGCACATGTGTCTAATTTATCAACCTGTCGGTTCTCTGAACCATTTACATTCCGAGAGCTATGATGTCCAGTGATGCCTCTTTGACTCTTTCGTGCCATTCCTCCCACACTTATTCGTTATTCCATCAGCGTTGGTATACCATACCTTCAGTTTCCTCTCCAACACTGTGTTCTGGGGGTCTGTGAGGGTGGGGATCTGTCAGTGTGCTGTGGTATTCTACAGCGTAGTGTAGGTTGGGGGCTGTAAGTGTGGATTGTGGTTTGTGTTGGGATAGTGTGTTTGGTTGTGGGGTTCTGGGGTGGTTCTGTGTGTTCTTGTGCTTGTTGCTCTGCCCTGCTCTGGTTGTCCTCTGCTGAATTTGCCTTTCTTTTTTCTAGCCCCTTTGCTTCTGTGTCCTCTCCCTCAGCTGCTGTCCTTCTGTTATTGTTCTGTCTCAGTCTAGGAACACCCTCTTGTTTGTTGACGATTCCTTCAGCCTTGGTTTCTCTTGCAGGATCCTGTTTTGCACCGTTTCTGTCTTGAAAATCAGCTTGACCGGTCGATTTCTTCCCTTCAAGTACCCCCTATTCTCTGAAAATTTAGTATCTCAGTCATGTCTTCCTCACCTATTACTTTGATGTTTTCTCCTGTTTTCCTTCCTGCCATCTTTCATTGTGTGTTCTCCCCTCGCTCTCCTGAAGCCCATGAATAAACACAGACTTCTCCCTCTCCTCCTCACTGGGTCCCGTTTGTACATGGCCATTGTCTCCCTTGTATTTTCCTGTAACTCTTTGTGGCATGGTCATGCCTCTACATGGGCTGTATCCCCCTCTCCACCCTCCTTTACTGCTATCACTGCTCCCAACAGCTCTCCCCTTCCTTCCTCGGCCCTGCTTGGAGGACTGATAGGGCCTTAGCATAAGTCATGTCTCCTTCCTTTCCGTTGGGCTTCTCGTTCAGTAAGGGTGTACCTGCTTCAGATGTTATGTCTCTTCTGGCCAATAGTCCTGTAACTTGCTTCAGCCTATTTACCTCACATTCTAGGGCCCGTATCCTGGCTTCTGCACTCTCGTATGTGTACTTGCCTATTTGTGGTTGCAGAAGTCGAGTCTCAGCTCCTGGCTCTTCCTCTTACATTGTCCGTTAGTGTATTCTCGCTCTCCTAGCTTCATAAACTCTGCCGTACCTATTGTTAAAGCTGTGTATAGGCCTGCCTCCACCTAGTCTTGGACCGAGCCACGGGGGCATTGATCCCCGAAAACATCCTGAGGCTGAAGACATACTTCCTGACATCCCTGTGACTCGATGTGTTTTTTTTTTCTCAACTTTCAGTTGTACCCTTGTGTACGTGTTTCCCTCCTTTCGAAATGACTCTGTCTATCCACTCTTATCATTTTTTTTAAGCATTGTATACATCGTGTGTCTTCTGGGCTTTCTGTCATAGCTCACGCACCTCAGGGACTAGTCTCGTTGCAAACCTTTGCCCCTTCTTCAGTTTCTTGATATGCTTGTTCAGGTGTGGGCTCTGCTCTGGCGCCTCGTACTCAAAAAAATGGGAAAATGTTTAAAATTATAAGTATTACTATTTAAAGGGGTGGAGGGGTAAGCCAGCGGAAGGCCTCGGTCAGATGACCAAAAGCTCTGATAGCGGGTCATCGTATGACTAAGACCCGCGTCAAGAAACACTTTGTGTAGAATTAGACACATGCAACATCTGTTTTTTTTTTTTTATTGTAAACGTTTCGACATCCCTTGGATGGCGAAACGTCTACACTAAAGATACCCAGATGTTGCACATGTGTCTAATTTATCAACTTGTCGGTTCTTCGAACCATTTATCTACATACAGGAAACACTTGTCCTGTTCCCTGACAAGTCTAACCAAACCCTCACACTCAAAACAAGGGTCTCTACTTGTGAGTGAATGGCTCTGTTGAATCGTAATTAGGAATGATTATAGCGCATTACTTGAGGTAACTGCGTTGTCGTATGCTTTGGCATCGTGCCTTCCCACGAGGTCCTACTTGAGTGAGGTTGACAGCCTTTGTCCTGGAGTCTTTATTTCGTTTGTTATTTGCCCTTTCCAGTTTTATAACCTTGCACTTTCTGGGGTTGGACTCCAACAGCCACTTTGCAAGACTATTTCTGCAGCTTGTCAAGGTCTCTTTCCAGGTTTTTCTCTTTCCTCCTTTTTTTGTGAACAGGGTCGTCAGGTGTCCCTGACGACCCTGGGGAGTACGATGTGTCCCTGACGACCCTGGGGAGTACGAGGTGTCCCTGACGACCCTGGGGAGTACGAGGTGTCCCTGACGACCCTGGGGAGTACGAGGTGTCCCTGACGACCCTGGGGAGTACGAGGTGTCCCTGACGACCCTGGGGAGTACGAGGTGTCCCTGACGACCCTGGGGAGTACGAGGTGTCCCTGACGACCCTGGGGAGTACGAGGTGTCCCTGACGACCCTGGGGAGTACGAGGTGTCCCTGACGACCCTGCAGGGAAGTAGTATTAGGGAAGACATATTCACGATATATAAAATTGAAAGACTTGTATTAACGGAGAAGCGCTAAACCCTTCAGGGTGATAAATCACCAGCTGAAAATAGAGTAGCTCCATCTCCTCTGCTCAAGAGTCCTTCATCAGCATATAAAACTAAGTGAGTTGTGGGGTATCTAGGATAGACGGGGACTGAGGGCTAGGTGTTAGGACAGACGGGGACTGAGGGCTGGATGTTAGGACAGACGGGGACTGAGGGCTAGATGTTAGGACAGACGGGGACTGAGGGCTAGATGTTAGGACAGACGGGGACTGAGGGCTGGATGTTAGGACAGACGGGGACTGAGGGCTAGATGTTAGGACAGACGGGGACTGAGGGCTGGATGTTAGGACAGAGGGACTGAGGCTGGATGTTAGGACAGACGGGACTGAGGGCTGGATGTTAGGACAGACGAGGGACTGAGGGCTAGATGTTAGGGCAGACGGGGACTGAGGGCTGGATGTTAGGACAGACGAGGGACTGAGGCTGGATGTTAGGACAGACGGGGACTGAGGGCTGGATGTTAGGACAGACGGGGACTGAGGGCTGGATGTTAGGACAGACGGGGACTGAGGGCTGGATGTTAGGACAGACAGGGACTGAGGGTTGCATGTTAGGACAGACGGGGAACTGAGGGCTGGATGTTAGGACAGACGGGGACTGAGGGCTAGATGTTAGGACAGACGGGTACTGAGGGCTGGATGTTAGGACAGACGGGGAACTGAGGGCTGGATGTTAGGACAGACGGTGACTGAGGGCTAGATGTTAGGACAGACGGGGACTGAGGGCTGGATGTTAGGACAGACGGGGACTGAGGGCTAGATGTTAGGACAGACGGGGACTGAGGGCTAGATGTTAGGACAGACGGGAACTGAGGGCTAGATGTTAGGACAGACGGAGACTGAGGGCTAGATGTTAGGACAGACGGGGAACTGAGGGCTGGATGTTAGGACAGACGGGGACTGAGGGCTGGATGTTAGGACAGACGGGGACTGAGGGCTGGATGTTAGGACAGACGGGGACTGAGGGCTGGATGTTAGGACAGACGGGGACTGAGGGCTGGATGTTAGGACAGACGGGGACTGAGGGCTGGATGTTAGGACAGACGGGGACTGAGGGCTGGTTGTGAGAGGTCAGGAAGAAGGAAATACACATGGGAAGTAAAGTCGTAGGTGAGGCCACAGGGTTACCCAGACGTATTTGTTACCTCAGGGAGGTAGATGAGGGGGATGAACTGCACGGTGGAGTGGCAGAGGTAAACTATATCCACAGCTCCAAGAATAGGTACGAGGTTTGCGAGGGCGGACCTTAGTAAATGTCAGTTAAGGTAGCTTTAGAGGCTTACGAGTACGTACACACACACACACACACACACACACACACACACACACACACACACACACACACACACATCCATGCACGAAGATCGTCCCATGAATCTATCCCATGATACATTACACAAACGTTGAAAATTTGAAGCCAGTCTAATAAGGCGTTCTAGAGAGGAGAGGGGAAACCCATAAGCAGCCAGCGGACAGGCGGGGCCAGGAGCTGAGACTCGAACCTTGCAACCACATACGAATACACACGCACGTGCGCCCCCCTTGGCTCTCTCTCACGATCCTGGTATATTTGCACGTCCAAGGTTGCTCTCAAACACAGTCTTGGCACCACTCTTAAAAACGATATTACAACGAGGGTTAATACTTTTATCTTGCGGCCGAGGCATTGTTAAGGAGTCAATGAGGATTTGTTCTCCGTGACGCCGCTTGGCACGCGTCATTAGAGGTCAAGGGACTGCGTCGTGACCTGGATGTTACGTAACAGTGAGATTGCGTCCACTGAGGACTTTGCGTCCACTAAGGACTCGCTCATTTCCAACACAACACGAGACAGTCCCTTGTAGACTCAACGTCTAATAGTGTTAGTGTAGCGTTCTTGTCCTTATTTCAGTTTGTCAGCATCGATATACTCACACCCGGGATTTAGTTCTGAACTCGTATGATACACACAAGATGTAACTAAAAACACTGCGTATATATTGAGGAAATAGATGCTACCCTTGGCTATCTTTATAAATATACAAGGGTATTGCATGTGTCTCCTCATCTCCGTATTGTACGCAAGTATTCTAATGATATACGCACATATTAACAGCATGCAACACCGACAGGTTGATAAAGACACATGTTCGACATTTGGGTATTTTTATTCCTGACGTTTCGTCTGTGCAGGTGTCTTTAATCGTGTACAGAGGCGACTTTTATACTGTGGAAGAAGTAGCGAGGTAATTTTTATGTTTTTTTCAGTCCCTTCCCCAAGATGGGTGATCAGTCCCGTAGCCTTGGTTGAAGGTATTCGACTGAAGAAGCCAGCACAGGAGACATGGTTCGCTTTATTCATCACTCTTGCGTACAGTTCAGTATACTTACTAAGGAGAAACGTTTAGCCACGAGTGCTTTCTTCAGCCCTAATACCAGTCAGAGCAGGTGAGATGTAGTGAGGGTATCGTGAGGTAGGTTACAGTAATTAGGTATCATCTAGTGACGGCTGATCCTAGTATGGGCTAGAATTTTGAAGTACTGAAGCTCCTGAATGTGGTGGAAATTGTAGTTAGGGGCAGCTACAGCTGCTGGCACTCATTTCACCATTATCAGCAGTAACACGAGACAGCGGTGACAAAACACATAGTCCGTCCAGTGAACAGAGTTAGAGAACACTGATATTACTGTGTTCGTGGTGACCTAAGCAACACTTGTGTGTTGAAGAGACGGAAATGCGGTATAACGCGGCTCTTTACTGACAACACACTACTTTACCAGGTTTTATCCAAGTTAGATCTGTTTGTGACCCGATACGGCCAGATGTGCGGGCGAAACGTTGTCAATAAAATTATTTCATTTTACTCTATCTATTTTCCATGACTATATTATACAGTTTGTGTCCACATATTAGATGTGAGCGCGCACGATCCCTCATGAGAGGTCCCTCATGAGACGATGGAGCAGAACTGGTGGTCAGGGAAGAACGTCGTACACTGACGTCGTTGATGAATTAGACACGAGCAACACTTGCACATGTGTCTAATTCATCAACTTGTCGGTTCTCTGAACTATTTATCTACACTGACGTCGCTGTTGAGTCATCTGTGATACCAAACATACAGAGAACTTTCTCTGCCTGGCTCCTTTACTCTTTATTATGTAATAATATTGGTAGAATTACCGACAATATGTTAAGTAAAAGGACACAAATGCAACTAATGTGACATTTTATTGTGGCAACGTTTCGCTCTCCAGGAGCTTTTTCAAGCCGTTACAAGCGATACATGGACACAGAGCGTATATATATACTCTCAAAGTGAGGTATAATACTAGTGGTGGTAGAAGTAGATCAAAGATTGCAAGAAAAGAGATCTTCAGATCATTAATTCTCCACGCGTCAACACCACTCCAAACAAAGTTATAATTCTTCCCAACAGCCAGGTTGCATCCAACATTTCTAAAGTATTTGCACATGCTAACACTAGAGTCGCCATCGCTTCCAGTACTTCTATAAAGGATCTAACCAGGACTAAATCCAAGCACCTTGAACCAGTCAACGCAGGGTTCTACACTATACCCTGTGGAGGCTGCGACAGAATTTTTTTTTTTTTTTATAAAATAATCATAAATTTTGATATAACACGATAACGGTCCAGTCAAATTGTCCGTCCAACGTATCTTAATAGACCGTCCTGTCTATGAGAGAGAGAATTTATGTAGGAGAAACAGCAAGAAACCTCGAAACTCGCCTCAATGAACACATTAATGCATGTAGGAACGATAACCTGAACAACGCCTGCGTACAACACCGAAATTCCAACAATCATCTCATGAAATTCAAAGACGCCCGACTAGTAATTAAAGAAACTAATTTACGTAGACGCAAGTGCCTTGAATCAGCACTTATCGCTGTTTCTAACACAATTAAACAAAACAAAGGCAGCTTCACCATCTCTGAAGTCTTAGCAAGAATCCTCCTGAAAACAGTAAACCCTACCATCACATAGTCTCTCCTGCTAATTCAACACAAGCACATCGTAGATGCGGAACACTCCTACAGGCCTTCTATATTCCAACCTCCAGCAGAAATATTTGTCTAACCTATTGTTATACTACCCAAGTATTTGTTTTATCACCTTTTACTCATGTGCAATTTGATTGTTCTACCTTATTGTATTACTACTACTACTACTACTACTACTTATATCACTACTACTTCTACCACCACTAGTATTACACCTCACTTTGAGAGTATATATATACGCTCTGTGTCCATGTATCGCTTGTAACGGCTTGAAAAAGCTCCTGGAGAGCGAAACGTTGCCACAATAAAATGTCACATTAGTTGCATTTGTGTCATTTAACTTAACACTCTTTATTATCCTCATGACTGACATAGACAAAGACACCTGCTATAGTTTCATATATGCGGATGTCAGAATAAGCAGGAAAAACCCCTGGGTAGAAGATATAGAATAAACGCAAGATGATATAAGCAGGGACTTTAAGTGCGCAGTGGAGAATAACATGACGTTCAATAGTGCCAAGTGTAAAGAATAAATAACTTTTAAAGAGTCACTATATAAAATACAAGATCAATTAGAACAAAAGAAAAATGTGAAGGACCTGGGTGTAATAATGCCAGATGTCTTTTCAAAGAATATGGCAGGGTGGATAACAAGAAAGTTTCAGTGGAAAAATAAACACAAACGCAGAATGATGCATTTGTGTCTATTTTTCCAACGTATCGGTATTTTATACTATTTATCTCCAAGAAGTTTCAAAACAAGTGCCAGTGGTGACAGGACTGAAATCTCTTGTGGTCTCTTGTAGTATTGTTCAGTGTTGATGGACCATTTAAGGCTGGGGAGATATCAGAGCTGGAACACAGTGTATTTGCACCCCACACAGAGCCACTGAGGCATTTAAATTACTAGAAATGCCTCACGATCATAGATATTCACTCGCTAAAGCGGATGAGAGTGAGTTACATGATAGTATACACGTGGAAAGTACTTGAGGGTCTAGTCCCAGATCTGCACACTGCCATAACAACATACTGGAGTGGCCAGATATGGCAGAAAGTGTAAAATAAACCCAGTGAAAACATGGGAGCCATGGGCATAATAAGAAAACATTGTATCAACATTCGTGGTTCCAGACTTGTTAACATCTTACCAGAAGTTATAAAAAATACTGTTGGTGTAAGAGTAGAAGTCTTCAAGAGAAAACTAGACAAGTACTGCCACCAGTGCTGAATCAACCATGTTGTGATGGATATGTGGGCCAGTGGGAAGCCAGCAGCAATAGTCTGGTTGACCAGACAAACCTGGCCCTGGGTAGGGCTGCTGGAGCAAGAAAACTCTCGAAAACCATGAAAGATATACATTCCAGTATCTGAGCTACTGGGAATGCTTGAGGTCTACCTGGAGGGCACTCCGGGGATCAACAGCCTCGTGGATCAGGGCCTGATCAACGAGACTGTTACTGCTGGGAGCACGTAGTCCAACGTACGAACCACAGCCCGGCTGACCTGGCACTGACTTTAGGTATCTGTCCAGCTCCCTCTTGAAGACAACCAGGGGTCTATTGGTAATTCCCCTTATGGCTGGTGGGAGGCTGTTGAACAGCCTTGGGTCCCGGACACTTATTCGTAGGGAGTGATTTGTGTGTAGATTAGGTACCAGTCCCTCCAGAATCTTCCAGGTGTAGATTATATATTTCTGTCGCCTGCGCTCCAGTGAGTTCAAGTCAAGTGCTTCCAGGCGTTCCCAGGTGTTTGATGGAACGTATACGTACAGTAAAGGTTCTCTGTACATTCTCTAGATCTGCAATTTCACCTGCCTTGAATGGGGATGTTAATGTACAGCAGTATTCCAGCCTAGAGAGGACAAGTGATTTAAAAAGGATCATCATTGGCTTAGCATCTCGTGTCTTGAATGTTCTCATTATCCATCCTATCAGTTTCCTCGCAGATGTGATAGTGGCATTTTTGTGATCCATGGAACTGTACTCCCTGGAAAGTAGGCGATAAGGGTACATCATAATTTATATCTGGAAAATCTTGGAGGGACTGGTCCCAAACTTCCACACCGAGTAAACTAAAAGATCCCGGTAAGTGTTAGAGGTCTCAGACTTTTCAATGCCCACTCTTCGTGTATAAAGGAAATTTCCAACAAACTTCTGGCTATCTTTAAGAGGGGACGTGATCAGTTCCTTAAATCAGTTCGTGATCAGCAGTGTTGTGGTTCATACAGTGGAGTGGCTACTCCTGGTACCAACAGCCTGGTTGATGAGACCAGCAACATGGAGGTCTGGTCTGGGATCGGGTCGTGGGGGCACTGACTCCCAAAATCGTTTCCAGGTACTATTTATTTCCATGCTGATGCAACTGAGTGCCAGGGGTGAGGGGGAGAGAAAGAGAGGAGGGAAGGGGCGAGTTCCAGGGAGTGAGGGGAAGTGAATTTGAGGGAGGGTAGTGAGTGGGGGTGAGTTTGAGGGAGGGGGGAGTGTGGGGTGAGAATTCCAGGGAGGGTTGAGTTCGAGGAGGTTGAGTTCGAGGGGGGTTGAGTTCGAGGGAGGGGTTGAGGTAGTGGGAGGGAGAGAGGGACCGGGCTGCTGTCAAGTGGAAGCTTCCTGTGAAAGTTGTTGGGACCCACATCACCACCACCTCCCTCCCTCCCTCCCTCCCTCCCTCCCTCACTCCCTCCCTCCCTCCCTCACTCCCTCCCTCCTCCTCCCTCCCTCCCTCACTCCTCCTCCTCCCTCCCTCCTCACTCCCTCCCTCTCTCCCTCCATCCCTCCTCCTCCCTCCCTCCTCCCTCCTCCCTCCCTCCTCCTCCCTCCCTCCTCCCTCCCTCCTCCCTCCCTCCCTCCTCCTCCCTCCTCCTCCCTCACTCCCTCCTCCCTCACTCCTCCCTCACTTCCTCCCTCACTCCTCCCTCCTCCCTCCCTCCCTCCTCCCTCCCTCACTCCCTCCCTCCCTCACTCCTCCTCCCTCCCTCCTCCTCCTCCTCCCTCCTCCCTCCCTCACTCCTCCTCACTCCCTCCTCCTCACTCCCTCCCTCCTCCTCCCTCACTCCTCACTCCTCCTCCTCCCTCCCTCACTCTCCCTCCTCACTCCTCCTCCTCCCTCACTCCCTCCTCACTCCTCCCTCCTCCTCCCTCCTCCCCATCCCCTCACTTCCTCTCCTCCCTCATCTCCCTCTCTTATCTTTCCCTCGTATCTTCTCTCCAGTCTATCGTCTCTTTCCTACAGCCGTCTTGCTTCACCTCAGTTATCTTTCCTCACTCTCTCCACCACTCTCTCCACCACTCTCTCCATCATTATCTCCATGTAAGTCACCTGAGACCCACCAAAACGTCCTCTAAATATTTATAGATTTTGTGGGTTAGTAAGTTTATTTAGACCTTGGTTATTTGTGTTTCGTTCCAGTCACGGTATTGTGCCTTTATGTTATTTACACACAAGTACAATTATCATATATAGTGGTAAATACCTAAGATAACCCCCCAAAAAAAAAAAAATCATTGGTCCCAACCACGATATTGTGGCTCTGTTGTTAGCTGTCAAAATACAGACTTTGTATACACGAACTTTCAAAGACCTCATGCAACCATGGAGTGAAAATTTAAAAAAATGAGGCCAGAAAGTTTAAATGTAACGTAGGTAAATGTATTATCAAATTTCTGGCACGAGGCGTGGTCATGGACCGGGCCGCGGAGGCGTGGTCATGGACCGGGCCGCGGAGGCGTGGTCATGGACCGGGCCGCGGAGGCGTGGTCATGGACCGGGCCGCGGAGGCGTGGTCATGGACCGGGCCGCGGAGGCGTGGTCATGGACCGGGCCGCGGAGGCGTGGTCATGGACCGGGCCGCGGAGGCGTGGTCATGGACCGGGTCGCGGAGGCGTTAACCCCCGAAATGCCCTCCAGATATACACAAAATCACAGGAAGCTGAAAAGCTCGGTACTATAAGGCAGGGGGAGGGTCTGACACCATCAGTGTTACTCATCACAAGGCAGGGGGAGGGTCTGACACCATCAGTGTTACTCATCACAAGACAGGGGGAGGGTCTGACACCATCAGTGTTACTCATCACAAGGCAGGGGGAGGGTCTGACACCATCAGTGTTAATCATCACAAGACAGGGGAGGGTCTGACACCATCAGTGTTACTCATCACAAGGCAGGGGAGGGTCTGACACCATCAGTGTTACTCATCACAAGGCAGGGGAAAGGGTCTGACACCATCAGTGTTACTCATCACAAGGCAGGGGAAAGGGTCTGACACCATCAGTGTTACTCATCACAAGGCAGGGGGAGGGTCTGACACCATCAGTGTTACTCATCACAAGGCAGGGGAAAGGGTCTGACACCATCAGTGTTACTCATCACAAGGCAGGGGGAGGGTCTGACACCATCAGTGTTACTCATCACAAGGCAGGGGAAAGGGTCTGACACCATCAGTGTTACTCATCACAAGGCAGGGGAAAGGGTCTGACACCATCAGTGTTACTCATCACAAGGCAGGGGAAAGGGTCTGACACCATCAGTGTTACTCATCACAAGGCAGGGGGAGGGTCTGACACCATCAGTGTTACTCATCACAAGGCAGGGGGAGGGTCTGACACCATCAGTGTTACTCATCACAAGGCAGGGGAAAGGGTCTGACACCATCAGTGTTACTCATCACAAGGCAGGGGAAAGGGTCTGACACCATCAGTGTTACTCATCACAAGGCAGGGGGAGGGTCTGACACCATCAGTGTTACTCATCACAAGGCAGGGGGAGGGTCTGACACCAATGTTACTCCTTTGATATACCTTTGATGGGTTTCAAGAGTCTACTCCCGGAGCCCGGTCATGGGTCAGGCTCGTCAAACTGATTCCCATGCCGGGAATCGAACTCGGGTCTCCTGGGTGAAAGCCAGGTATCTTAGCCACTAGACCACATTACAGCTTCTCAGACAGGTTTACCGCGTCACCAAGGGCACCTGTTGCTGGCGAAAGGCTCTTGATCCTAGGAATCGGAACTACTCTCCTCGGATAAAACCTAATTACCTTCCATTTCCCTACAGGTTTAGCATTTCCCGTGACAATAATAATCATTAAAAATTCTGTGGTGTCAAGTGTGTTGTCTATACACTGCCATTACAGGTTGATGGCGGTGAGAGATAAACTCGGTGGTAAAACACGGCTCGTGGCTCAGGGGGTAGCGCCTCTGGTTGACAGCCTATGGTCCCGGGTTCTATCCTGGGGCGGGTGGGGAAACGTTTGGCATGATCCTAATACCTGCTGCCTCGTGTTGGTTTAGCAGTAAATAGGTGTATGTTGATAATGGTATAAAATATCGACCAATTGGTGATTAAGACACATGTGTCTTTATTGTTGGAACGTTTCGACCACACAGTAGGCTTCTTCAGTCAAATACAGAGGTAGCAGATGTAGTAGTGAAATAGAGATGATGTAATCAGTCCATCAACTTTAGAGAAATAGTGTTTGAGGTGGTCAGTCCCTCAGCCTGGAGAAGTTCAGTTTCATGGAGCTGAACTCTTCTCCAGGGTCACCTGATCAGCGGGCTGTGTTCGAGTTGACTGCGTGCGGCCAGCTAACAGCCTGGTTGATCAGGTTCTGGTCCAACAGGAGGCCTGGCAGACCGGGCCGGGCGTTGACCCCTGGAATTCTCTCCAGGTAGACTCCAGGTAGGGGTTAGAGGACTGCTATGGGTGGCCACACAGCAGGAGGAAGTAGTTAGCATTAAGGACGGACTTTCAAAATAACTTGTAAATGAGCTTTCAGATGTGTTGATGTATAGAACAGCTCTTAGCATGTGCATTTAACGTTATAAAGGGGAAAAGGAGCAATAAGAAAACACTGTCAACTTGCGTGGGCCAAGACTCTTCAACCTTCTTCTACCGGCAGAAATAAGAATTAGTACTGGAACAAAGGTAGGTCTGCAAAGGAAGCTGAACAAAACTGTGGTGGAAACGAATGCATTCACCTATAACACCTTTTACTGATAACGTTTCGCTCCTTGAATCTTAATCAATGTCCAGGGGCGAAACGTCTTCAGTAAAGGTGCCTATGAATGTATACATGTATTTTTTTTGTACTCCAAGCAGTTACTTACCATCTTACTTAAAGCTTGTAGTGGCTGTGTAGCCATGCTGGACGCTTCCCTTAACACCCTGGTTGATCAGGGAGTCTCCAGGATAGCTGGCCTGGCCTCAGGCAGTGATACCAGGGGATAAACTCTCGAAATGATTCACTTGACTGTCAATATATCTACAGTCACTATTACCATCATTAATTCCACTCGTCTACCCTCCACCACTACTCACCACCACCACTACTCACCACCACTAACCACCACCACTAACCACCACCACTACTCACCACCACTACTCACCACCACTACTCACCACCACTACTCACCACCACTACTCACCACCACTACTCACCACCACTACTCACCACCACTACTCACCACCACTACTCACCACCACTAACCACCACCACTAACCACCACCACTACTCACCACCACTAACCACCACTACTCACCACCACTACTCACCACCACTACTCACCACCACTAACCACCACCACTATTCACCACCACCACCACTACTCACCACCACCACTACTCACCACCATTAACCACCACCACCACTACTCACCACCATTAATTCCACTTGTCCACCCTCCACCACTATCACCACCACCACCAAACTCCTAACTACCATCATTAGCACTACTCACCAACGTCTACCATTGACTGGGGTATACTAACAGCTACGCTCGTACCCCTCAAGGTTATTGTTGCCCCGTCTCCCGTTTACACTCCTAGAAGTATATATCTATATTTTTAGAGGCTATGGGTTGAAAATTTGAAAAATATATATTGTAAAAACCATACCTTGTGTCTCAGATTATGTTCATGGAGAAGCGCTAAGCTTGTAGGGGAGAAATGACCAGACTTAACTCGGTTTCTGATGAGCCTACCTGGAGTGTGTTCCCGGGGGTCAACGCCCCGCGACCCAGCGCCTCTGCGGTGCCTACCTTGGACTGCGTGCGGCTAGCAGCAACAACAGCCTGGCTGATCGGGTCATCAACCAGCAGACCTGGTATGGGACCGGAACGTAGGGTCGGTGCCCCCCCCCGCCTCCCTAATCCCCTGGAAAAGCCTTCGGGTGATCTTCGGGCAAGAAATTTCATGTTTTTTTCGGTCCGTTTTGGGTCATCGATTTTTTCGAACTGCAAATCTAATAGCAAAATAGCATTTTCATAGAAAAATATGTGCAGCATAGGACAAAATATTTTTATATGCTCACTAGTTTGTATGACATACGATAGTTATCTAGTTTACACAACCCATACTTCTAACATAACCTTGCCTAACATTACCTAGTCTATATTTAAGCTAGCTTTAATTTAAGCTGGCCTCAATAGAGCACCTGGCGCATCATAAAACAATGAAGCAGCGGCAGTGTAGCATTCCCCCGACCCATGAATGAATTACCAGTGAGACTTATTATGGAGATGAAGGTATGCAAATGAATCTTTTGCTTAACCAACAGATAATACAAATATTGTGTGGTAACACTTACTGCATAACGCTAAGTCATGTAGAGGACGGGCGAGCGCAATGCAGACTCCTGTCTTCCATAGGTTTCTACACAAGATAAATACACTTTTAAAGTACTAGGAAGGTACAATGACTGTAGCAGTACATAATATTACTACTCCTCTACTTACTGCTGCTACTAGTACTACTACTAGTACTACTACTAGTACTACTACTAGTACTACTACTACTACTAGTACTACTACTACTACTAGTACTACTAGTACTACTACTACTACTACTACTACTAGTACTACTAGTACTACTACTACTAGTATTACTACTACTACTAGTACTACTACTACTAGTACTACTACTGCTTCCACTACTACTACCGCTACTGCTACCACCACCACTACTACTGCTGCTATTACTACTTATACTACCACTGCTACCCCCCCCTACCACTACCAGAATTACCTCTACCACTACTCCACTTTCTTCCTCTCTGTCCCTGTCTCCTACATACACTGGCTCCCTCACCTTCGTGTGTTATTGTAACTTGTAAATGGTCCAAGTTGAACCTAAATGACGTCATAAGCTTTTCTATTCTATGTAATATACAATATTTTTTTCTTAGGATACGATAGTCTATTATTTAAAAAAATAGTATTAAAAAGTCTACGACACGTCAAACTGAAAAAAAAAACTACATCGTCCTTAATATTTCGGCCAAGATAGGAAAGACGTCTCGACATTCAACACGCTACGTGTGACTGGATTCTCTCTCCTCTCGTTTCAGCATCAATAAGAGCGTTTCAAGCGTCCTTGTCTGTTTACCCGACTACTGTTACCGCGGGTTAACTCTCTTAACAGTCGTGTAGCTTGTTAGTTGATTTTATGTTCGGTGTTGGTTAGTTATTTGGGCGACCTTAATCTAACGTAAAGTAACTGGACCTTAATCAACAGCAGTCTGCGGTAGCAAGGTGTTGACTGACATATCTCGCGAGGTCCGCCAGTCTCAGGTCACTTTCCAGAACATGTGTGTGTCCATCGAGGCTTCTCATGAATATTGTTTTATCCGCACTATATCCGGTATCAATTTCATTGTCGTGGGAATTCTTCACTATGGTTCAGGTCTCGGACTTGCACTTATGCTGGTGAAGGTGCCTTGATCCCGGGGAATTGAAGTTACTGTTACCCTGCCCTTGTTTATACTGTTTTCCTTTATCATTCTTTAACTGACTAGGTCGTCGAGCAGAAGGCCTGGCTTGACCTCGGGCCACGTGGGGGATGGGGGGGTAAGGGTCACAGAAACGTCAACAGCTGGTCAAAAGGATAGGAGGGTAATCGTTAATTAGAATTTTTTTCGGTAATCGCTAAACCAGTGTGATTCTTTTATGCACTAATTGAAGTCGCCATTTAGAGTTTCATGGTAGGAAGTCATGGCGTCCGTTAACGTGGAATGGATCAGGTCGATCTGCTGACGAACGGCCTGGCAAGAGTGACTTCTCCAGATGAGGGCCTGTGGAGACTTCAGGCACTGGGTGCTGGCAGTCCAAGACATCACTCTGCCAGCCTGAGAGGTTGCTCCACCCGGCTGAGGTGATACCACCAGACCCAGTCTGCGTCCAGCAACGTAGATAAATACTCCCCATTTATGGGTGACCTACCTTTATCAAACGACATCTTACAACTAACCTTGTAACACTCAAGAACTTCCTACTATAGGACACCACCTCAGAAACTGCTTGACCACCTCCGGGCTAGCCACCAACAACATCGAAAGCCCAGCAACTACCACCTGTTGCAGCAGCCTTGCCTCCGACCTCAAAAAAAAACAGTATTACAACTCGTATGCATTCTTCCAACTCAGTAGCATGCTGGGATACAGCCGTATCTGTGTGCAACTGATGGGCAGTAGGTATACCCACCGCATAAAAGTAACTCATGAATAACTCTACGTACACACACACACTTATTATATTGCGCCAATGTGGTTAGGCCACTTACCTTTATAAACCCTCCTCCCCCTCCCAACCATTTCCCATGTTTCCATCCTTACCCATCCTTCTTCCTTACCATCCTCTTCCTTACCATCCTTCTTCACCATCCTTCTTCCTACCATCCTTCTTCCTTCCATCCTTCCTTACCCATCCTTGTCCTTACCCATCCTTCCTTACCATCCTTCTTCCTTACCCATCCTTCTTCCCATCCTTCTCCCTTTACCCTCCTTCTCTTACCCATCCTCTTCCTTACCCATCCTTCTTCCTTACCCATCCTTCTTCCTACCATCCTCTTCCTTACCATCCTTCTTCCACCCATCCTTCTTCCTTCCCATCTTACCGACGCTCAGGTCAAGTCAAGTTCAAGGCTGAGGTGGGCGGTGAGGAAACCGACACCGATGGCGTGAAAGAGCAAAGGTGTTCCTAACAACGGGACTACACAAGTGCATGCGTGCTCCCGAGGGCGGACACATCCAGGCGCATACTACAATCATTATGCTTGATCAACCAGGCTGTGATGTATATGTGGGGCAGCGAGCCTCCAGCAGTAACAGCTGGTTGACCGGGCTAACACCAGACGAGCCTGGTCCATGGCCGGGCTTCGGGAGTAGAAAGACTCTCGAAGTTCGTCAAAGGTAAAGGAGCCTTTACCAGAGCACTCTGATGAAGCCTGTGTTGTCATGAATAGGGAGCAGCACTGGGTGATAATAAATTTCCTTGAAGCTGAACCTCTCGTCGCACTGCTGCATAACCCATATGGATTTAACGCTTGTTTCTGATACGATAATCTCTGCGTCCTAGACCCTCTTACCCAGAAACACTGTGTCCCAACCAGACCAGACCAGCTGCTGGGAGTGTTCCGAGGAACGAGGTATGTACGAGCGACCCCTCCCTCACTCCCTGCTACGAGATCGTTAAGGTTTGTCGTCTAGGGATGTATCGGATGTGAAAATTTAGATATCCGGGATGCGGATGTGTATACGGATGTCTTACTCATTTTACGGACGCGGATGTAAAAAAATTGTGCGGATGTTATGCGGATGTTGATGCGGATGTAATAAATTGTGCGGATGTTCCGCGGATTTCGGATACGGATGTATATGCGGATATCTGTTTGCTGTGAAATACGGATGCGGATGTAAGAAATTGTGCGGATGTTCCGCGGATGCGGATGCGAATATCCGATACATCACTAGTCGTCACCTCACGCTCACTGGGAAATAGGATGTGAAGTGAGGTTGGTCAGTCATCAGTCACTTGTGCCTCGCTGGCTTGGAATGCTGTTGTTATTGTTTGTTCGTGAGAGAAACTTTCTTGTACGAGACGAAATACAGTGGTGCTGGCTCTGGCAGATTCCAAGGACACGTGTGAGAGGCAGCCGGTTACCCTATGGAAGCCATGGTAGCAGTAACTCCTGGCTTACCAGCCAGACTGGAGCTGGAAAGCTAATTGGACATCTGGCGGCCACGCGATCAGCGCATGAGTTGCAGACAAACCCATCGTAGGCGGAGCTTCCATTCCATTAGCACCTTACTGGCACGTTATGCTCACGTGAAGTGTGACCCCACACACGGCACAACCCCCCCCCTCTCCCCCTCACACCCACATTCACTCCTCGGCAGATATAAATCGTGACAGAACACAGACAAGACGCAGTGCTCGACAAGGCACAAGACGCAGGACCAGCAGTGGGCAGCTCCACCCGTCTCAGTCGCCCTCACACCACACTGCTGGACCTTACTTATGGCCAAGATATCTCCGCTCTCATCTTAGTTCCTTTCGTCTGCCGTATCACCCATCTTCTGTAAGCCTCGTGTCAGTGACATCCAACCCAAGTCAACATAACTTTCGTTTGTGCCTTTCATAAAATATTAGCATATGGAATGCAGTAAGATAGCCTCTGTATCGCGTTTAGTGGACGGAGGATCGAGCTTCTACTACTACTTGCGCTGAATGACCCACACGAATTTAGTGCTGCAAATAACATAAAACCTATTAAGTCAGTGTCTAAATTCTGCTGTGCTGCCGTTGTCTAGCCTTTTTATCTAGTAGAGACAGCTGGATTGTAGTTCTTGGATGACAGCCTCATCTGTCGGTCTTTACTATGTACTTACACCTTCGATGTATTTTTGTACAGATAGTTACACATAGGTTAAACACTGTCATCTCTATTTCCTAAGCTAAAAATGTTATTTCTGTTTTGTTTCAGGTTTCATAGTGGCGGAGGAGGAGAAGGAGGAGCTTACAAGGTGAGGACAGTGTCGTACAGGACCAAGCAGAGTGTCTTTCAAGATTAATATCCGAGGGAGGTGTCTGGAGGAGCCCATCACCCGTCCAAGACAGTGGGCGAAGGAGACGAACGAGTTGCCCGCGTGACTCGCTGAGGAAGTTACAAACTCGCTCCGATTCTGGTTAAATCTTCGAAGAGTTGCGTTTGCGATATGCTGCTGGATACCGTTTGAAGACTGGTTTACAAATGCTGAGGGAAGCCATTAAAAGTCAGTACCTGAATCAGTGTTTGTGGTGCGAGTGTATATTTCAGATCAATGTTGACAATCGCTGCTTCTGATACTACTATTAATCGTGAAGCTGATGCTATTCGTGATTTTAGCAAACTAGTACCGATATATTTAAACTTAGAAAGATGATATAAACAGAATTAGAGAAGCAATATTCCGGGCCTCCACACCTCCCTTGCCTTATTTATCAGTGTCTTGGAACCATTTATGACTTTATATTCTCATAGTCTTCGTTATCCGGTGATTTCATTTTCGTGCTTGGTGACCACAAAGGCAAGGGTTCTTACGAGCTCATGTCTGGAAATGAATGTTGTATATACATAAAGGTTAGTGACGAATATGAAATTCCGGTGTGAACTCTATCCACTGGTGCATTTTGAAAATTATTTCTGAATTTTTGGCAACATGTCATTGAATTGCCAGTAAGGAGGATTGTTTTGCCATTGTAGCACCTCGAATTAACCAACTATAAATTTGATTCTTACACTCCTCTTGATGACTAGTTGTGGTTGAAGACAAATATATGACCAAAAAAAGTTAAGTGCAAACACCCGCAAGTTTCCCTGAATTTGTGTAAAAGATAAGACTGCCATCCTTCCTACCCCACCCATTGTGTGTGAAACAAGGCGGGAGCCTAGTAATAAGAATGGCGACTCTGAAGGATGTTGGCGGTGCCTCGCCGACGGAGATGTTGCCCCTGGCGGCCGTCAGCGCCAAGAACATCTCTGAGTCGGGTACGGAAGCAGATGATTCTTCAGACTCTGGCTTCAAGCTGAAGAAGGAGCTGGGGATGATGGACGGCGTGGGCATCATAGTGGGCATCATCATCGGCTCTGGCATCTTCGTCTCCCCGAAAGGGGTGCTAGAGTACAGCGGCAGCGTGGGCGCGGCTCTGGTGGTGTGGGCGGTGTCGGGAATACTCTCCATGGTGGGCGCCCTGTGCTACGCCGAGTTGGGTGAGTAACTCTTCTTGTTCTTGACTTGTGGAAGCTGACAGTAGGTAGGCAGAGTGATTATTCAAAGATTAGCGGGTGAAAGTTCGATCTTTCACCCATCTTTCCACTGAATTATCCACATAGGCTTAGCAAGTCACATGAAAGGAAAATTATTAAATAACAGAAAAAGGCACAATACCGTGACTGGAACAATACACAAATAACCCGCACATAGAAGAGAGGAGCTTACCACGACGTTTCGGTCCGACTTGGACCATTTGCAAAGTGCGGGTTGTGTATTAATATTGGTAGAATTACCTACAATATGTTAAGTAAAAGGACACAAATGCAACTAATGTGACATTTTATTGTGGCAACGTTTCGCTCCCAGGAGCTTTGTCAAGCCGTTACGGCTTGACGAAGCTCCTGGAGAGCGAAACGTTGTCACAATAAAATGTCACATTAGTTGCATTTGTGTCCTTTTACTTAAAGTGCGGGTTATTTGTGAACATGATTAGTCAAGGATGTGTCACCTGTGTCGCTTAACACGTCTTTCAGAGTATCTTGAAAACTGTTAATTTTGAATTCATCGTAGATTTAGTGTGAGTATTAGAGCACCGAGTCCCTTCACTGGTGGCGTGCACCGAGTCCCTTCACTGGTGGCGTGCACCGAGTCCCTTCACTGGTGGCGTGCACCGAGTCCCTTCACTGGTGGCGTGCACCGAGTCCCTTCACTGGTGGCGTGCACCGAGTCCCTTCACTGGTGGCGTGCACCGAGTCCCTTCACTGGTGGCGTGCACCGAGTCCCTTCACTGGTGGCGTGCACCGAGTCCCTTCACTGGTGGCGTGCACCGAGTACCTTCTCTGGTGGCGTGCACCGAGTCCCTTCACTGGTGGCGTGAACCGAGTCCCTTCACTGGTGGCGTGCACCGAGTCCCTTCACTGGTGGCGTGCACCGAGTCCCTTCACTGGTGGCGTGCACCGAGTCCCTTCACTGGTGGCGTGCACCGAGTCCCTTCACTGGTGGCGTGCACCGAGTCCCTTCACTGGTGGCGTGCACCGAGTCCCTTCACTTGTGGCGTGCACCGAGTCCCTTCACTTGTGGCGTGCACCGAGTCCCTTCTCTGGTGGCGTGCACCGAGTCCCTTCACTGGTGGCGTGCACCGAGTCCCTTCACTGGTGGCGTGCACCGAGTCCCTTCACTGGTGGCGTGCACCGAGTCCCTTCACTGGTGGCGTGCACCGAGTCCCTTCACTGGTGGCGTGCACCGAGTCCCTTCACTGGTGGCGTGCACCGAGTCCCTTCACTGGTGGCGTGCACCGAGTCCCTTCACTGGTGGCGTGCACCGAGTCCCTTCACTGGTGGCGTGCACCGAGTCCCTTCACTGGTGGCGTGCACCGAGTCCCTTCACTGGTGGCGTGCACCGAGTCCCTTCACTGGTGGCGTGCACCGAGTCCCTTCACTGGTGGCGTGCACCGAGTACCTTCTCTGGTGGCGTGCACCGAGTCCCTTCACTGGTGGCGTGCACCGAGTCCCTTCACTGGTGGCGTGCACCGAGTCCCTTCACTTGTGGCGTGCACCGAGTACCTTCTCTGGTGGCGTGCACCGAGTCCCTTCACTGGTGGCGTGCACCGAGTCCCTTCACTGGTGGCGTGCACCGAGTCCCTTCACTGGTGGCGTGCACCGAGTCCCTTCACTGGTGGCGTGCACCGAGTCCCTTCACTGGTGGCGTGCACCGAGTCCCTTCACTGGTGGCGTGCACCGAGTACCTTCTCTGGTGGCGTGCACCGAGTCCCTTCACTGGTGGCGTGCACCGAGTCCCTTCACTGGTGGCGTGCACCGAGTCCCTTCACTGGTGGCGTGCACCTGCTGAGATGGAAGTGACTAACCTAGCAGACAAAACTTTGTCTTAGTTGATGAAATTGTTTCATCGGGTGAATATCTCTGCCGATCCTCGACCAAAGACCAAGTTTTTGAACCCGCTCTGCGTGCAAGTTTTCTTTTTATGTTCGTTTGCACGTGTTTGGTTCACAGGGGCTCGGGGAGACACTTGCTGAGTTGAGCCATTGCACATATGGTCATTACAGAGCCAGATCTGAGTGGACACTGTTGTTTGTAAGTGCCTCTGATTGCAATATCCAAAAAAAAGCAGTGATTCACAATATCACCACAATTGGTAAATATGACCATCGATCAAGTGTCGATCCAGCCACTACCGGATGCGACCTTCAGGCGAAACACCGCTAAACCTTATTTCTGTTCTGAGGCCTTCCTGAATATTTAGTCTTAGATTTTCTTACCAGTATAATGTCCTAGAGGATTAGCATTCTGTCATTTTTTGGCCACATTCTCATGGTATGTTAGGCGTTGTAAAGGCAGCCTTGGGTTCAGATGAAAATATATATCTAAGTGTCTATGGTAGATCACTAACTACTGGGTTGAGATAGGACCCAGACATATTAGTGGGAGAAAGTCTACAGAGATTTCCATGCCAGAAACGGGAAGAAGCTCTTGAAATTCCCTCCGTAGATGTTGATTATAATCATTAACATCAGCTCATATGTCGATGGTAGCTGGAGTACTGTCATGGTGTTGATTTCTTTGCAATTTCAAATGCTGACCATGATTAGGCGGCGGCAGCTTCTTCTTCGTATGATTGTGTACCTGAAGGGTTCGTTGTGACTGTCCTGGGAAAATGATAGCTATGTTGACGGCGGCCTTTTCTTCTTTAACGCCTTCGTCTTGTTCTAGAAGATAAATCCCTTTCTGTCTGCCAGTGCTTAGCGTGGCATTTGTTCAAGTACAGAGGCTGCCAGAAGTTGGCAGGCGGAGCATTGGTGTCACTAAAGCCGGCAGGCAGAGTAGCGCTGTCATCTTCAAGGCTGGCTGCCTTCTTGTTGGATGAAGGTAGTGGTACCAAATGGGGTCCGATGGAGCTACGTTGGAATATTCAGTTGTGGCGTTACTGGTCATGTCTGTTGGTCTCAACGTAAGAATTCTGTGCCTCGTTAACCCTGTCCGTTGTGGTTAAATACATACACATGAGCAAACACTAAATACTTAGACATTGTCGGTAATACATTCCAGGTTTCCACCAACTGCCAGTGTGTATGTAAGCAATGTGTTACACTCAGACTTTTTCTAATGACCGTTTATTTTGTATGACACTAAGAGACTTTCATAGTCAATCCTGTAAACGTTGGATAATGATTCATTGAAGATCTGAAAGTATTTTCACTGGCTAACGAGGATGGCAAATTTACCACCTATCTTTACTTCGGTACGAGTAGATTCTGTATTTGAGGCTTATAATTTAAATATTGCAAAAATGAGGATGGATGACTGATTTAAACGCAAGAAAGGTAGCAGCATAACGAGGATAAAACAATGGTATAAGTTCAGTTGTACCTCAAACTGAACAAGGAGAAGCATTGGTCAAAGTTTCTCCCAATGGATTCCCAGTTGCAATCCCAACCTTCTAACTATAAACCTTTGTTTTAAATAGAAAGTAACAATTCGCTGCTTCCAGTTTATTTTTTTAGATAACACAGAGTAGAAAATCCATTCAATAGAAAGGCACTGGAAGCAGCAGTAAGAGATCAGACACCCAAAAGGAAGACGCCAATCAGATATACCTAAGTACAAAGTTTAAAGACGTGCGTACTATTGCCTGGTTTAATCAGGAAGGCACCAACAACATGTCTCTTATCCCCTCAACAAGATGTCGTATCCTCAATCCTTGCTCACCACATCAGCAACTAAGGCTGACGCCCACCTGTCCTTCCCCCTAGCCACTCGCTTCAATATAAACATGCAATTTTTTCATTCTTTCTACTTGATGATGAGGATCTCAAAGATTGAAATGTAGAGATCAACTGTTTTTCCTGTTTTTGTCTACATGTGGGTTGCCTGCTGAAAGTGACGACTTATTCACAACACTATGATGTTCCATAATAAATATAATGTGTATATGTGCTCTTACCTTTTATCTTTCTGATGTGCACCCCCAGCGTGCACCCCCAGCGTGCACCCCCAGCGTGCACCCCCAGCGTGCACCCCCAGCGTGCACGCTCCTACTTTGTATGCAAAGAATATACACTAGGTGACTGCTGATCAAGAAGTGATGTGTGTTAACCTTCAGGAATTATTTAAAACTGTCTGCGCTCTCTCTCCTCTCTCTCTTTATATATATATATATATATATATATATATATATATATATATATATATATATATATATTATATGGGCATATCAGCCCATATAATGGGCTGCCATTGATAACTTCTGTCTTGCCTCTGAGAATTTTCCCTCCTACCTGTTGCTATATTGCGACATTGCATAGCTCCTGACGACGCAGGAGAGTGCGAAAGATCTAGAGCTAAATATTTCCATCCCCATGTGGCTTGTTCTGCATTATATTGCACTGACTCCAGTATATGAGGCTCAATCCTCCTACCTCGGTATTACATTCATGAGGTCTACTGTCGGGCGAAACGTCTCAGTAGATACACAGGTGTTGCACACGTGTCTTATTCATCAACATATCGGTATTATAACTTTAGATAATGATACAGGTTGTGCTGTGGTTCAGAGGGCTACCAACAGCAACAGCCTGGGTGAACATAATCTTGCTGCCAGGCAGGAGTGTTAGGCTGGAGAAACTGTCACAGGTGTACACCTGACTTCACATCTGACTTGGTGAGCGAAATGTGTCTTAAAAAAAAGGTTTCCCTGTCCCATCAATGTGATACTTTCCCATACCATAAACACCATGATAGTCCCCCATAAGCCTGACCCAGGTCCGGGCTGCGGCATATCACTTATCAATACCATGATAGTTGTGTATACCATCAACAGTATAATAATTCCCTATACGTTGCACACGTGTCCTTTTTTTAAATACATTCTGTATGATCATGCTCTGCATCTACTAGTTTACAAGAGTGTGAGTTGTTCACATTCCCAAGGATGTGCGAGATGTACTGAAGTTGAGATGTGCCTCTAGGGCGCGTCAGGTCCTCAGTATTATCAGCTGGGTCCTCTGAATTTTGTCAGACGAGCGTATCCAAGTTGGTTGATAAGCAGGGCGTAAATAAAATCTGGACTTTGTGTTGACTTTATGTAAGATTGGATGACTGTGATACTAATGCCAGAGGCTGGCTCGAGAATGTTGAGTGTGTGTGTGCCAATTACGTCTATATGTGACGCTAATGCCACAGGCTAGGTCAAATATGTTGACGTTATGTAAAACTGAACGTCTATATGTGACGCTAATGCCACAGGCTAGGTCAAATATGTTGACGTTATGTAAAACTGAACGTCTATATGTGACGCTAATGCCACAGAGGCTGGCTCGGGAGTGTTTCTCACCTACCATTTATGTAATTGTTTTGATAGTCTTCCTATACAGGATGTTGGAGGTTGGGATCTTACAAAGCTTTAGTGTCGACAGTAATGGAAACTGACAGGTGTGGCAGACAGTCTTTGAAACAACTTTTCGCGCCAATGAGAGCTTTATCGTCTCAATAAAGGTGTGTTCTAATATTGTTGTCATTTAGGGGGGGTTGTCTAGTAAATTAGTTCCTTTAATAGGAGTAAAAAATCTTAAAAAAATGCTTGTGCAGATGAATATAACAAGCTGGTGAATAAAACGCATGTTCAGCACTTGGGAAAACGTTTCGCCAACCAGTACCTTAATCAGTCCAATGCAGAGAAAAAACCCGGCGGAAGACATGAAGATGGAGTTTGAGGTAATCAATCCCTCAGCCTGGAGATGGTGTTTTCAGTCCGTCACCCTTGATAATAGAAAGTTGACAGAATATATACATACCCAAGCGCTACACCTGTCCGATTTTGTTAACCATTAGTATGATTATGAAAGATCTAGTTGCTGAAGATAAGATTTGTTCGTATTTCTCAAGATCAAGAGAGAATAGGTAAGACCCTTGAGGGGTGAGTGGGGATAGTGGAAGAATAGGCTGGTGAGAGGAAGGTTTCTTAGTAGGAGGGATAGTACCAGGGCTAAACCCAGTTGCTAGGCAGATAGTGGTTCAGGAGTTTTTGTGGACACGGCAAGGGGGTGCTGGTAGGGCTTGCGGGCAGGGAGCGCAATTTACGACACTGCAAGGTACAGAAAACGGACGTTGTTTAAGGTCCACACCTGTTAATACAGGTTGATGTTTGGTTGATTGCAGGTAGATTTACTTAAATAAGGGATGTGGGGCAGGGGCTAGAAGAGAGTAGAATAGGTTGTGTGTTTGCTGGTCTGCGTATGACTTCGTCAAGGTGTGAGGTCCAGTAGTCATGTCGAGTCTCTAGTCTGTCCATCTGTCACTGAGCGTTTCCCAGTACACGTTCAGCGCAGGGATGTTCTCCCGGGTATGGATAGCTTCACTCCAAATGAAGTCTTCCCAGCCGACGTCATACACCCAACGAAGAGCCCTGTTCTGGATACGCTGTAGTTTGAGTCTGTTGGTCTTGGCTGCTAAGGAGAGGACTAGTGGGCAGTAAGAGAGTAGGGGACGTATGAGGGATTTGTAGATGTGTAGTTTGGTTTGAGTGGAGGGTTGTCTCAGCTTGAGGAGTCCCGTGAGGGCTTTTCCAGCTATGTCATGCTTTGTGGCAATGTGTCTGTGTATGTCTAGGTTGACTCCCAAGACGTTGGTTGTTTTGGTGACTGGGAGGTATGTGGGTGGAGGTGCTGTTCTGAGTTTGACTGGAGGAGGGGGGTCATGTTTTGTGTAGTCGAAGTAGGTGATGTTGGATTTTGTTGCATTTGATTTTATTCTCCATTTTTGCGCCCAGAAGGCTACCCGGTCTACTTCGTCTTGTGTTCTGCGAGCTAGTATGTCTATAGTGATGAGTTGGGTGATGTCTGCACATGCGAGAGTGATGGTGTTATCAAATGCTGGTACTGGGATGTCGTTTGTGTCAAGTCACTTTGAGGTTAGCCACCCAGGAGCGGATCTCCTGTGAAACTAACGAAGCTTAATCTTCAGGGCCCCTAATCCCGGAGGGGCCCCAGAAGCGGCTTTAGTCCACATTGCTATAAAATTTTGAGTATAAGAAGGGGTTGCGAAGGGGCCCCCCGGTTCGAGCTTCAGGGCCCCAAAAATGTAGGTCCGCCACTACTACCCAATATAACTCAGTCAGTGCGTCATCGAGCACTATTTGTTTTATTTCCATTATAAACCTTCAGTCTTCCCCAGGATGCGATGCACACCAGTCGACTAATATCCAAGTACCTACTTCTAGGTAACACACAGTTATAAGTTTATTTAGATACAGGTACACATACATACACAAATCACTTGTTCGTGGTTGCATTAATAGTAACGTGTGTGTAAATTATCTGGGATAACCCCAGAAAGGCAATGACTTATTTCCATGCCCAGTGTTTCTACTCGGCCGGGGATTGAACCACTGTGTGCGCTCACCTAGTTGTGGTTGCAGGGGTCGATTCATAGCTCATGGCCCCGCCTCTTTGCTGGTCGCTACTAGATCCACTCTCCCTTCTCTATGAGATTTATCGTACCTTTTCTTAAAGCTATGTATTGATCCTGCCTCCACTACATCACTCTCCAGATTGTTCCACTTCCTGACAACTCTATGACTGAAGAGATGTGTGTGTGTGTGTGTGTGAGAGAGAGAGAGAGAGAGAGAGAGCAAGCAAGAAGGTTGGCTTGAGAAGGACCTCTCAAATGTGAGCCAGTAGGCCTACAACTGTGAATCTTTATCCCCATTCTGGGGTCTGGAAAAGCCATCTTATCAAAACTTGGACACGGTCAGAAACCCGTAAGCCCTCATTATCCCTCTGGGTGGGCAGTGGTAGGGTAGTAGTCAGGGGCCAGACAAATCGCCCTGCCTCTCTCTCGTCCCTCCCTCTTACCGTGGGTGGGTGTCAGGGGCAGGGATACTAATGACGGTAGGGTGGTAGTTATCCCTGCCCTTCCTCACTCCCTCATGTTGCGCCCCTTCCCTAATATGGTATACTCTCCCGGGCTTGACGGAGAGTGGGGGAACGTAGTGTCCCTCGCCTGTCTGTCCAGTGCTGGGAAAGTGTACGTTAATATACAGGGTGTGTCAAAAAGAGGATCACAATTTCAACATGTTACGATTTCAAATCGGAATAATTATAGCAAGCTGGTCCTCTCTGTTTAATGTTCATGTAAATAACTCTGTTCACTTTATTCCTATTGCAACTTTTACTGTGATTTTCACACAGTAAAGTTACTTAGCTGTTTTATTTTTTAAAGTTATAAGCATTGCTGATTTCTACTGTATCTTACAGTTACGCTTTAAATAATAAGATATTGCAAGGGCCCCATGGAAAATAAGTTCTTCGTCTGAATTTTTTGGGTTATGTTATGTAATTTACACGTTACTATGCATGATAATTGTAGTCACCTATTTTGTGTAACTCTACTTGTGTATACCTGTACTTAAATAAACTTAATAATTATTAGGTACATACCACCACACTCATACTCTCTCTCCTCCAATAATATGGCGGCGATGGTCGCGAGAGAGTGCGGGGTCCAGCTCCTGAACCCCGCCCCGTCTACCACTTTGACCCGCAATACTGATTTCTGGCCTCTTGGCCCTAGTATCTATTTTTGAAGTCTGCCTTTTGATCTTGCTTGTTCTTCAAGCACCATCCTTTGGAAAGTGCAACAATCATTACAGGTTGAAGCCGGGCTGTGCTTTGTACTTTAGGACTCCACGCGGGAAACAGGAACAGCCTGGTTGATCAGGCCTTGCTCCACTGGGAGGCCTGGTCTGATATCGGGCCGCGGAGGCATTGATTCCTTACATAAATCACCTCGTTGTATATACCATCTCTAAGAACATAAGAAAGGAGGAACACTGCAGTAGGCCTGTTGGCCTATACAAATCCAACCCACTATACCATCTCTCGTGTCAGTCTATTGCGATTTACTCGTTGAATTTATTCCATATATAAATAATGCAAGATTTTATCGCAAAGAGCATATATTTATTCCACATTACTTAAGTTTCCCCTAATGTAGTATAGTATAGTGTTAAGTTTGTATGTATGTATATATATATATTTAACAAGTCGGCCGTCTCCCACCGAGGCAGGGTGACCCAAAAAGAAAGAAAATCCACAAAAAGAAAATACTTTCATCATCATTCAACACTTTCACCACACTCATACATAATCACTGTCTTTGCAGAGGAGCTCAGATACGACAGCTGAGAAAAGTCCCTCCCAGCTGTCACTATCCCAGACCCCTCCTTTAAAGTGCAGGCATTGTACTTCCCATTTCCAGGACTCAAGTCCAACTAAATCAATTAACTGGTTTCCCTGAATCCCTTAACAAAATGTTACCCTGCTCACACTCCAACAGATCGTCATGTCCCAAAAACCATTCGTCTCCATTCACTCCTATCTAACACGCTCACACATGCTTGCTGGAAGTCCAAGCTCCTCGCCCACAAAACCTCCTTTACCCCCTCCCTTCATCCTTTTCTAGGACGACCCCTACCCCGCCTTCCTTCCCCTTCAGATTTATACGCTCTCCAAGTCATTCTACTTTGATCCATTCTTCTAAATGACCAAACCACCTCAAAACCCCTCTTCAGCCCTCTGACAAATACTTTTAGTAACTCCACACCTTCTCCTAATTTCCACATTCCGAATTTTCTGCATAACATTTACACCACACATTGCCCTTAGACAGGACATCTCCACTGCCTCCAGCCTTCTCCTCGCTCCAGCATTTCCAACCCATGCTTTACACCCATATAAGTGTTGGTACCACTATACTTTCGTACATTCCCTTCTTTGCCTCCATGGATAACGTTTTTGTCTCCACAGATACCTCAACGCACCACTCACCTTTTTCCTTGACAACACACACACACACACACACACACACACACACACACACACACACAACACACACTATATATATATATATATATATATATATATAATATATATATATATTAATGTCTCGGTGTTGGTCGTCGTGTTGAAACTCTCACAGGTATAAATTTAGAATAGTTTCTCTCTTCAGAGGTTCAGTTGTGGTAGTCATGTACTAGGCACAGATATGTTCAGTGTTGTTGTTATTGACGTTGGCAGTTTGTCAAAGGGTTCTTTATTTGTTGTGTGTTTGGTAGTGAAAATAATTTTTTTTTATTTGTGGAAATTCAGTTTTATTGTTAATTGGTCTGTGAAAATTATTTTTTTTAGTGTCGCTTTAAAACGTAGTTTTCGATATACCTTGAGTTCCGAGAGTTTTCCACTCCGGAGCCGGCCATGGGCCAGGCTCGTCTGGTGGTTTGCCTTATATTATGGAATGGAATAATTATGGTATATTTTTAATTTTCTTTCACATGGAAATGCTTTATATTTCTGATAGATGGATTACAGGTGGAAAACCTGAACGATGTCCCCTTAAAAATTTAGATTTAGAGAGGATATAGAAAAAAGGACTGGTTTGGTAATAGTTATGTAGTTGTGTAGTTTTAAAAATATGTTAAACAGATGCACGAGTAGATGTGAGTAGGTGACTTGGAATTGCCTAGCATGGGCCAGTAGGCATGCTGCAGTGCTCCATCTTATGTTCTCGAAGGTCTCAGGACCGAAACGTGTTCTAAAAATATGTCCTAGTGTTTGCTTACGTGTTTTTCTAATCCAAATAGTAACGTGTCAGGTCTAAACTAGTGACGCTTATCTTAGTGGTGGTGGGGGGGGGGAGGGGGAAGTCACTTTTAGGTATATTCCAGGAATCATCATAAATGTTAGGAGCCTTGGTGACCACAAGGTTTGATAAACGGGTTTGTAGACCCACAAGTTGAAAATTGAGACACTATACAACATATGGGAATCTTTATTGAGAAAACGTTTCGCCACACAGTGGCTTCATCAGTCAGTATAAAGAAGAACGGTGTAAGGAGAGGAGGAGTTTGAGGTAATCAGTCCCTCGGCCTGGAATCGATGTGTTCAGACCATCAGTTTTAATTGATGCAGTTAACAACATCGATTCCAGGCTGAGGGACTAATTACCTCAAACTCCTCTTCTCCTTACACCGTTCTTTGTATTGGACTGATAAAGCCACTGTGTGGCGAAACGTTTCCTCAATAAAAGATTCCCATATGTTGCATAAGTGTCTCAATCTTCAACCACAAGGTTGTTTCTTCTTCACCTGATGGACGAGTTGGACCTGTGATCCACTGAACTGTTGTGACATCCCTGTGACATGTGATACACGAGTCTAGTGGAGCTTTGGCAAGTACGTAGAGCTTCACCTGTGCATGGACTTACCAGTAGACCTCAGGTTGTCTTCAAGAGGGAGCTGGACAGATACCTAAAACCAGTGCCAGATCAGCCGGGCTGTGGCTCGTACGTTGGACTACGTGCAGCCAGCAGTAACAGCCTCGTTGATCAGGCCCTGATCCACCGGGAGGCCTGGTCATAGACCGGGCCGCGGGGGCGTTGATCCCCGGAATGCCCTCCAGGTAGAGCCTGAGAACCTCGGTCAAAAAATCTTTCCTGCCTCCCACAGGGAAAATTTATTTTTAAGAAATTAAAAATTGGAACAGAATTTAAAACACAAAATCCTAGAAGGAATGGTCCCTAATCTGCACACAGAAATCACTCCCTACGAAAGTAAAAGACTGGGCAAGCGGTGGCAGAGTCAGACGTCACGCTGGTCTCAGGTCTAGCTACTGGGTTAAGAGGCACCTAAGTTTTCCCGTGTTTTAATTCATGGTATAACTTAACCTTACGAAACAGATAAAGCAAATGCGATAGTAATTATGGACAAGGTAGATTATAGTGGAAAAATGAACATGTTATTAGGGTTCATGGCTATCAGACATCGAGAAATGACTGACTTTCCTGCCGGCCATCTTATTGCCAACATTTAAGTCCTAGACCCAGATAGATGACCTCCATGGCCAGCTGCAAGAACTGTGCTGAGCTTTTGCAGGTGTGTGTGTGTGTGTGTGTGTGTGTGTGTGTGTGTGTGTGTGTGTGTGTGTGTGTGGGAGAGAGAGAAAATAGCCTCTCAGCTCCCTGCTATGGAAGTGGCCTCCATTCTTAACATTTGCAAGGTTAAGAATGTGTTAACATCGAAATAAAAATGATTTCAGCTGCAACTCTGTTAAATGAGCTAACTTGTGCAACATCAGTGTTTATGCTGCAATCTCTCTCTCTCTCTCTCTCTCTCTCTCTCTCTCTCTCTCTCTCTCTCTCTCTCTCTCTCTCTCTCTCTCTCTCTCTCTCTCTCTCTCTCTCTCTCTCTCTCTCTCTCTCTCTCTCTCTCTCTGTCTCCCCCTCCCTCTCTCCCCTGACGATCGTGATTTGTAATTTTTATTAAATCATATTCTGGTGGTTTTCCTGTACATGGAGGACACACAGCCTGTTGAATCATCGGGTGACTGGTCACCCGTCAGTCTGCCAACATCAACATCTCGTGTGGGAGACGTGTCTGTGACACAAGCCAAGGTAATCCGACTGTGAGGTTTTGACGTCTCAGAACACTTCGTTCGTGAGATCATCTGTAGCAATCCGTGTCATAATCCACGTGACAGTCCGTGTCATAATCCACGTACAGTCCGTGTCATAATCCACGTGACAGTCCGTGTCATAATCCACGTGACAGTCCGTGTCATAATCCACGTGACAGTCCGTGTCATAATCCACGTGACAGTCCGTGTCATAATCCACGTGACAGTCCGTGTCATAATCCACGTGACAGTCCGTGTCAGTCTGTGAGTGTTTTACCTGTGACCGGTTCTCGAGTGTTGTGTACTCTGATGCCGGGTCTTCAGGTTCGAATCCTGCTGTGGATTGAGAGAGAATGTTTGTAAATAATTTGGCCTGGTGGCGAATTGTTGAGCATATATAACTTGTAAAATATATGACGAAATCTGTGTTTATAATATTTAAACACGTTATGTTTGGAGAAACATGAGAAAAATGTTGCTGTAAAATTTACGCTAAATATTTAATGAAATCTCTGATGAAATTTGTAATTAAAATGTGACTGAGCGTTTGGTAAGGTCAGACCATTTTTGGTAAGTGTGTGTGTGATCTAGTACCTTCCTTGCGGTGTGTCCCTGTATCCTGGACTAATCCATTTGTGGGTTAGTTGTGTATTGTTGCAGCTACAATGATATGGTGACACGTCTTGCTGGCTCCATCTTTTGACTACCAATGACCAACAATTACTAGCTTCATGGACTAAACATAAGGAAGAAACACTGCATCAGGCCTGCTGGCCCATACAAGGCAAGTTCTTATCAAAACCACCATTTCCACTCATACGCTTTTATCTACCCGTTGTACTAAAACTCGTACACCTTCGCTCTCCACTGCACCTAATCCCATTAGTACGTCACCATTGATATACCTTTGATGAGTTCCGAAGTTTTTCTTCTTTGGAACTCGCCATAGACCAGGGTCGTTTGGTGCTTCCTGAGTCAACCAGGCTGTTGCTGCTGGTGCTCCTTCGACCCACATATCCATCACAGCCTGGTTGATCTGGCATCTGGGGAAGATACTTTTCACTTCCTCTTGAAGACTTCTACACTTGTCCCAGCAGTGTTTCTGATGTAGATGAATGGTTCAGAGAACCGACAAGTTATAAGATTAGACACATATGCAACATTTGGGTATCTTTATTGAGGAAACGTTTCGCCACACGTGGCTTCATCGTCAATACAAAGTGGAAAGGTGTAAGGAGTTAGGGTTTTGAGGTAATCAGTCCCTCGGCCTGAGTCGATGTGTTCAGTCCATCAATCTTGTGAAATTACTGCATATGTCCGTAGAGGTTGCTTATATACTGTAGACAGGTGAGGTGAAGCAGCAGGAGGCGGGGTCATAGTGGTACCATCCACTAGTCGAAGTAGGTCTTCGTCCAAAGGTTGGACAAGTGTTGAAGAATTCGTTTGTATTAAGATCCCAAGATGTTGCTGTGTCAGACAGGGTGTAGATGAATGGTCTGACACAGCAACATCTTGGGATCTTAATACAAAACTCCTCCTCTCCTTACACCTTTCTACTTTGTATTGGACTGATGAAGCCACTGTGTGGCGAAACGTTTCCTCAATAAAGATACCCAAATGTTGCATATGTGTCTAATTTATTGTGTTTCTGATATCTTCTGGCAAGATGTTAAGTAGTCTTGGGCCACGGACGTTGATACGCTGTTTCCTTATTGTGTCCACTTCACTCCTGCTTTTCTTTGGGTTTAGTTTACCTTCCTTCCATATCTCTTACTCCATTATGTTATGGCAGTGTGCAGATTTCATTCTCTTTTTATCCGCTCTTGTATAATAATAATATCTTTATTTCTACAAGTACAAGGCGTACAGGCCTAGCTGACATTAATGACATACTACTATGTAGAAAGCCGCTTGTTATGCATAGCATTTCGGGCAAATTAGGTCAGTTTTGTCCCAGGATGCGACCCACACCAGTCCACTAACACCCCGCTTTACTGATGGGTGAACATAGACAACCGGTGTAAGGAAACATGCCCAATGTTTCTATCCTTGCCGGGATATCGAACCTGGACCCTCACCGTGTGAAGCGAGAGTTTTTGCCACCAGTCCACGGGCCACCGTGGTTCTTAGGCTAGCTCTTTCAGTTCTGGTACCAGTCTTATTGCGAATCTTTAGATCTTCTTAAACATTGTAAGTGCTTACTAGTGTGGAGTTCATGCTAGTGCTGCATGCTCTGTACTACTATTATATTTCCTACACAGGACCTTAAAACAATATTCCTTTTTAAAATTACAGTAAACTGTTCCTAGGTTTCCTAACTGTGATATGCTCGGTGTTGTGTTTACTCCATGATCTTTCCTTATATGATATCTTTGGTGTTTTACCTACCAGACTCTTGGTGTAGCATCTGTTGTAGAATCTGTGTAGGACCTGTAATGATTTAGACACGTGTGCAACATCTGGATATCTTTATTCTGTAGACCTCTCGCCAACCATTGACTTTATCAGTACAGTAAACTGAAGATAAGGTAATCAGTCCCTCAGCCTATGGTGTTATATAACATTGATAGAACGTGTAATGTTGTGTGTAGTATACAGGGTGACCCAAAAGTCGGGACATGTAGGCGGAATTGCATTTTTATAATAATTATACAGTATGTACTTTTAATGAATAATATCTTGAACATGTTGTCCACCATTAGCGATGCAAAGTTCAGCGCGCTTTGCAAGATTCACATTAACACGATGCAGTAACTGCGAGGAAAAAAAAACAATATTAGTAATATTTCCTATTGTGTCCAGACTTTTGAGTCATCCTGTAGATGCTGTCGTGTAGTCTGTTAGGTTGGTCTTCAGTTTCAATGTTTGGTATACAATATGGTGGAAAAAAAATCTCGGTATGGCAACGGGAACAATTCCCCGAGACCCATATTGATAACCCTCGTGACACGACGGTAGTCCAGGACGGACTGAAGTCATTTTTGGTGAATCTTTAGTAAAGTGTAGTGAAACCCGCTGCTGGTGCAGCTCTGTTGTAGAACCTGTGGCAAGTTTTACAATTCTTGAACGACCTCTTAGGATACAGCGGAAATATGGCGAACCAATGGGCGTCAACATTTAAGAGATTACCGTAAGTAGATGTGCCTTTTTATACCCCCCTTCCCCTTTTACATATTTTTAATATGGCTGCTTCTGGTGTTTGAGACTATACTGGATTACACAACACAAGTAGTTGATCTTGTTGTGTACTCAGCTTGAATGTGTTTGTGCGGCTGTCGTCAAGAGGACCTTCAGAATTTCCCTGGTGTAAATTAGTCATGAATTATATATCTTACGTTCCATGAAGTACAATTCAAGAAACTTCAGACATTCCCAGTAATTTTGATGCTTGACTGAATTTACGTGGGCAGTGATGATTCTGTGTATATTCCTTAGTGTTGTGTGTGCAGCAATATTCCAGTCTGGAGAACACAAGTGACGCAGAGTACCAGCATTGCCTTTGAATCTTTCTCTTTCTCGTGACTCGCGAAATCGTAATAACACGATTGTAAACAAATCACGAAACGGATGGGGAATCGAACTCATGGCAGTGACTCCTAAAACTCATAGGCCAGTGCGTTAAACACTCGGCCTGTGAGGTTTTAGACACACTTGTCATGGGTTCAAGCCTCACCCGTTCCATGATTTATTTTCCTCTTAAATCTAGTTATCATCTCATCAACTGTTGTGATAGCAACACTATTGTGACCCTTGTAACACCTGCTGACATTTTCACTCCTAAGTCACTTGTATTCCTCTTCTCTGATGAGTTGTTTGACGTATTGTTACAGTCACGGTATTGTGGGTTTCTGTTCTCTGCTGAGTGGTTTTGCGCTTGTTTTATACTCTGTTCTTGTTTTTAATTCATTTTTTCATGGTGTTCCAACGGACTTTTTTTTTTTTTTTCCTTATAGAGCATCACATAGTTTTCTGTGGCCCAAAGTAAAATCTGATTCACATAAGCTTGGTGACTTGTTATTACAAGATGCCACTTGTCTAGTATCGTATGTAAAGAAAGATTCAGTTGTATGTTTTGCCTTCACACTCTCGAAGGCAACAGGAGTTGTCTACGATAGTTTTGCTTGACCTTCTTGGATAAAGTAGTAGCCGGACTTTCTAAACTATATTGTTGCATAGAAAAAAATTCTGTGGTCTCGTCTGTCGAATATGGGAAAGCAAATTGAGGCAAGTAATGTGCCTTTAGGAACAGAGCTTGTCGCTATGGCAACCTTTGACATTACTTTCTTGACTATTCTTGGCATCAAATCTGTTAAAAATTTAAAAAATCCATGTGCCTACTTCTAAGGTTATTTTTTTTACACATTTTATGTGCTATTACACCATGATCACATTTGTCGAAGATTTTTTTTTAAAGCTTGTGTATATTACATCTCCATTTTGTTTCTTTCAGTGCATAAAAGACCATTTCGTAATGGTTCAGCAAGTGAGAGGCAGGAGTGTAGCGCTGTACACCAGTACCTCCCTGGGTCGTGCAAGTGTTGTGATTCCGTATTAACAATCTCTCTTAACTCATTGTTTCCTCAAACTTATTTTTTTTTTCAGTTGCTTTGCTGCCACCTTTGCGGCGTGATTTTTAATGTCACTGGGATGACTCCTGTATTCAGATTCTTTTCTCCATAAGATGCTTCAGGCGTGTGATTTTTTCTTAATTGTGATTTATGGGGTCGGTATTGCCAATTGACTAAATTGTTTCTGGATTTGTATTATAACTTGAGGCAGCAGAATTTTTTGAAATATAAGTGATGATTGGTGTACTGATCTATTGTATTTCATTGTTTGCTTTATTTTTTTTCTGCGGTATTAAGTTATATTATTTATATGACGGACTAGCACTTTGTGTACAACTCCAAGAAATTTCCTAAGTGACCAGCAGCATCACTGGGGATAGTGGCCGATCATTTGCCAGCCACCTGTGATAAAATGCAGCAATTTTGGCTACAAGTGGACCAAGGTTGAGAGCGGAAGTTGAAGACGACTTGACCAAGGAATCTCTTGTGTTGCACTTCCTATTTGGCATCTCCAAGGAGCAACATCCCGGTGGCTTTACCCCAGCATTTAGGGTCCACTTATGTGAGAAAATATCCACCTCGTTTTCTCGAGTTGAGGGTTAATAATGCGATAAGTGCTCCTTGAATACGATCAGCTGGGAGGGGGGCAGGGTGTGCCACGGAGGAAGACGTTATATCTAGAAAGGCCATGATTTTTTTCCCATTCAAAGAGGATCCAAAACGGTGCATTAATTTAATTAGAGAATGGTATCACTGAAGAAATGACTGCTTGACATCTCTTACGCTCTATTTGCTCTCTCGCATCCAGTTAAATACCTCTTTCAGTCGAGCAATGACGGGTCCAGATTTTTCTTAGATTTCGCTACAAGGGAAATACTTCATTGGGCAGTGGCCTCGTCTCCTTTGAGTGGACATACTGCTGTAAAGAATACCATTACATTAATGGGACACTTACAGCACCAACAAGTTGATGACCAAGACACGTGTGCAACAGATGGGTATCTTTATTATGGAGACTTTTCACCCATGTTTTTTTTTTTCAATTCAACTCTCCTTTGGCTCGAGTATATAAGCGTCCTTCCTCTGCTTCGGATGAGGATTAAGGGGCAGGTAAGTTCCCCCGTGTTCTAATAACATGATATTTTTCCATTATAATCTACCTTGTCCACAATTACTGTCACGTTTGCTTTGTCTGTTTCCTAAGGTGAAGTCCAGGATCTTTGCTTAATTCATGGTATAACTTAACAAATCTTTGAGGACAATTGTGTTGCAGAGGTCTGAGCAAAGATCCTGGACTTCACCTTACGAAACAGACAAAGCAAATGCGATAGTAATTATGGACAAGGTAGATTATAGTGGAAAATGAACATGTTATTAGAAGACGGAAGGGGGTAACTTAGGTGCCTTTTCAGGAGGCTAAACACCTATCGAGGGTGAGGCACAGATTACCTCATCTTCCGCTGTATCCCGTATATAGTCTCTGTATTAATTCGGAAAAGATCGCTGGTTATCGAAACATGAAGGTACCCAGGTGTTGCACATACGTCTTATCACGAAGAATACGTTTTAACTCAAACTGTTGATAAGCTTATCATTTCCTTCGCTCTTGCAACATTCAGTCAAGAGCTCTCGAAAATTTTCTTTTATGTTTTGGTATCTCCTTTGCCTTCTATATTGCACAGGTTGAGCAAAGGAGTTGGAGACGTCCTTATAATCCCACCTCAGCGCCATATGATTCTTGTGGGTTAAAGAGTGTGGGTCCCAAGTTGGTAGTTGGGTTTAGCGCTGCAGTTTTGATGATGATGATAATAATAATATAATCCCACCTAACTAAGGACAAGAAAGTGATCATGTGAATGTTTTGAAACGGTAACATTTGACCTATTGTGTCAAAGGTTGTATCAGCAGCAGTGACTCCCTCAGCGCCCTCACAGCAGTGATGCAACACCAGCTGCTGCTGCTGCTGCTGCTGCCGCTGCCTGGGCTCCACACCTCCATGACTTGTACATTATCATCGTCAGCATCTTAATAATAATTAATAATATTTTTTTCTTTTATTATCTCTTGTTATTGTTGGGAAAAGCTAATGCCGTGGTAGCTGTAAAGCTCTTGAGGAATTAAAGGGACATTATACTTGCTTCGAGGGAGGGGAAAAAGGCAGCTCCAGTTCCTCGGATCTAAAGCCTTTCACCAGCATCAAGGCACCTTCTAGGAGTGACGTGTGTACATATTACGAACGCCTGGAGGGTGGTTCACACTGCATGACAAACGCTGACCTAAACATTAGTGTAGTTCTGTCAGCAGCTCTGGCTGTGGTTCATACGTGGACCCCGTGCGGCTAGCAACAACAGCCTGGTTGTTCAGGCCGTCAACCAGGAGGTCTGGTCCGGGACCGAGAGATACACATCAACCGTGTAGCGTGACTGACTTTACACATTACTTACGTTAGGCTAGTGTATATACATTATTATTATTATTATTATTATTATTATTATTATTATTATTATTATTATTATTATTTTTAAGGTTTATTAGATTTGTAGTGTATATACTACACGAAGGTTAGTAAGACCTGTTATTAAACCTGTATGGGTCATACATGGCCTGGGGGAATGGAAGGCATTCAGGCTCAATTCAAGGAACTGGAGCACAGGTCCAATTCCTTGGATCAAGAGCTTCCTCACTAGCATCAGTGAACCTCCTTTGAGAGGGTCTACCATACTGTATAATCCTCGAAGGCAGGAATTAAAATTAGCGTAGCGTATATTCACTGACAGACATACACACCTCTCTCAAGAACATGTATACCGAGAGGTGTACACATACTTTCGATGTGTGTATATATACCAAGAACTTACTTTAATCCCTCCTTTAGGGATTAAAAATATTCTTGACTGGTGAGGAGGTGACATGCAGACTCAGTGACCCTCGTGAAGTCGACAGGCTTTAAGCCCTGTCGACACTTCTCTGTAAATACTTCTAATGTTTTAGCTTCCATGATCTTACTTGAAACATTGTTCCACTTATCTTCAACTCTATTCCCGAACCAGTACTTTCCGACATACTTTCTAAATATAAATTTATCTACTTTAGATTCTTTATTTCAAGTTTTCTCTTGATTAAATGTCGTCTTCGTCGTCTTCTTCTTATTGTTATTATTCTTATTATTATTGGAACTTGAATAATTCCCCGGTACTGTCCCTGCCCGGGTACTGTCCCTGCCCGGGTACTGTCCCTGCCCGGGTACTGTCCCTGCCCGGGTCTTTTCCAGATGGTGACCCGGCGATTATTATTGGAGGAATTGCTATAGCAACCTCGATCATGTAGACAATCTGACAACCTTCCATCTTGCTCCTACAGGAACTATGATACCCAAGAGCGGAGGCGACTATGCTTACATCCACGAAGCCTTCGGTGCCCTACCTGCCTTCCTGTACTTGTGGGTAGCGCTGGTCATCATCATGCCCACGGGCAACACCGTCATCGCTCTCACCTTCGCTAACTACATCTTACAACCACTCTTCCCCAACTGTGACCAGCCTCCGGATGTCGCAGTGAGGCTCATCGCTGCAGCTGTTATATGTGAGTGTGGCCACCGTATCTTAGTGGGGATTTGTCTTTTTATATAAATGGGGAAGGCGCTAAAGCCGTAAGGGTTATGCAGCGCATGGAAAATGTTAGGTAAAATTGCGTGACTCAAATGCAGGGGAAGCTGGGATTCCTCCAATTCCTTGAATCAAAAGCCACTTCATCAGCATTACGGCAGCCCCCCCCACTATTGAAGGGACCTATTTGCTGCTACAGGTGCGCATATATATATATATATATATATATATATATATATATATATATATATATATATATATATATATATAATTTCTAATGACTATCATTTTCTTGCCTCACTTTTTCCATTCAATTATTCTAGTACGACTGTTATTTTAAGAAAACAAATGTGTTCATAATGAACTGTGTCTACTCGGGTCAGGTGAACTCTATCCTCTGCTGTCACTTCTATTGGAGTTCCTGGATGCTTCTGGATTGCTCTTGATCCAAGGAGTTTAAGCCCTTCCCTTTCCTTAGATCAAACCAGGCGCTGTGTCGTCTCTGGATTTAGAACTCTTTTTTATAATATAATTATTCTTGAATAATGTTATTGTTATATTTTTTTTATGGGGTCGCCGAATCCAAGTGGGTCATTCAGTGCAAATGAGAATAGTTTTATTTCTGGATGATTTGCATTACATACTATAAAACAAGAGAAGTCAGGCAAGGAACATAACGTTGAAAAACCAGCAGTGCTCAAAATACAGCATTGCATTTTCCATATTGTGTTGGACGCTCAGAATTATATACCGAGTGTGGACTGCTGCTCTGCTGGCCAATTCATCTTGGTCATAATGCAGATGGTTAACTGGTTGATCAGTAGTGTTGTAGAGACTGCAGAGCGGGCTGCAGGCGAATGCAACTGGTCTGTGTGTTTTATTGGGTTTTGTACATCAAGTCAAATATGCTGGAGGCAAGCCAGGGGCCAAGAGTTTTAGGGATGAAATCTCAGGAGCTTGGTCTGTACTCAGTGAGGCATGATCCAGGTGGTCACACGCTGAACTGAGCTCAGTGGATGGGGGAAGGTCACTGTGCAGTAGATATAAGGACTAAGCTTACATTTGCTTGGCTATGCATTCTGGCTCATCTCTACGAGAAAAGTACTGTTAAGGAACAAGTGTAAAATAAAAAAAAATCCCGTAAAACTTGGTCAGGCATTTTTAGTAATAAAAATGCAAGGGAATGACAGTAAAAAATATCTTCCGCCACAGAGGAGAAAAATAAAAACTAAATTTAGTCTAAAAACCCAAAAAAAAAGCTTTCCTCTGGCTAGGCAGAAGAAAAAAAATAGATTGGACTTGCTGACGGAAATGGAGATAGACGGGACGAGGATGCCATATCTTCCATGGCCCGGGAACAGGAGTTTCTGTACACGTGTATTCTCAGAAACCGCATCTCATGTCTGACGTTGCCCACACGTCGTCGAGGGAGGCTGAGCCATTCGCGTATCTGCATGCATAGCATTGAGGAGCGGTAAGATTTCCTAGTGTGTCACGCTTGACAGAGCGGGGTGTAGCCCTGACCTTGAATGTGCAAGTGACAAAGTGCTTACAATCACACTTTCCATAAGGCGTTTGACAAATGCGATCATGGAGTGATAGCGCACAAAATGAGGGCCATAGGCATTACGGGGAAGGTAGGCAGATGGATTTTTGAGTTCCTAACACAAAGAACACAAAAAGTAGTAGTGAACAGGGCAAGATCCAGCATCAGCGAGGTCAAAAGCTCAGTGCCCCAAGGCACTGTCCTGGCACCTCTGCTGTTTCTCATCCTCATAGCAGACATAGATAAAAACACCCAGCACACTTTTGTATCATCATTTGCAGATGACACTAAAATAAGCATGAAAGTCACTACGGTAGAGGACACTGAAAAATTACAGGAGGACATAAGCAGGGTCTTCCAATGGGCAGTGGAGAACAACATGACGTTCAATGGTGATAAGTTTCAGCTGCTTAGGTATGGAAAAATGAAGAACTCAAAAGGAACACTATATACAAAACGCAAGAGGTCATCACATAGAACGAAAGGAACACGTAAAGGACTTGGGAATAATTATGTCTGCTGATCTGTCGTTTAAAGACCATAACAAGACAAAGATCACAACAGCCAGGAAGATGACGGGGTGGGTATTGAGAACTTTCAAAACAAGGGAAATAATGCCGATGGTGACACTATTCAAATCGCTAGTGCTCCCTCACTTAGAATACTGCTCAGTGCTGACGGCCCCGTTCAGGGCAGGAGAAATAGCAGAGCTGGAACAAATCCAGAGATCGTTTACGGCTCACATTGAGCCATTGAAACATCTAAATTATTGGGAACGCCTTCAAGTCTTGAACATGTACTCATTGGAGCGGAGGAGAGAGAGATACATGATAATATATACATGGAAAGTACTTGAGGGCCTGGTCCCAAATCTGCACACTGCCATAACAACATACTGGAGTGAGAGATATGGGAGAAAGTGTAAAATAAACCCAGTGAGGAGCAGGGGTGCGGTGGGGACAATACGGGAGCACTGTATTAACATCCGGGGTCCCAGACTATTCAACATCTTACCAGAAGATATCCGAAACACGGCTGGAACCAGTGTAGAAGCCTTCAAGAGGAAACTGGACAAATATCTTCACCAGGTGCCAGATCAACCAGGCTGTGATGGATATGTGGGGCAGCGGGCCTCCAGCAGCAACAGCCTGGTTGACCAGGCAAGCACCAGACGAGCCTGGCCCATGGCCGGGCTCAGAGAGTAGATACTCTCGAAACTCTTCAAAGGTAAGGTATAACACGGAAAGTCTGATTGTAAGGAGAACCCTTTAGTTTACAATGTTGGATCCACGGTGGATCTTCATCACCCACGGCGGGACTTATCAAGTGCGTGATAAAGCCCTCCCACTGTGGAAGGAACTTAAAATATTGAGTTTTCTTTGCTGAAAGTGTCTTTGAGTTACCAGGTTGCTTGAGCCAGGAGGCCAGAGAGAGAGACCAGCCTCAGTGACCCCCTGACAGCGACACACTCGGCCTTCTCAGTGGTCCAAGTAAAAGCGTTCTGACTGGTTAAGAGCAGACGATCAACGCGTACTGGTTGGTTAAAATCAACTGATCAACCTCACTACTAAAGATGGTTAAGAGCAGACGATCAACGCGTACTGGTTGGTTAAAATCAACTGATCAACCTCACTACTAAAGATAAAAATGATCAGAACACTGATTAGTGGAGATTTAGGTGATGAGCGCGGACTGATTGGCGTGTGGCAGGTGCCTGAGTAGGTGGTGTGGTATGAATTGTCTTACAGATGATTTTATTCAAAGTATTAACCCAAGGTAACCCAGGAAAACCTCTATGACTTTTGATGATTACACATCTTTCATAGCCGCTAAACTGTAGAGATTGTACAGAGCCTGCACAGGTTTGATCCGAGGAAGGGTAGTGGCGCTCCCATTGATGGACTAGTGCATTTACGGAGAGAATGGATTGCAAGGGTGTTTTAGAAGTGCTTGAAGAAGGGAGAGAAGACAGGTAGGGGTAAAATTGATGGTGTGGGGATATAAGTGAAGATGGGGAGGATAGTAGGACGAGGATGGAAGGTGTCGTCTAAGAGGGCGGGAGAAGGAGACAGCTGGTCAACTAAGTGGGTTATTCTGACTACTTGGCGAGTATGTTGGGAAAGGCAAGTTGGTTTTACGAGCCATTACAGCTGAACACTCGTGAAGCCTCGCTGGCATCAGCATGGCAGTGTTAGTGTTTAAGTGGCCCCTTTGCTGCCACTTGACGTTGGCGACGATTGATTAACGTCAGCACCTTAATATGTAAATTAAACTAAAAAAGCTCCGGATGACCGCACGGTTATAGTCCTCTGTAAATCATATCCCCTCAAGGTAGGTTCCTTGACGCTGGTGAGGGGTTCTTGATCTAGGGAATTGGATCTGTGCTCCAGTTCCTTGAATTGAGTCTGAATACCTTCCATCACCCCCCCCCCACATGCGCTATATAATCCTACGGGTTTAGCGCTCCCCCATGATTATAATAATAATTATAATGTAAATCATATAACTAACTCACCCTTATGGAGTCTAATCTTTGGTACCTTGTGTCTGGGAAGGTATCGTGATAATGTTTAAGTTTCTCCTCTGCTCCATCCCCTTTCTGTCTCTCTGTCTCTGTCTGTCTCTCTCTCTGTCTCTCTCTCTCTCTCTCTCTCTCTCTCTCTCTCTCTCTCTCTCGTCTGTCTCTCTGTCTCTCTCTCTGTCTCTCTCTGCTCTCTCTTCTGTCTTCTCTCTCTCTCTCTCTCTCTCTCTCTCTCTCTTCTCCTGTCTCTCTCTCTCTCTCTCTCTCTCTCTTCTCTCTTCTCTCTCCTCTCTCTCTCTCTCTCTCTCTCTCTCTCTCTCTCTCTTCTCTCTCCACACACACACACACACACACACACACACACACACATCGCACTTTTGCTTACCTGATTATTTCTGTTGATTGCATGCGATTCATGCATTCTACTTCATCATTCTGACACCTCTCTCTCTCTCTCATTCATCATGCCTAACTGCTAGGGTATTACAGGACCGAGGATCGAATCTTGCGTTTAAAGACCTACACTGGTTAGCGTTTTTATATAAAATATAATAATCGCCTCGACTGTGCAAGTATTTTCTATACTTAGGGGAAGCACTAAACCCATAGGAGTCTAAAGGAGGATAGTTCAGATTCCTTGAATGGAGACCACTTCACCAGCATCAAGGCACATTTACCCTCACGTTGAAGGGTTTAACGAGTCAAGGAGGAGCCCTTCCTGCTTGTCAGTTACAGTTTGGTTGCTTAAGAAGCCTTGCAGTAACCGTGGCTTCATGTCTTCACCTTTTTACATTACATTCATGGGGATAATACAGCTCCTGGGGAATGGGAGGTAGCCAGGCTTGGTTCAAGGAATGAAAAGATAGCTCCAATTCCTTAGATCGTGAGCCCTTCAGTTGCTATCAGGGCACTGTACTTAATGGGACCTTGTTTCTTGTCATCGTTTCAGTGCCAGTTGCAAAGGGGATAGGCTTGCAACCATCCAGGGATGTGTTGCAATCCTGTCATTTAAGTTTGAAACAGAAGCCCATTAAACGTTTTGCACTCTGGCAAGATTTTTTTTTCTGTCATTTAACCTCGAAACAAACACTGCTACGTTTTTTTCCACTGGCAAGATTGCTAGTCATTTCTTTGTTTCTTGAACACGTAAAATGACTTAATAAATTTTATAACTTCAACTTACATTCACCATATCTTTTCTCTCCCATTGCCTAATAGTTCTTAGTCTTGTATTATTTCCATTTGCATTTAAGAGGTCTAGTCTGAGACTGGGCTGTGGGGGACATGATCACACAACCATTAACAGATATTAAGTGTTTTCAGTGTCTCATAACTCGTTATTTCTTTAGTATTTCTCTATGGTTCTCCCTTATTGGCATTTGTTTACCTTGTTAGATGACATTCATACAATTTAAAGTATCTGCCGTGAAGCTCTTGTTTTTGTGCTGGATTTAAGAATGAGAGAGAAAAGGAAAAAGGGTGTGAATATTGCTTTGAGGAACAAATTTTTTTTTTTTTTACTGTGGAGGCCTCTCATATTGCTTTGTTGACTATTACGTTCCATTTCAGGAATCGGCATCCACTTGCTTATTACCTTCATAATGAAAGAATTTTTTTTTTTTGTACATTCTGTTCCATCTTCCCTTGTCAAACAGCCCTCTAGTGACATGAGAGTTAGGTCTCTTTGACCTTGTCCTAGGTCTTTTAGTTCCGGGACCAGCCTAGTTGTTCTGGTCCCAGTCTGGTTGTTCCAGGACTATCCCAGTTGTTCCAGAACCAGCTTAGCTGTTCCGGGACAAACCTTGTGGTAAACCTCGGAACACACTATTTTCTTTGTATGCTTATGAAGTGATTTTGAGCTGCGTGGGGCCCAGTCCCTGGACCCATTATGTACCTCTGTAATCGTTTGACTACTGCCCACAGGATGGGTATGCGGGGCATAATAAAGATATTAAACTAACTTAAAAACTGTACTCAACTGCACCACCTGTTAACTACTAACAACTAACTTTATGGGTTCGTAACATAGAAAATAATACGTGACATATTATTTTATTCATGGAAGTGCTAAACCCACAAAGGTTATACAGCACCAGAGGAATATTCATGGGGTTAATCAGGATCATCTGAAGAATGAGAGGTTGGGTTCAAGTTCTTGTATCAGAGTTCTAATATTCAGGTACATACCGTATTTTGCGGCTTATTAGACTCATGCTATCCCCATAAAATGTCTCCAAAAACCACCCTGTGTCCTATAAACAGAAGGTCAGTGACAGGAGCTATAAGTTTGGGGTGTGGGGTGGGCTGTAGCTCTCCCAGTTACGTCCGATCCTGAGCCATTGAAACTAAAACAAGTTTTATAAGCCGCAAAATATGGTAGTCAATTTCTTTAATAACTATTGTAGGTCTTCTCAGGACTTAACTCTGTCATATAAAACAAAAGAAGACAGCTTCACTGATCATATCTTAAAATTTACATTATCTTTTCAGTTTTCTTAACATGGGTGAACTGCACCAACGTAAAGTGGGCGACCAAAGTACAGGATGTCTTCACAGCAGCCAAGGTGTTGGCCCTCGTCATTATTATTGTGGCTGGTGGCTACCACATGGCTACTGGCAACTTGGAGAACTATCAGAAACCCTTTGACAACACCAACTGGGACCTTGCTGCTTTTGCCACAGCTTTCTACCAGGGGCTATTCTCCTTTGCTGGGTGGTAAATGCCTTTGATTTCCGTTTGACTGTGAGTATGTGAATAAGGCACAGTATGCAGTTTATGGCATTTACCAAGATGTTTTGTCCACCATGGATTGGTGAAGTCCCTGGTAGACTAAACATCTCCATAAATGCCATAAACTACATACGTATTGTCTTGTTCACATGCTGGTAGTATGTATATTTTACCTTTATATTCATTGACAGTAAGTTTTCAGGATTCTTATCCATATTGACATTGCATATCACATTTTCTTTTCTTTATCCTCAATTTACTGTAATGTTTCTACTTAATAGTTTATTCTCTCATAACTTTATTTTTGCCAACTTGCTTTTTTTCTGGCATTGGTCTTGCATATGAATGCTGAAGAAGCATTCAGTAGCTGTCTTACAGCTGTGCAGACATCAGAATTTAAATGACCCTCATTCATAGTGCAGGAATTTTACTTCCCACCTCCAGAACTGCAAAATATTAAGTCACTTTCATTATCAGGTCTTATCACTTTGTTTTACATTATTTAATCCCTTGTATATTGCAAACATTTTGTATAGGATCTGAAATGGAAATTTTCAATTAAAAAAAAACTTCTTTTTCAGGAACTACTTGAACTTTGTTGTGGAGGAGCTGAAAAATCCATACAGGTAAACTGACAGTGTCTTATGTTTGCTTGATACAGTAAGCTATCTGTAGTTTGTAGTAGAGGTAAAGGTGCAGCATGTTAAGTTCACATGATACAGGACCTGGTACTTTCAAACGTCATTCAGTCTTGTAAAACTATGCACTGTATCTTGTGAAATTAAGTGTTTGTTTGAAGGTTAACCAAAGACGAATATGGGAGGTCACTGCCTCCCACAGTCCCAGACCAGTCTCCTGGTTGATGGCTTGATCAACCAGGCTGTTGGTGCTAGCCACATTCAGTTCAATGTAGGCACCTCAGCCTACCTGATCAAGAACTCTCCCTTGAACTGATCCAGCTCTCTTTATGATAGCTAGGGGCCTGTTGGTAATTTCCCTTATGTGCAAAGGGAGGCTGTTGAAAAGACATGGTCCCTTTACACTTACTGAGTTCTCTTAGTATATTCATTGCTCACCAGCTTTTCGTCGGGGTATTCTGTATTATCTTCCGAGCCTCTTTCTTTCCACTACAAATATGAGGAGGATCAGCTTTGAGATTTGCAGTTTCCTCAATGGATGCTGCTCTCGTACAAATTCTAGTATCGTCACAAAAGATGATACAGTGCTATGTTGGATATGAGAATAAGAAACAGATTACCTATGGTTTGTACCACAGGTAAAATTATAGCATGTTAAATTTATAAAGTACAGCAAAGCTAACTTTAGTTTGTAGCACAAGTAGTTACAGCATGTCAAATTTACGAAATACAGTAAGGTGAATGTTGCTTTAAGCATAATTATTCACAAGTAATATAATTTAGTAACATTCTTTAAGCTTAGTATGCATACAAAAATTGGTTTGTCTATGGCTTTCAACAGCTTCATACTATTTATTTCTTTTTTTTCATACAGTGGTACGACTTGATGGTCCCCAATACTTTATGTGCTTATTTTTTGCTTTTGTATGTAATTTTGGTTGACTAGTCTATTTTATATCATTCCTTAGGATAATTGTTTGGTAATGCATGAACTATTCTGGAATTAAATTTGTCAGTACCACTTATATGGTATATCAGCTATCTGTTAATTATCTTGGGGATCTTCACTCCTCTGTGACTTGATCTTATAATATGGTTCATTAACTGGAAAAGAAGTACTGTAGTACATAAATAAGAACTACAGTTAGGTAAAAGGACACGTGTGCATCTAATGTGACAGTTTATTGTGGCAACGTTTCACTCTCCAGGAGCTTTGTCAAACCATAATGGCTTGACAGAGCTCTTGGAGAGCAAAACGTTGCCACATTAATGTCACATTAACTGCACATGTGTCCTTTTACCTAACATATTGTCAGTAATTCTACCTTTATTACTAAGAACTAAAGTATTAATAATGTAAGTATAGTTAGTTTGTAAGATTTACTTGTCATCTTATCAGTATTCTAAAAGCTTAGTCTTCTGTTTGTCAGTTGGGAATAAAAATGCATGTGCAACACCTGGACATTTATTACGAGACATTTTGTCTCTGGGGACTTTACCAGTCCAATACAATTAACAAACAAACAAAAAACAGAACAAGGTGTTCTCACGTTATAAACAAACACTGGAAGAAAAAGAAATTTAAAAAATATTTAAGCCATTATTTATAAAAGACCCCTTTACATTTTTACCTTCAATGTACTGGATGTAACTAACTTTGCCAATTGTTTCTGCACTTTGTCCAGACAACAAATTATTGACCAAATCTGAAATCTGTTAAATTAAAGTATGTTAAATCAAGGTTTTACTAGTGATTTTTTTTTTTTTTTTGAGATTAATACAGGGTGGATCATCCCTCTGATATGGCAAAAAGGCTGGAGGTGCCCAAAATACTCTGGTGACAATCTGGTCGTTTAGATGATTTTCTTGGCTTTTCTTCTAGAATTGTCTATGAAGCATGATGGGGATACTACAGACTATATATGAGGAAGACATCAAGAAAGCTTGAGATGATGCATGTCAGAGTATTTTGTCGTGTCAGTAAATATGTATACACTTGTGTATACATATACATGTTACATGTATGCTCCCTTGTTACTGTGACGTCAGAGGCCTCCCGCCTCACTTCTAGGCCGACATAAAGCTGGACAGACGTGTCGGGTACCTCTCCCTCTCAGACTCCGTTAATATACCGTAACCATCCTACAGAGTGTGTCCTTTGACAACCTATATATCTCTCGAACCCCACAAGATAATTTAAACAACAGCTGCACTCCACATTGAAACTCCCACAGCCATCTCTTGAAGTTCTAAGATGCCAAATTAGTCATCTGAGAAACTGATCAGCACTGCAGAATCTTTTCTTGTTGCATTTGCCAAATCCATCACACAGAATTCTGGAATTTTTATTTCAGATACTATTCTCATTAGATTCATCTTCCTTAAGCGAGACACAACCATTACGTACCCCATCCTTGCATGCAGCACCTGACTCATGATCCATAAACTTTGATTATCTGCATGCATTGGATTAATGAAGGCAGGTTCTAATGTTAGGGGAAAACACTTAGTGAGCATACACAAAAAAAAGATGCCATCTATTCCACGTAGAAAAACATTGAGTGCATTTTACGTATATGATTGCTTAAATAATGATTTTAAAATAAGTACATGTGCTTGTATGTAATTGAAATAAAAACACAAATAATTTTACAATACAGCTGAAAAAGCAAGGGCAAAAAGGCACTGAATGTGATCAGGGGAAGTGAGTGCTTTCCCCTGCTAACCTGCTTCCTTTCTGTGCCACTTGATGAAGGTCCAGACAAGCAAAAATGTCTCTTTAATAAATTCAGACACTGCATTTGTCTTATTCTCATTAGTGTTGCTGTTAAACACTATCTGCAACCTACTGGAAATACTGTTGACATCACATTACATCCGGACAGTTGCTGCTGTCAATGCTTTCATTATGTGATTGCTTACTCGTATGACACATGTCAAGCAGTATAGCATTAACCAATCTGGCCTGAGTAAAAGTGAGCGTCAGCCTGTAACACTGTGGTCAGTGGAAGCTGGGACAAGGCTGTCAAGAGGGATATGCCCATTCTTACACCACTCCATGCATCCCATCCCCCCATCCCCGCACAACTCTTCTCAGGCTTGTTGTTTTTAAACCCTTAAGTTGTTTCCATAAACCTATCTACCTTTTGAACTTCTTTTTGCTTTTGTGAAATATTTTTAAATTTAATCATTATTTGTAAACCTTTTCCTTCCAACAAAAAAATTTAGTAAACAAAATTATTAATTGTTCCATATTCACTTTTCCTTTCCTGAAAACTTACTAAAGAAATATTCAATTTTTACAGTTAGTTGAACTGTTATGCTTTCTACCCCTGTTCACAGAGCAGTAAATAGGTACCTGGGTATTAGTTACCTGTTGTGGCCTGCATCTTGGAAGTGGTAGTGTGCCTTGGACTGGCTCTTTCAAATAAGCTGAGGTATAATGAGCAGTTTTTAACCTGCAAATACAACTATGTAAAGAAAAAGAAAATTTATCAGAACAAACATGTTAATACCGTAAATGATTAGAAGAGCAACTTATTTAACAGTGTTATCTAAGTTATCTGAGAAAATATTAATGGGTATACACAGTAATAACCTTTCTCAACCATAACATTAGGTATATAAGTGTAAGACTATAAGAGGGATAAGCACTGGTCTCATCGATGACTGTTAAAGACTGCTTTAATCCTCAGTACTCGGCTCTATAAAGCTCTTATATAAAACTGAATACCAAATTTCCTTTAAAGATATCGTATATCTTGAGAGGGCTAGAAGAATTATCCACGATTATATGATGATCTGCTTTTCGCCTAATTATTCATTCGACTTCTCTCTGAAAAGGCATTGGGCAAGTTTTGATTTATTGTTATCTTTTTCTCCCTTAATTCTCTTAATACCCTGATGATATTGTGCCCTAATGCTACATTTGATCTAAGTCAGTCTGCATGCTTTTGTAGATTTTCCAGAAAAAAGATCCATTTCTAAATTTTTTAATGCGACTTCCTGCCAGAAATGCCCAACAGGTAAACCCATGCAGCAACTTAATTTTTGTAATTTGCATAAATCTAAATATAATGACCCCTTCTTTTTTCAGAAACCTACCACGGGCCATTATGATCTCGATGCCACTTGTGACTATAGTTTACTTTCTGGCAAATGTGGCCTACTTTGCTGTTCTCACACGGAGTGAGATTCTGTCTTCAAGCGCTGTAGCTGTGGTGAGTCTATGTAGATATTTTATAACACTTCTACATTAAATCTCTCTCTCTCTCTCTCTCTCTCCACTTGTCCAGCAGGGCAGTGAAGGTCTACATTTATATTTGCTTTTTTTTCACACACCGGCCGTCTCCCGCCGAGGCAGGTGACCTGAAAAAGAAGAAACGCTTTCATGAAGTTTTTCTTCTTTTTACATTTAGTAATGTATATGCTGTATCATCATCTGTTTATTATCTAGCAGGGCTGGAGAATTTCCTTTATGCTATATTCTTGAGTCACTCTTGTATTTTATGATACAAAATCGCTACTTTTATTGTACTTCCCAACTTATCCTTTGTATACTTCATTTAAAGAGAAGAAATACGGTTATTTTATGTAAAAAAAAAATAAAAATTAATTTTTCACCTTACCAGTTGTATATTTGTTTAATATGACCGCTCTTACATTCTTGCTTTATAAATCAAAATTTTAATAGGCTTCAATGTAAATCTTGAAAACTATTACTCTCTCTCTCTTCTCTCTCTCTACACTCTCTTTAAATTATTTTAATTATCTTTATGTAATCTTATTTAATACAGCCTATATACAAATTTTTTGTGATTGCTCAGATTTTTTTCTTTCAATCGTGGTCCCAACTACAGGTCAAACACACTGCCTTATGATTTATTAACAAAAAATTTTTTGCTGTTTTTTTACTTGGAGTATGTTTTTTTTTTTTTCTTTTCAAATAATATGAAAACATAATTTAGGCTAATTTCCAGATGATAATTCTGCATCTGTCCATTTCAGTAAACTTTAAATATGCTATAAATCTTCTGATGTATTGTCTGTCTCTAACTTTCATTGAATTGTATGTGGCATATGCAAGGCCTTGTTTAAAAATTTCAGTTGTGAAAAAAATGAGAGATATTTTACCACCACTTTTAGTCACCATCCCTCTTCTTTGTTATTCCCACCTTCCTCGGTTTTACCCACAATGAGATTCTGTTGGGTCTGTAAGAATTGCTTTGTGTCATTATTCTGTTTTTAAGTTTTTAAAATTAAGAATAGGAGCATAATGCAAAATTATTCACAAAATATTGTGGTCCATAACTTACAAGGTAAAGCGCCCTTTATCGACTAGCATGGTGTCTACATTCAAGCCAGCAATACCATCAAACAATCTGGGAACATTTATTGTTGCAGGACCACTTGCCAAACTTATTTTACAGGGGTGAAAAAGCAATGCCAGGTGCAAGTCACTCCTGCTGGTGGTGCAGGCACCCTCGTACCTCACTGCTGCTATAGGTGTTACGTGATGCTGCATTTGTCTCTTCACCATCTTTCTGTGTTTATATGTCATGCTTCCAAGTTCCTTGTATTGACTTAAAAATGTCCTATTTAGAGGGAAATATACTTTATAACAATTTTCTCCTACATAGTGTCTACCAGTTCTGCTCTTACCAAAAGACAAGACTTCCTTGGTCAACCAAGATGTTGCTGCTCATCATCCAAAGGCCTACATAGCCATACAACCTGGCTGATCCATCACATTATTCAGGAGATTGTTCAGTTTCCTCTTGAAGCATTTCCTTATTCTAGCCATATTTCTTCCATTTGCTGACGAAAGGTCACAAAGCCATGAACCTTAAAATTTGACAGTTCTCTAAATGTGCCTATGTTACCACTGTTTCATATTTTCTCTTAAACTTATATGATATTGTGTACATTAAGCACATAGCCTTAAAGTATTTTCTGCGTACAGTGATCCCTTGCTTGACAAACACTCGTGTAACATAATTTTAAATAAAAAAAAACTACGACCTTTCCTCTGCTTATGACCTGCTCCCACTTTTTCAACAACCAGATTCACTGGTTGCAAACTTCCCCTCTATTTGCAACCGTTTCTTCAACAACCAGGAGATATTATCACAGCTGGTTTGTTTAACTATTATATATTGTCCTAATGAGTTCACCCAGTTTCTCAAGCCAACTAATCACTTACAGAACTAGTAATATACGGTATTTTTTTCTTTTTCTTCGTTTCAGGGATTGTATTTTTGGCTATCTTAACAGGCAGAATTCACACAGAATACAGACAATTATCATAAGCAATTTTTCTCCCTTGATTAAACAAGTTGATTATACCCATATCATACTGAGAGGTTTAGTGACTAAAAAAAAAAAAAGTAACATAGGTATGAATCTTTTTCTTTTCAGTCCTTTGGTAATCGTATGTTGGGTGTTATGACCTGGACAATGCCTTTCTTTGTGGCATGTTCAACATTTGGAAGTTTAAATGGTGGGATCTTTGCCTCCTCGCGGCTGTTCTTCGTGGGTGCTCGACAAGGTCACCTTCCTCAAATCCTCGCACTTATTAATATAAAAAATTACACGCCAGTCCCGTCTCTGGTATTTTTGGTTAGTATATAATACAATACATTTTTAATTTTTTTTGTGGTACGTACAACTAATGTAGTTTATATATAATAAAACCTTGGCAGGCACAAAATGAAGCATATTTTTGCCATATCTTTTTACTTTCAGCATAGATGGTACATCCAGTATCAGCATAGTGTGTTTAAGCGTAATTTTTGTAATAAAAACTACCAAAATAAGTATCTATTATTTAAACAATCTACTTACTGATAAAACTGGTTATAATAATTATACAGCTTAACATTAGGTAATATTTTAACACATCAGCTATCTCCCACTGAGGTAGGGTGACCTGAAAAAGAGGAAATACTTTCACCATCACTCATTCAGTCACTCTCTTGCTAGAGGTGTGCTGACATTATAGTTTGGAACTGCAACATCCCCATACTGTAATGGTTGTTCTACATTGGAGGAGTGGTGCTAACCATTATTAAGGCTGCACTGTGTAATATAGAGAATTTCATGTAAAATTTAGTTATACCAAGTCTGACCCACTCTAGCTCATCCTAGATATCTTTTTTAAAAGACTAAATATATAATAATTTTATTTCTATTAAGACACAATACGTATAATAATGACAAAAAAAATCCAACCGCATTTATTTTGCTGTATTGATGCTGATGTATCTTTCGTTAGTAACTGTCGTTACATTTACATATACTACTGTATTTGTTCAGTAACTGCATTAAATCTTTTTGTTTCCTCCTGCAGGGCATAATGACAGTATTCATGCTCATTACCTCTGATATGCAAGCTCTCATTAACTATATCTCTTTCACCGAGGCATTGTTTATACTTATGTCCATTGCGGCGCTTCTTTGGCTGCGGATCAAGGAACCCAATCGACACAGACCTATAAAGGTAAGGCAAGTATGCTATTTGCAACTTTTAACAGTTTTTATTGATAATTTTGATATTTTTTTTAAGGATTTTCCCAGTTTGCACTATCGCTTCATGAATTTTTCAATATTTAATGCATAGGAACTTCATATACCAAAATGTATAAAGATTTTCTTTTATCACACCGGCTGTCTCCCACTGAGGCAGGGTAACCCCCCAAAAAAAGAAACACTTTCACCATCATTCACACATAATCACTGTCTTTGCAGAGGTGCCCAGATATGACAGTTTAGATGTCACTCCAAACAGCCAATATCTCAAACTCCTCCTTTAAAGTTCAGGAATTGTACTTCTCACCTCTAGGACTCAAGTTAGGCTTACCGGGTTTCCTTGAATCCCTTCACAAAATATTACCCTGTTCACACTCCAACAGCTCGTCAGATCTCAAAAACCATTTGCCTCCATTCACTCCTATCTAATACTCTCACACATGCCTGCTGCATGTCCAGGCCCCTTGCACACAAAACCTCTTTTTCCCCATCCCTCCATTTCCTAGGACTACCCCTACCCTCTCCTCCCCTCCACTACCAATTTATGCACCCTCTAAGTCATTCTACTTTGCTTCATCCTCTCTAAATGACCAAACCACTTAAATAACCCCTTTTCAGTCCTCTGAATAATGCTTTTTGCAACTCCACACCTCCTAATTTCTACACTATGAATTCTCTGCATAATATTTACACCACACATTGCCCTTGGACACGACATCTCCACTGCCTCCAGCCTCCTCCTCGCTACAGCATTTACAACCCATGCTTCACACCCATAAGAGTGTTGGTACCACTGTACTCTCATACATTCCCTTCTTTGCCTCCACGGATAACATTTTTCGTCTCCACAAACACCTCAAAATACCTTTTTTTTTTTTTTTTTTAGACCATTAGGTTGTAAAAAAGGTACAGTGGAATCTCTGGTCACGACCATAATTCGTTCCAGAACTCTGGTCGCGACCCGATTTGGTCATGACCCGAACCTAATTTCCCCATTGGATTGGATGTAAATACGATTAATCCGTTCCAGACCCCTACAAACTGTATGTAAATAGTATTGTTTTTTTTTTTTTTAAGATTTTTAAGCACAAAAATAGTTAATTATACCATAGAATGCACAGTATAATAGTAAACTAAATGTAAAAACCTTGAATAACACTGAGAAACTCTTGAACAACAGAGAAAACTAACATTGCATGAGTCCATTCAAGACCCCTACGAATCATTCGCTGTAAGGAGTTTAAGAGTTTTTAAAAGCACAGAAAAAATAATCAAAATTTGAAAAATCCTTAATTATGCAAAACAATGCACAGTTTAATATAGAAAAAACTTAAATAACAGAGAAAAAACATACCATAAACAACCAAGAAAACAATGAATTCAAAAACACACAAAATACAACACAAGGAGTTGACAGCGAATGAACTCACGTCTGACCGAGACTGACTACAAGGCGAGGGTTTTTGTTAGGTGTACACAAACAACAGGAAGTGGGGAAAATTGGCGGGTGCGAAAAAATGCCACGGAATGTGAAAATTGGTGCGGCTCTGTTTGTTCAGCACCCAATTATGTGTTTGTGACCAGATGCAAAAATGTGGCGAACTTTTTGGTCGTGAACCGATTTGTTCGTGTTCAGAAGCGTTCGTGACCAGAGGTTCCACTGTATAATAATAATAATAATAATATCTTTATTTACTACAAGTACATGTACATGGCATACAGGCCTAGCTGACATCAATAACATACTACTATATAGAAAGTCCCTTGTTATGCTGAGCATTTCGGGCAGATTAGGTCAGTGTCCTAGGATGCGACTCACACCAGTCGACTAACACCCAGGTTTCCATTTTACTGATGGGGAACATAGACAACAGGTGTAAGAAACACGCCCAGTTTCTGCCCTGACTGGGAATCGAACCCAGGCCCTCGCCATGTGAAGCGAGAGCTTTAGCCACCAGACCACCAGAGCCCACTTCTGTACTTCTAAGAATTGTGCACCAGAGATAGTGGACATCTGAGAGAAGAAAAACATACATTACTTGTTATTTAGTTCCCATGTCTTTTGCATAAATGTGCTACATCATATATACAGTGTAGTATATACTGTATGCTCACATTAGGAATAAAACAGTTTCTATAGGTTTCCTGTGGCTTAGTTTGTAGCGCATTTGGCTCACATACCGAGTCCGTGGTTCGATTCCCCGCCAGGTGGAAATGTTTGGCACGTTTCTTTACACCTGCTGCCCCTGTTCGCCTAGCAGTAAGCAGGGACCTGGGTGTTAGTCAACTGTTGTGGGTTGCATCTTGGGGGGTGGTAATTTACCTCAGATAAGGCTTTGATTTGAAATGAGCTGAGGTAGGCTAACAGCTTTTAGCCTTTAAAATTGATATGTTGAGGGGAAAAAAAAAGTACTTCACAAATTTTTTATATGTGCAGATATTCCATAAATTTTATGTACACTCAGGGTTTAATGGGATGCTAAAAACATAGTTTCAGACAGTTACTGTCATTGACATACCCTGTTTATTGAGGTTAGAATGTATATATAAAACCTCTAATGTAGTAACGTGAGTTATCCAACCCGTCATGTATGTTGAAAACTTAAGAAGGTAAGCAGTAATTTTTTTTGTAAACGTGTTCCACAATAGTTCTAATTTGTGTATTTGTATGCCCTCAGGTATGGATTGGATTCCCCATCCTGTTCTTCATCATCTGTCTCTTCCTTGTGGTTCTTCCAATTGTGCAAAGGCCCATTGAATTGGGTGTAGCCATTGGTATCATATCCATAGGGATCCCCGTCTATTACTTTTCTATTTACCGAGAAGAAAAGTCAAAGTGGTTTATGAAGTTTATGGGTAAGTACGTTGTATCTATAGAGAAAGGAGGAAGATAACTATCCAGTAATATTCAGGGAGAAGTGTTAGAAAGCAAATTACAGATGCTCCTTGCTTTACGATGGTTCAACATACGATATTTTGACTTTACAATGGCGCTCAACAGTACTGTACATTTATTAATAGGATAAAATTGTATTCATTTATTTACTTTTCAATAATGGTATTTAGTTACAGTAATTATTTGTTTATTTACTTATTCAGTGACAGTAGTTATTTACTTATTTATTTAGCATATCATTCATATTCTACATATATTTTCATCTTACGATTGGTTCATCGGATTGTAACCCCATCATAAGTCAAGGAGCACCTGTATACTTTTGGAAATTAAATTTCAGAATTTGGCTCTACAGTTGAAGCCATAAATTTGCATGGGTTAGATTTCTAGGGCATTGCAACACATATTGTTTAATACTGTCCATATAATCAATTTTGTTCCAGATGAGTTCAAATACTGTATATTGCTCTTATATGGTTAATATTGACTTAAGAAAGGAATTAGAAGGGTTTGGGCAGGGAGTATCTATTGATCAAATTTTGAACAGTGTTGAAATCTGGGTGAAGAATAAGAAGGTAACAGCCAGCATTTGACATCATTAGTTAAATTTCTACAGTAAATAGAGAGAGGTATGACTGCCTGGCCAGGAACCTCAAGTATCACTGGACACCCAGCCCAACTGTCATGTCTAGACTTGGAGGAGATATAAACAAAATACACAATTATAACTGATGATTATGTGTAGTCTTCAAACTGGACTGGCTTTCTTTTTCTCCACTGTCCTCTCCTGGTGAGCATTTTAATTAATAACTAATCAAGTCAGCTGTAGTGACTCAAACACACCTGTGGCCCCTTCTGTGGGGCCCAAGATGGATATAGTGGGCCTAGGAACACTGGTTTAGAAGACCCAGGTCTTTGCAGGCCTCCAGCAGCAGGAACAGTGTGCGTACCTTCTCTACGAAATACACCCTGCCCTTGGTGATCTTTCCATCCAGCTCTAGGACAGAGCTGTGCTTAAGCACTCCCACTTTGCCTCCTGCAAGTGGGAATCTGCATTCTGTAGATAAGAGTTTGACATCCTCAGCATTCTCAAGTGTTCCTTGCCAGCCACACACACCTCAGCACCTGCATCTGCTTCTGTCAATACTTAATGTCAGGATGATTTAGTGGGGCAACTTACAGCTACCATTAATACGAGAGGCTGTTCAATTGCCCAGTCTCAATTCATGCTTCTTCACCACACCACAGTGGATGCAGTTTTCAGTGTAGAAGGCTGAGACCCCTTCCTGCACCTCACTACATGGCCTTGATTGCTACAGGTATAGCACTCCATAGTTCTGCATGTCAGCTGTCTTGTTCATGCACCTTGGCACAATTGCCATGGTGATTTCTGGCCTGGTGTGTGTGACCCTTGACAATAGCTTGTCCCACCTGCCTTTCTCTTTTTATTATAAGCTGCTACACCTGCATCTGGTAGAGAGGCCTCCATCACCTTTTTTTCGAACATTCTGGCCTTTTAATAGTCTTTAAAGATTTGGCCCACTATGTGCTTATGTACCAACATTTATTCCGATATGTCATGAGGGACACCTAAATTCACAATATAATGCACTCTGTTGTCAACTAATCATAATGCTCTCATCACTTCTTACATACTTTGGTGTCAGCTTGAAGAATTTGTCCTATGTGATGGTGGTGTTAGTAGCATCACATACAATGCCTATGATGATCACTGCTTCCTACTGTAAATCTTTCCACTTGCATTATGGCACTGTGGTGCTGATGGTCCTCTGAAAACTGGTGACACAATAATAATAATAATAATATCTTTATTTACTACAAGTACATGTACAAGGTATACAGGCCTAGCTGACATCAATGACATACTAATATGTATATAGAAAGCCACTTGTTATGCAAAGCATTTCGGGCAAATTAGGTCAGTTTTGTTCCAAGATGTGACCCACACCAGTCGACTAACACCCAGGTATCCATTTGACTGATGGGTGAACATGGACAACCGGTGTAAGGAAACACGTCCAATGTTTCCACCCCCTCCCCTGGAATCAAACCCGGACCCCTCACTGTGTGAAGCGAGAGCTTTTGCCACCAGACCACATGGGCAGATGCTCATTACTGCCTGCAGTAGTGATCATTTATCTTTAAACCCATTTTCTTCAGGTCTGGCAATCAGGGCCTGAAATGTCAAGATTTCCTTTTACAGGGATGGAGGCTGAGTACCCTGAGACAAGCTGGGTAAGTCACCGATGGTGGTACCTGCTGTTGTACACTGTTGAGTGCCAACTGGGGTTTGAATCTGTCCATGAAGTCTTGCTGTTGCTTGAAGATGCACTGTTGAACCTGTAGGGTGGGCATGGGGTCATACCCTAGGGTATGGGTTCAAGCCTCTGGTGTGCCACTTAACCAAGGCCACATCATAGTTTGACACCATTAGTTAAATGTCTCATATACAGAGAGGCTCAACTGCCTGGCCAGGCACCTCAGACATTTAAGAACAAATAGACACAATTCCGTGACTGGAGCAATACACATAGGAAGGAGAGAAGCTTATGATGATGTTTCAGTCCAACTTACACCATTTACAAGTCACAATAACACACAAGAGGGAGGGAGTCAGGACATATAGGAGAGGAGGACAGGGACAGGACAAAGAGAGGAAGAAGGAAGTGGAGAAGTAGTGGAAGAGGTAATGCTGGTAGTGGTAGTGTATATACCTCAGACATTGCTAGGCAACCAGCCAAACCATACCTGGAGAGAGTTCCAGGGGTCAATGCCTCTGCGGCCCGGTCTGTGACCAGGCCTCATGTTGGATCAGAGCCTGATCAACCAGGCTGTTACTGCTGGCCGCACGCAGTCCAAGCGTACGAACCACAGCCTGGCTGGTCAGGCACCGACTTTAGGTGCCTGTCCAGTGCCTGCTTGAAGACAGCCAGGGGTCTATTGGTAATCCCCTTATGTATGCTGGGAGGCAGTTGAACAGTCTTGGGCCCCTGATACTTATTGTGTTGTCTCTCAACGTGCTAGTGGCACCCCTGCTTTTCATTGGGGGGATGTTACATCGTCTGCCGAGTCTTTTGCTTTCGTAGGGAGTGACACTCGTGTACAAGTTTGGTACTAATCCCTCTAGGATTTTCCAAGTGTATATAATAATGTATCTCTCCCGCCTGTGTTCCAGGGAGTATAGGTTTAGGAACTTCAAGCGTTCCCAGTAATTGAGGTGGTTTATTGTAGTTATGCGTACCGTGAAGGTTCTCTGTACATTTTCTAGTTCAGCAATTTCACCTGCCGTGATAGGTGCAGTTAGTATGCAGCAATAGTCCAGCCTAGATAGAACAAGCAACCTGAAAAGTGTCAACATGGACTTGGCATCCTTGGTTTTGAAGGTTCTCATTATCTATCCTGTCATTTTTCTGGCAGATGCGATTGCTACAGTGTTATGGTCCTTGAAGGTGAGATCCTCTGTCATGATCACTCCCAGGTCTTTGACATTTGTTTTTCGCTTTATTGAGTGGTTGGAATTTGTTTTATACTCCGATGAGATTTTAATTTCCTCACGTTTTCCATATCGGAGTAATTAAAATTTCTCATCATTGAACTTCATATTGTTTTCTGCAGCCCATTTAAAGATTTGGTTGATGTCTGCTTGGAGTCTTGCAGTGTCTTCAATGGTGGACACTGTCATGCAGATTCGGGTGTCATCTGCAAAGGAAGACACGGTACTGTGGCTGATATCCCTGTCTATGTCCGATATAAGGATGAGGAACAGGATGGGAGCGAGTACTGTGCCTTGTGGAACAGAGCTTTTCACCGTAGCCGCCTCAGACTTTACTCTGTTGACTACTACTCTTTGTGTTCTACTTGTTAGGAAATTATAGATCCATCTACCAACTTTTCCTGTTATTCCTTTATCACGCATTTTGTGTGCTATCACACCATTGTCACTCTTATCAAAGGCTTTTGCAAAGTCTGTGTATATAACATCTGCATTCTGTTTGTCTTCTAGAGCATCCAGGACCTTGTCGTAATCTCCAGTAGTTGGGACAGAGAGGAGCGACCTGCTCGAAACCAATGCTGCCCTGGGTTGTGCAATTGATGTGTATCTAGATGAGTGGCGATCTTGCTTCTTAGAACCCTTTCAAAGATTTTTATGATATGGGACATTAGCGCTATTGGTCTGTAGTTCTTTGCTATTGCTTTACTGCTGCCTTTGTGGAGTGGGGCTATGTCTGTTGTTTTTAGTAACTGCGGGATGACCCCAGTGTCCATGCTCCCTCTCCATAGGATGTTAAAAGCACGTGATAGGGGCTTCTTTCATTTCTTGATGAACACTGAGTTCTATGAGTCAGGGCCTGGAGCGGAGTGCATGGGCATGTCATTTATCGCCTTTTCGAAGTCATGTGGCGTCAGGGTAATGTCAGATAGGCTTGCGTCTACCAGGTTCTGTGGCACTCTCATAAAAAATTCATTTAGGTCTTCAACTTTCAGTCTGGTTAGCAGCTCACTAAAAACTGAGTCATACTGTTGTCAACTAATCATAATGCTCTCATCACTTCTTACATACTTTGGTGTCAGCTTGAAGAATTTGTCCTATGTGATGGTGGTGTTAGTAGCATCGCATACAATGAGATGCTGTCATCTGTGTAGGACCCATCTCGTTTTAGTAGGGGCCCAATACTGGATGTTGTTCTCGACTTTGTTTTGGCATAAGAAAAGAAATACTTTGGGTTTCTTTCAATTTCATTTATGGCTTTTAGTTCTTCCCATGTTTCTTGAGTCCTGTAAGATTCCTTTAGTTTTAATTTGATGTTTGCTATTTCTCTGACCAGTGCCTCCCTACGTATTTCAGATATATTTAGCTTTAGCTTTTAAATCAGGGGTCTTGCACCAGCTTAAGAAAAACAAAAATTGAGAATCGTCAAAACTATTTATGGGAGGCTCATCATTAAAAATGTTATACAATTGAAGCAAGCTAATTAGGAAGCCTTTAAAATTCTGTAGTCTGACTGTAATATGGTACATTCATAAGAGGAGGATAACTCCCTTTCTGTGAATTAAAGTCCCTTTCCTTGAATCAAGAGCCATTCACTACTGTCATTGCATCTTTCCCCTTGAAGGTTCATAAAGTCTGTGCCCTCTCTCCTTATACAGTATATGTACAACTTTAAATTACCCTATGTATAATGTATGTGCTCTTTGTTTTATGCTTTAAGATGCATTCCAGATCCATGGCAGCCTTGTGAAGCTCAGATCATACATAATAAATTCCACATAACATTCTTCACTACAGTATAAATATCTTGAACTGCACATACATCCTCATCCACAGCTTCTTGGTGTCACTATCATTAATATCCACTGAATGTACAGTATATTGCATATACAGTATTACTGATGAAAATAGGACATTGTGTACTATTGAATTCTTATAAAGAAAGGCTATGTAAACTGTGGTACACCTGTGCTTTAGTTGCTTTGGTAAAATATTTAATTTTGACTCTAAAAAATGGTCCTTCTTTTTCAGACAAGGCCTTTTATGTTTCTCAGATGCTATGTATCAGCCTACCTGAAGAAAAGCAAGATTGAAACCACTGTTTATTTATGAAGGATTTCTGATGCAAGTTTCTTCTACAGTAACTGCCCCTGTGAAGCACCATTATGTAGTGTAAATTTTTGTAATTGTGATTGAGAGACTGCATCTAAAATTGAATAGCACATGCTGGAAGACCTTTCCACTTGCTATTAAATTTTTTGAAGTCGCTTTTTCCATAACTTTTACAAAAAAAAAAAAACCACTATATAGGGAGTTTTAAGAAAGGTGACTATATCCATTACACCTTGGGGGTATCAGTGCCTTTGTAGATTTCCAGATTCTTTGGAAAATCTCCAGAGTTTTTATATACTATACGTATATTATTTTTTTCAACTAGCCGGCCATATCCCACCGAGGCAGGGTGACCTAAAAAGAAAAAAGAAAGTTTCTCTTGTTATATATATATATAAATATAAATACATACATCATTCTTTTATATGTGGTTATTGTACAGCGATTGTGTATATGCAAAATACGGGTGGTTGTTTTGTCCATACTCTCTCCTGCCTATACGTATACATACTATGGTTGCTCCAGCCTTGTGTCGTACTCTGGTGTGTGATGCCATCCTGGAGATACTTTGGATATTTATGTGTACAGTGGACCCTCGGTTTTCATTGAAAATTCTTTCCAGAATGCTGTTTGAGTGCCGTTACTGAATGAATTTGTTCCCATAAGGATAAATGTAAATTTGATTAGTCATTTCAGACCCCCAAAACTACACTTACAGAAGCAATTACGAAAATACACTTAAATAATTGTTAGAGTTTGGAGATGAACGAAAACCGAGGGTCCACTGTATTGCTATGGTAAATGTACACTGTATTAAATAGGAATTATCAGAATCAATAAGAAATGTGATATTTTACACTGTGGCATGAATTATTGAAAATCATCTACTTTAAAATTACACTTTTTTGGAGTAGTATTGAATTACATTGTAAAATGACTTTTTAAATAATGTTTTTTTATTTAATATATAAAACCATAAACATACTCTAAGAAAATATAGGCTACTTTTGTGGGTGAATAAAATAAAAGTAGAATTGTAGCTTAGTTAACTTTTCTAACTATGAAAGGCATAATAATTATTGAACATGCCAAGGGATTTTTTATTCTAAAGAGGAATAAAACTTTTGCTTTTATTAGCAATAAAATTATTATGGGAATTGTACAGATTGGAGATTTCTATTGGAAAAATACTTTTTGTAAAACTAACTTTGCAAGACACATGCATTGTCTTTTTTTTTTTTTCTCTCGGGAAAAAAAAATCTCAAATGAAACATTTCTCTATGTATTATCATCAAAATCAAGTACAGTATCTAAGCTGCCTTATGTCATTTTGAAAGTGTCTTTTGCTTGAGATTTCACTGTTTAGCTATTATTTATTCTTTTATATTTAATACACTACTTGGCTATATAATAATAGCAAATAAGGACACTCGGAAATGGGAAGTACAATGCCTGCACTTTAAGGGTTTGAGATAGTGACAGCTGGAGATTTTCAGCTGTCGATCGAGCCCTCTGCAAGACAGTGATTATGTAGAGTGTGGTGAAAGTGTTGAATGTGATGAAATATTTTTGGGATTTTCTTCTTTGGGTCACCCTGCCTCGGTGGGAGACCCGACTTGTTGAAAAAAAAAAAAAGGACACTGACTAAATGAGGTGGCAGTGGTAGTGTTTTACGAGAATTAAGAAAATTTCTCCCGACACAGGTCTTAGGCTCTATGGAGTTTCTGGTTACTTGGAGTTTCTGGTTATTTCCACTAGTTTACGACCCTCTTAAAAAGCAAATGCAGTATCACATCATAAAATGTTATACAGTATTTAAGTTTCTCTCATCACTTAACCCTTTGGGGGTCGACAGGCCTTCTCGGAAACGTGTTCCTGGGTCGAAAATTTTTGGAAAAAAAATTAATTTTTCTTATGAAATGATAATCTTTTTCCGATCATAACACCTCCAAAATTATGAAATTTGATCGAAAACTAATGGAATTATGCTTTCGCGAAGTTCGCGGTATCTATGACACTGACGCATCAGCGATTTCACCCACTTCGAGACCTATTTTCGACAAATTCCAATGTTTCAGTCTCCTACAATTATAGCTATTTCACTAGAACTCCATTTCTCCTATCGATTGAGTACAAGAAACCGCCTATTTACCAGTTTCATCTACCCAAAATAGTGGTCAGAAAATGGCAATTTTCAAATTTCACACAAATTTCAAACGATGCCAATTTCAAAATAGGGTACAGAGTAAACAAGGCAGACAGTAAACAAGGCAGACATTCCTGGCACTAAAATAACATGTTCTCTGTTCATTAGCCATGTCTCCAGGCCCCTGTTCCATTACTTGTGCTTTCCATTTTGAATTTTTATTCTCGCACAAAAATAGAAGATTTACTGTTATGTATACAACTGCATCATTGTAAAAATGGTATAAATAATATCAGAGCACTTGTGCATGAATATAAGACTCGCCAGTTGATGTGTATTGGACGCATGGTGTGATTTGTTTACTCTTGAACATCGTCAAAAATCTAACATTTTCGCTACTTTGAGCTCAATTTCAAGGTACTTGTCATTGTTATACCAATCGAAATCATCTCTATTTCTGTAATATATCTTCCATTCTATCAAATGAGACCAAGAAAACGAGAATACATCAATAAATACCATATGAAAATCAACTGCAAAGTTGCTGTTTTAATCGAAAAAAACTGTCAGTTTTTTTTTCTCATTATGCAGTGTGTGCTGCAGGATTTTTTTTTATACTGCGCACACTGACCACATAGACCCATTCCTTCATATGTATGCCTACCAGACGTTTTCTGCTTAAATTGAGGCCGCTAGAAATTGGGCGTACTAGTACGGCACCAACCCCTGCTCGTAAAACGTACTAGTATGGCGCTGACCCCGAAAGGGTTAAAAACAGAGTAAAACATCACATGTGGGAGGGTAACTGTATAGTGCCACTCATGTAAGTGACACAGGAGACTACATGACAACTCTGCTTTTTGAAAGGGTATAGATTACACTTGTGTACAGATGCAGAATTAAAATGCAGCACAACTTGCTAGTTTTAGAACTGGCTGGTCAGGGATTTGAGTTTGTATGTGGCAAGTTGTTTACAATAATATCAGGATTTCTTCTTCTTTCTTTCAACAAATCGGCAGTTTCCCACCAAGGCGGGGTGGCCCAAAGAGAAAAACAAAAGTTTCTCTTTTTAACTTTAGTAATGTATACAGGAGAAGGGGTTACTAGCCCCTTGCTCCCGGCATGTTAGTCGACTCTTACGACATGCATGGCTTACGGAGGAAGAATTCTGTTCCACTTCCCATGGAGATAAGAGGAAATAAGAACAAGAACTAGTAAGAAAATGAAAGAAAACCCAGATGGGTGTGTATATAGTATATGCTTGTACATGAATGTGTAGTGTGACCTAAGTGTAAGAAGTAACAAGACATACTTGAAATCTTGCATGTTTATGAGACAGAAAAGACACCAGCAATCTTACCATCATGTAAAACAATTACAGGCTTGAGTTTTACACTCACTTGGCAGGACGGTAGTACCTCCCTGGGCGATTGCTGTCTACCAACCTACTACCTAGAGTATCAGGATTTATAGTCATTAAAATGCAGTATATTATCCGAATTTTAAATTTCTAGTTATTTTCAGTACAAGTATTAGACCTTATATTTGGCATCCAAAAACCCAAAAGGACCCTAATTGACTGTATTCAAGTGGGCACCCTGGGTATCAAATGCTTAGAGTGAAAAACAAAAACAGTTTAAAGTATTTTCTGTGCATCATGCACCTTGCAATATATTACTGTACTGTATTTGAGGTTTCTAGTTAGTAAGGATGTTGTATACGTATTTGAAAACCAAGACAAGCTAATAAAAATAAAGTAAGGTTTACTATTGGAGTTTTACAAGGTAATTATATGAATTAAAAAGAAAAATTCAAAATTATTGTTAGTATAATTTTTTAACTTGCTGGCTATTTCCTACTGAGGGAGGGTGATCCAAAAAAGAAGAAATGCTTTCACCATCATTCATTCAATCACACATGCCAGATGAACCTCCAGACTGCAACATCCCCACTCCATTCAGAGTTCAGGCACTGTACTTCCCACCTCCAGGACTCTAGTCCAGCTAACCAGTTTCTCATGAATCCCTTCATAAATGTTACCTTTCTCACACTCCAATATTAGAGGTAATAAGCACAAGACAAGCCATGGAAATGTTCTTCAAAGGCAAATAATTTTACACCGGGTTCTTTTAAGTTTTCTCTTGAATTTTAGGGTCTTATAATAAGCCTTGAGCATCCTTTGGCAGATAATTCCAGACTTTGGGCACTTTTATTTCTACACAGATCCATTCAGAGAATATCAGTGGTTTTCGTGTCTAGTGTCATGTCTATGGGTTCTGTTATAGCTCTTGAGGAAGAGGGAGATCTGCTTTTTGCCTTTCATTTCAAAGTCGTGAACATACAGAGAAGAGTAGCTTGTGCGTATGATACATACGCTTAGTAGGCAGAGATATTTGAATTAGAGCATTGTATGTTACTAAACCTAGAGTATATAGCTCTGATGGCTGCCTCTTACTGCAGGATTGGTTTCAGGTGGTTAACTGGTGTCAGTCCTCAGACATGGATATTGAATGTTAGATGTGAAAAAATGAGTGCAAAGTACAGTACGTACTGTATGAGGTGAGCACTGTAGCATGGGGTACAGAGATTATTATGATTATAATAATGGAGAAGTGTGAAACCCACATGGATCATACAGAACCTTAGCAATGGAAGGTTAGCTCCAATTCCTTCAATCAATAATCCTTCACCTTGTACCCAAAATCTTGAAAAAATTCCCTAAATCTACCGTACATTTTGTCCTAAGCTTGTCAAATAAAGGGCATGTTACCTGTAGTAACTTAATTGCAAGAGCTTTTTCAAAATGTGGAAGTATCTAGTAGCCTCTATCCTACGTGAATTCTTTGATGCCTCAACCGTGTATAAATGTAAAATGTTGAGAGTGCCGCAAAGCATTCTGTTTTGCTTAACTTGAAAATTAGCTGAAGAGACTAATAAATATAACTGCTAGAATCACATTCTAATGTATGAAAAGCTTAGTGATAATGCCTCTGCTATATACATCTTAATCATTTATTTTATAACATTTTACTTTAACCATAAAACTGTGTAAAGTGATTACTTGCTAAATACAGTTTTATTTTTTCTAATACCTCCTCTATTAGTTTTATCCACATTCATTTCTACTCTTCAGCCTTATTCTATAAGAATAATTTTTAAATATTATAATTTAGCGCTACCTTATTTTCTTTGACTTAGGTTTTTATCCATAATTGTTGGTTGACACTGCTGAGATGCCAGAGGTCTTTCATCAAATTGTTAACTACTCTGATATACAATGAATAATTAAAAATATTCCAAACTTACTGTGATTGAATATGGTATTTTTTTTTTTACATTATAATCACCAGAAACACTAAATCTGTATAGGTCATACGGTGCCTGGGTGATGGGTGGTAATGAGGTTTGATCTAAGGAAGAGGAGAATAGTGCCTATAGTGACTATAGAGCCCTTCACCAATATTGAGGCATCCTCTCCGAAGGGCATTTTTGCAGAGGATGATTATCTTCATGAAAACTAAGCGTTAAACCTACAAGGTCATACATGCTGTTGCAGAGGATGAAAGAGCCATACTAGACATTTAGCTTTTATCCTGGCATCATGACATGTTTCAGAGTTATTTCTCAAAGTCTGACCATTCCAGTTATTTGCCCATAACCAATGCAAAACTTTTCACATGTGTCTTTAAAAGAAATATGATGTTCAGTTTGGTAAAGATTAAAATTATATTTTAGATCACTCCCTATGAAAGCAAATGACTCTGCAGGAGATGCAACATTTCCCCGATGAAAAGCAGGGGCGCCACGAGTACACTGAGAGACAACACCATAAGTGTCTGGGGCCTAAGACTGTTCAACTGCCTCCCAGCATACATTAGGGGAATTACCAATAGACCCCTGGCTGTCTTCAAGAAGGCACTGGACAGGCACCGAAAGTCAGTATCTGACCAACCGGGCTGTGGTTCATACGTCAGTTTGCGTGCGGCCGGCAGTAACAGCCTGGTTGATCAGACCCTGATCCACCATGAGGCCTGGTCTCAGACCTGGCCGTGGGGCATTGACCCCCGAAACCCTCTCCAGGTAAACTCCAGGTAAGCTCTCTCGTGTAAGAAACTTTTGTATATACGTAGTCATATTTTTCTTGCAAATGCAATTAAAATAGTGCATTCAAAATTGAATATCATACTATGAAAGTCTTTTCACCTGCTATTCAATTATGGAAGGACTTTTTCAATTCCATTTATAAAAGAAATCCGACTATATAGAGGATCTTTTTAAGAGAGTTGACTGTATTTAAATGCTATGCTTGTTTATATAGCACTGAAAATATAAATATTGTCATGCCATATCAACCATTTTCACCATGGTAGGGTTACCCCAACAAAGAAAACACATTCACCATTGTACATTCAGTAGTTGTTTTGTTTTCTTAGCCCTTTGTTATTTCAAACAAAATGCCGAATGTGTGGTAATGCATGCGAGACTTGTCGCTGTGTTTTTGTTTTGCCATCAGTTCACAAGACACTATGGTATGGGTACTTTTGACAATATTTTTCAATAGTAATAATGTCTTACTAAACAGTGAATCATAAGTACAGTGGTACCCAGAGTTTTGGCCATAATTCATTCCAGAAGGCTGTTAGAGTGTCGTTACCAAACGAATTTGTTCCCATAAGGAATAATGTAAATTAGATTAGTCCATTTCAGACCCCCAAAAATACACTTACAAAAGCACTTACAATAATACACATACATAATTGTTCGAGTTGGGAGCTGTACGAAACTCAGGGTACCACTGTAGTTTCATTTAGCAAGATACTATTAATAGAAATAAATATTTTTATTCATCAGGGCACCAGGGGTTTGGGCTCTTATTACACATCAGTCATATTTTCATTATGTAGACTACCACAGTTCTGTTACCAAGTGGTACCAAAATCCCTGCCTTCATCGATTAGGGTACCAGTAGCTATATATGTCATTCATTACATGCTACCAGTGACCTTTATTACCAAGAGTTGCCAAAAGTGCTATTTTCACCAGTTTGGATACCAGTAGCTATATATCTATTATGTAGACTACCAAATGACTATTAATGAAGGTTACCAAATATTCCATCTTCATCTATGAAGGCACTATACACCTTCATTAAGTAGACCACCAATGAACCTTTAATACTGAGGGTACCAGCAGCTATATCCAGGTTACTAGCAGCTATTTCCCCAATTATATTGGTATCAGTGTCCACATTTTAATTATTAATATATGAAAAGTACTATTTAAATTTTCATAAGGCAAATGTATGTAAAAATGTCCTACTACCAAAAAAAATGTTCTCATTTGTTATTTCTCAAGTTAGCTCTTTTATAAAGTGTTATTTTACTGTGCCATTCTGTGTTTAGTTTTACAATGTTCCATCGCTGAATAAAGAAAGAAAAAGTGTTAATACTGTACTAGGAACATTGTATTTAAGAAAATTTGCTGTATCTGGAAAAAAGCACTTATATGTTCGAAGAGGGGTGTATGTATGAAAGTAAAAAAAAAAAAAAACTTGCACTAAATCTCAGTCTTGAAGTTTAAGTGAAAATATTATTACACATTTTTATTCCAGACAATTAAGACTCATGAATATGCAATTTACAATAGATTTTCAGCCACTGCTCAGTATTTTGAGGATTGCTTAATTGATGGGCTAATTACTATTTGAAATAGTATACAAAAACTAAAATTTACCCTTAAAATAGTGAGCAGAGGTGCCATTGTGCAACAAGGATGGCAATTTAGCATCATCTTAAGGTAAAATACTAATTTTAAAATTACAGCTGCTGGGAAATCTAGAAAAACTGACTTAGAGTCGGTGTTGGTGGAGAGCACATTAATGATCAATACATCTGGATACAACAGATTTTTTATAAATTCTTAAAACACACACTTATTAGGAACTTGTTAAAGAAGTACACAGTGGGGACAATGTTCCTATTACAGTGGAGACAAGGACTTAATGAAGTACAGTGGACCCCCAGTGTTCGTAATTAATTCATTCCAGAATGCTGTTCAGGTGCCGTTACCAAACGAAATTGTTCCCATAAGGAATAATGTAAATTAGCTTAGTCATTTTAGACCCCCAAAAATACACTTACAAAAGCACTTACAAAAATACACTTACAAAAGCACTTACAAAAATACACTTACATAATTGTTTGAGTTTGGAGCAGTACGAACACCGGGGGTCCACTGTACATAACAAATGAAAGAGAGAGAGAGAGGCTTATATAGTCCTCAGGCCATGATGCCACATGCTTTCGTCTTAGCTAAAGCCAATATTTCATTAAATCCAAAAATGAGATTGTTGCTCCATGATCAAAGCAATATGGAACATGTCTGGATTTAAAGAAAATTTGTCTGTTAAATCCAGAGTTGTCTAACAATGGACAATTCTGATTTCATGAACTTTATCCATTAAATCTAAAATAAATTTACAGCACCCAATAACTACTTGAGTTTTTTCTGAATGTTATCTTGTCTCAGATTTTGTGTTAAATTGAGGTTTTACCATGCAGGTGACTTGCTCCACTGTTCCACTCATCACTCTTGCTCTCTGAGTTAGAATTCTTTGAAACGACACCAGTAGCAGTGGAAACCTTTCATTCTGACGTTTCACCCAAAAATGGTTAAAGCCCAACCTTGGGTTGTCATTGTAAAACGTTTCCCACTTCTACCACACTATTTCCACTTATCCACTATTTTCTATTTTTTGCTTATCTGATTAAAGAATAAACAAACAACAATTATATGGGTTATAGAATTAGAATGACTCATTAAACAGTAAGAAAGAGTCAACATTTTGTCTAAACCAAAAGCTTGGTGGATCATTCTAAAAGAAGCATGCTTAGATATGAAGGTACACAAAGCTCCATAGAAATGAATGTTACCACTGTATTGCTAAGAAAATTTTTGGTCCACCTCTCAAATAAGCATTCACATATAGAATTTGTTGATATTAATCACTAATTAACTGTGTTACACTGTTAATTACTCTTTGATATGCTGTTGGAAAAATTATAGCATAAATTTAAATCTGCATTAACAAGGTTAAAAATTGCCGCATAATTATGGGTACTTTTCAAAGAACGTAATGAATAAAAAGTTACAATACCATCAGTGGAATAATTCACCAAAAAACTGACACCTGGGAGATGAATCTTGTGATGACATTTCGGTCCGTACTGCACCATTTTCACGTCAAACGAATGTAATGTGTGAAATTTATTTGTATCAATGTTGGATGGCAGGTATTGTTGACAAGTATGGTAAAAAAAAAAAAGGTACTTGGTGCAAAGAAAAACCAAAATTTTCTGTATTTACAATGGGATTTTCAAAACGCATGGAAAAAAATGTTACATACTTTTATAATAATTACTGACAAGACGTTTTGTCCACCTGGAACTTATTACTTAATAAAATGCCAAAAAACTGCATATATTTTGTTAACAAACTTGTTGGCCTACAATACCATTGATATATGTAGTATACAATGTTTCTGTTTATTGTAGACAATAAAGATTTGTTTGAACCAAGTATCTTAACCATACTGTGTGTTCCAGTGTTCCTTGGACGGAACATCTTTTCTCAGCTTATGTGATAAGAAAATTGTTAAGTGTTGCTTCTGTAATTGTTTTATTCTACCTTTTAATACTGTATATTTTTACATTTTTTGATGATGCTTTTTCAGTATTGTACATTATATGCTGTACTGCATTTGTAATGTTTCTATTTTATAAAAAAATGTATATATCTGGAGAGTTTTTAAATAAAGAGAAAATGTTTTCTATTGAATAATAAAAGAATGAATGGTATAGTATATGTCTAATTATATTCCTTACTAGTTAACAGTGCATTAGGTGCCATTCAGATGTCATGCCAAATATTTCAAATTCCATACAAATGTTAGTGCTCTGTGACCCTTGTGGGTTTAGCACTTAGTTATGATTATAATGATAATGCATACAAGTGTGACATAAATTTGTAAGGCTATAGGTTGGACGGTATGAACTGCGACTATGGAGAAGAGTGTACACATCCAGCTATTGCGCCAGGTTTTCCCTGAATCCCTTCACAAAATATTTCCCTGCTCACACTCCAACAGCTCGTCAGGTTCCAAAAGCCATTCGTTTCCATTCACTCCTATATAACAGACTCGCACATGCTTGCTGGAAGTCCAAGCCCCTCGCCCACAAAACAACCTTTACCCCTTCTGGTTAGCCAGACTTGAGTCCTGGAAATGGGAAATACAATGCCTGCACTTTAAAGGAGGGGTTTGGGATATTGGCAGTTTGGAGGGACATCTGAACTGTCATATCTGAGCAATTCTGCAAATACAGTGATTATGTATGAGGTGAAAGTGTTGAATGATGATGAAAGTATCTCTTTTTGAGGATTTTCTTGATTTTTGGATCACCCTGCCTCGGTGGGAGACGGCTGACTTTTGAAAAAAAAGTGCGACATAAAATGCATTACAGTGGTGTGTTAAATCGCTTGTCTGAGGCCGCATATAAAAGACTATTCTCCAGCCTGTAACACGGCATCCACAACCGGTTTCTGTCTAGCCAGTCATAGACATCTCTGACCCATGTCACCAGTAGTTCAACCCTCACCACAACCATGGCAGTAGAAAGCCATCTACTTCATGGACATGTATGTAAGTCTGAGCATGGCTGTGCTCACATAATGCAAAAAAGGTTTAGAGTTCTTTTCATCTACCAGTGGTGCCCTGTCTTGCATATTATTATTTATATATACAGTGGTCCCCCGAGTAACGAACACCCCGGAAATCGTACAATTATGTAAGTATAATATTGTAAGTGCTTGTGGAAGTGTATTTTTGGGGGTCTGAAATAGACTAACCTACGTGACATTATTCCTTAAGGGAGTAAATTCGTTCAGTAATGGCACTTGAGCAGGCTTCTGGAATGAATTTTGCTCGTTAGGTGGGGGTCCACTGTATATATATACAGTGGACCCCCAGTGTTCGTCCTGCTCCAAACTCTCCCTTTTATTTAAGTGTATTTTTTTAAATGCTTTTGTAAGTGTATTTTTGGGGGTCTAAAAGGACTAGTGTACAGTGGACCCCAGAGTAAGGTAAAACTTCATTCCAGAAGCCTGCTCAAGTGCCATTACCGAACGAATTTACTCCCTTAAGGAATAATGTCACGTAGGTTAGTCTATTTCAGACCCCCAAAAATACACTTCCACAAGCACTTACAATATTATACTTACATAATTGTACGATTTCCGGGGTGTTCGTTACTCGGGGGTCCACTGTACTTTACATTATTCCTTATGGGAATAAATTCGTTTGGTAATGGCACTTGAACAGCATTCTGGAACGAAAAAAATAATGAAAACCGGGGGTCCACTGTATATACAGTGGACCGCCGGTTAACGGCCATGATTCGTTCCAGAATGCTGTTCAAGTGCCGTTACCGAACGAATTTATTAACATAAGGAATAATGTAAATTAGATTAGTCCTTTTGGACCCCTAAACATACACTTATAAAAATAAACTTACATAATTGTTAGTGTTTGGAGCAGGCCGTTAACCGGGGGTCCACTGTGTATAGTATATTAGTAATTATAATGCTCAATGGAGACAAACTTAGGAGATTAATTGATCTGTATATTTCGACTCCCTTTCCATGAGTAGTCCTGTACTATCAAACTGCATAAAAATTTCATAAAAGCTTTATATCTTGTGGAATTATTTATTAGTACGTACAGTGGTACCTCGACTTATGATGGTCCCCAAACACACCCTTTTATGTAAGTTTATTTTTTTAAATGCTTTTGTAAGTGTAATTTTGGGGGTCTAAAAGGACTAGTCTATTTTACATCATTCCTTATGGGGATAAATTCGTTTGGTAATGGCACTTGAACAGCATTCTGGAATGAAAAAATATCGTAAGTCGAGGTACCACTGTACAGTGGACCCTCGGTTAACGAATACCCCGGAAATCGTGCAATTATGTAAGTATAATTTTGTAAGTTCTTGTGGAAGTGTATTTTTGGGGGTCTGAAATAGACTAACCTACGTGAAATTTTTCCTTAAGGGAGTAAATTCGTTCGGTAATGGCACTTGAGCAGACTTCAGGAGTGAAGTTTTTACGAAACTCGGGGGTCCACTGTATTATTATTTCCCTCGAGGGAGGTTCTTTGCGGCAAGTAAGGGGCTCTTAATCCAAGGAATTGGAGTTTCCATCCCCTTCCATGAGTGGTTTAGCGCTTTTGATTATAATAATAATTTGATTATTATAATAATAATCCCCTTCCATGAATCGAACCCAAATGCCTCCCAGGCACTAAAAGACCCCTATGGGTTTAATGCTTCCCCATAAATATAATTATTATTAAAATAGCATAATTGTCTGCCGAAACCTGGCCGACAATTATTTTAGAGATTTCTTTACTAAATGTAAGAGTTCTAACGTGGCTTCCCCTTGGGAAGTTCCTGCTGTCCGTGTCTGTTCTATTCCTCTACCTTGCGCGAAAGCCCAACTACCTACGGCGGCTTCTTGCTCTTTTTTTTCTAGACCACTTCCGTTCTCATTCCCATGCCATCGCAGTGTATACCGATGGTTCAAAGTCATCTGACGGCGTCAGATTCGTGGCAGTGTTCCCGGACAGCATCGTGTGAGGGCATCTATTACCCTCGGCTAGCATATTTACAGCTGAATTGTATGCCATTCTTGTGGCACTTATCCGTATTGCATCTATGCCTATGTCACCATTTGTGGTCGTTTCAGACTCCCTTAGTGCTTTACAGGCTATCCGAAAATTTGATACACCTCACCCCCTAGTTCTTCGTATCCACCGTTGGTTACGCCGTATCTCTAGCAAACACAAAGATATTGTTTTTTGTTGGGTCCCTGGTCATGTTGACGTACAGGGCAATGAACAGGCAGACACTGCTGCGCGGTCAGCAGTACATGACCATCCAGTTTCATATAGAGGTGTTCCATTCACGGACTATTTTGCAGTCATTGCTACCCACCTTCACACCCGTTGGCAACAACGCTGGTCTGACCTGCTAAATAACAAACTTTATTCTATTAAACTGAGTATAGGTTTCTGGCCTTCTTCTTGTCACAAATGTCGAGGTTGGAAGACTACTCTCTCCCGTCTTCGCATCGGCCACACTCGTCTTACGCACGGGTATCTCATGGAGAGGCTCCCTGTCCCTCTCTGTGAGCATTGTCAGGTCCCAGTATCTGTTCGCCATATTCTGTTGGATTGCCCACTTTATCAACGAGCACGCAGAATTTACCTCCAACGTCGTCTTTGCTCTGCGGCCCTTTCTTTACCTTCCCTTCTTGCTGATGGACCCTCCTTTAATCCTGACTCTCTCATTGACTTTTTGACAACAACTGACTTACTACACAAACTCTGAAGGTTATACCTCCAGGACTCCCCTTAGTCCCTTCTACCTCAATCTCTTGCTACCCTCTCTCCCTGCATTATCCACTGTCCTGCTGCACTCCATACCCTACTAATCATCCCTCTCCCTCTTACAACCCATTCTTCCTGCATCCTGCCCTAACCTGCTGCGCTGTATGACCCCTGTGGTTTAGCGCTTCTTTTTGATTATAATAATAATCTAACGTGGCTGTTATACAGGGTGTTTCAAAACGATTTGAAATCTTAACATGTTGGGTTCATCATTTTAAAACACCCTGTATATCAAGGGAAATGATAAGCTGATAGTAGTGAAACTCACAGCCAGTGGTCCAGTCACGGGGGGGGGAGAGGACAAATCCCCCCCCCCTAAAAAAAATACCTTTTTTTTTAAATGCCTATTTTTTCACTATCGTTATTGACCAGGACAGCGCAGCACTTTTGAAGAAATTTTCACATAATAATGCATACATTCTTTGATGTCTCAGTTTTATAATTTATCATTTTTATAGAATTTAGATAAAATTTATTTGATAATCTTAGAAAATAAATTTCTTTATACCTCAAATTTTAGTGTTCCAGACGTGTACGATACCTTATTTTTAAGTCCTGCCTGTGTTTTAATACAGCTGTATCACGTGATGGAAGGAGGTGGAGCTCTTGCTGTATCACGTGATGGAAGGAGGTGGAGCTCTTGTTGTATCACGTGATGTAAGGAAGTGCAGCTCTTGCTGTACCACGTGATGGAAGGAGGTGGAGCTCTTGCTGTATCACGTGATGGAAGGAGGTGGAGCTCTTGCTGTATCACGTGATGGAAGGAGGTGGAGCTCTTTTTGTATCACGTGATCGAAGGAGGTGGAGCTCTTGCTGTATCACGTGATGGAAGGAGGTGGAGCTCTTGCTGTATCACGCGATGGAAGGAGGTGGAGCTCTTGCTGTATCACGCGATGGAAGGAGGTGGAGCTCTTGTTGTACCACGTGATGGAAGGAAGTGGAGCTCTTGCTGTACCACGTGATGGAAGGAGGTGGAGCTCTTGCTGTATCACGTGATGGAAGGAGGTGGAGCTCTTGTTGTATCACGTGATGTAAGGAAGTGGAGCTCTTGCTGTACCACGTGATGGAAGGAGGTGGAGCTCTTGCTGTATCACGTGATGGAAGGAGGTGGAGCTCTTGTTGTATCACGTGATGGAAGGAGGTGGAGCTCTTGCTGTACCACGTGATGGAAGGAGGTGGAGCTCTTGTTGTACCACGTGATGGAAGGAGGTGCAGCTCTTGCTGTACCACGTGATGGAAGGAGGTGGAGCTCTTGCTGTACCACGTGATGGAAGGAGGTGGAGCTCTTGCTGTATCACGTGATGGAAGGAGGTGGAGCTCTTGCTGTACCACGTGATGGAAGGAGGTGGAGCTCTTGTTGTGCCACGTGATGGAAGGAGGTGGAGCTCTTGCTGTACCACGTGATGGAAGGAGGTGGAGCTCTTGCTGTATCACGTGATGGAAGGAGGTGGAGCTCTTGTTGTATCACGTGATGGAAGGAGGTGGAGCTCTTGCTGTACCACGTGATGGAAGGAGGTGGAGCTCTTGCTGTATCACGTGATGGAAGGAGGTGGAGCTCTTGTACCACGTGATGGAAGGAGGTGGAGCTCTTGCTGTACCACGTGATGGAAGGAGGTGGAGCTCTTGCTGTATCACGTGATGGAAGGAGGTGGAGCTCTTGCTGTATCACGTGATGGAAGGAGGTGGAGCTCTTGCTGTATCACGTGATGTAAGGAGGTGGAGCTCTTGCTGTATCACGTGATGGAAGGAGGTGGAGCTCTTGTTGTACCACGTGATGGAAGGAGGTGGAGCTCTTGCTGTACCACGTGATGGAGGTGGAGCTCTTGTTGTACCACGTGACGGAAGGAGGTGGAGCTCTTGTTGTACCACGTGATGGAAGGAGGTGGAGCTCTTGCTGTATCACGTGATGGAAGGAGGTGGAGCTCTTGCTGTATCACGTGATGGAAGGAGGTGGAGCTCTTGCTGTACCACGTGATGGAAGGAGGTGGAGCTCTTGCTGTATCACGTGATGGAAGGAGGTGGAGCTCTTGTACCACGTGATGGAAGGAGGTGGAGCTCTTGCTGTACCACGTGATGGAAGGAGGTGGAGCTCTTGCTGTATCACGTGATGGAAGGAGGTGGAGCTCTTGCTGTATCACGTGATGGAAGGAGGTGGAGCTCTTGCTGTATCACGTGATGGAAGGAGGTGGAGCTCTTGCTGTATCACGTGATGGAAGGAGGTGGAGCTCTTGCTGTATCACGTGATGGAAGGAGGTGGAGCTCTTGCTGTATCACGTGATGGAAGGAGGTGGAGCTCTTGTTGTATCACGTGATGGAAGGAGGTGGAGCTCTTGCTGTACCACGTGATGGAAGGAGGTGGAGCTCTTGCTGTATCACGTGATGGAAGGAGGTGGAGCTCTTGTTGTATCACGTGATGGAAGGAGGTGGAGCTCTTGCTGTACCACGTGATGGAAGGAGGTGGAGCTCTTGCTGTATCACGTGATGGAAGGAGGTGGAGCTCTTGTTGTACCACGTGATGGAAGGAGGTGGAGCTCTTGCTGTATCACGTGATGGAAGGAGGTGGAGCTCTTGTTGTACCACGTGATGGAAGGAGGTGGAGCTCTTGTTGTATCACGTGATGGAAGATGGCAGCGTATTTAATGTAACACGTGAACATTTTCATTCCTTCACCAGACCCGAGACACTTCTGTTAGTTACCATTTTCTGTCATGGGGTGTTTGTGTACTCACCTAATTGTGGTTGCAGGGGTCGAGGCTTAGCTCCTGGCCCCGCCTCTTCACTGACAGCTACTAGATCCTCTCTCTCTCCCTGCTCCATGAGCTTTATCATACCTCGTCTTAAAGCTATGTATGGTTCCTGCCTCCACTACATCACTTGCTAGACTATTTCACTTCCTAACAACTTTGACTGAAGAAATACTTCCTAACATCCCTTTGACTCGTCTGAGTCTTCAACTTCCAATTGTGACCCCTTATATCTAAGTCCCCTCTCTGGAACATCTTGTCTCTGTCCACCTTATCTATTCCACGCAATATTTTGTATGTCGTTCTCATGTCTCCTCTAACCCTCCTGTCCTCCAGTGGCGTCCGAAACTAACCTTGTTGCAAACCTGTGTGTGTGTGTCTAAGTGACTTCGACCGGCATTAAGGATTATTGGTCTCTTAGACCTAATCAGAACTGGTCATAGACCTAATCAGAACTGGTCATAGACCTAATCAGAACTTGTTTTGGACCTAATCACTTCCTCATCTAATTCATTCCACTTTTGTACCAATATGAGACTAAAAAAAAAAGTCCTTTCTCGCATCCCTCTGGCTCGTCTGATTCCTCCATCCCGGGTTTCTCTCTCCTCTCAAACAATTCCTGACATATTTCACCCTGAAATTTCGTACGTCGTTGTCATGTCTCCCCTAGTACTCTTCTCTGCCAAGGTCATCAGGTTAAGCTCGACCAACCGTAAATAAGATAGCCAAAAAAAAAAAAAAAATGCAACAACAGTGTTTGCACGTTCTTGATTGGGTTGAGGATCCATGCTGGGGGAACTGTGTATAAAGTCCGAAAGATTAATTTCAGTACCTGAAAACTGCTCTGAAAGCTGGCAGTCTTGAATATGCCACTGAAGCTATATTATTAATGAATGCCTTTGCAATATCCTTGCTGTGATGTTGACCTCCAGATCCCCATCTCTTACCAATACTTGCAGCTTCTCGCGTCCCCTAGAGAATGTAATGTCTCCAGCCTTTCCTCTCGTTTTCCAATCTGTATGGCCTCGTTTTTGCAAGGTTTGAACTCCAGCAGCCACTTGATGGACCACATGTGCAGTCTCTTGAGACCTTGTGTGATAATCTATTTATGAAACGTTTCGCCACACCGGTCCTAAATAAAGATTCCCAAATGTTGCACAAGTGCCTAGTTGTTCCCCTTCAGACCTTCCTGAAGTCTGTCTGTCCTCTCCTGGTCTTATGACTCTCAAATTTCCATCAACAGCAGACACACAACACCCGATCTATTCTGGTATGTTATTTACATATCTCAGTAACAGTCGCTGTCCTGTGCAATGGGGGAAAAATAGGGAGGGGAAGGGTGTGGCGGGGGATTACTGGGCCTGAAGGAGGAGGGGAGTGGGTAGGGGATTGGTATGTGTGAGGGGTTAGGGGGTTGGAGTCGGAGAACACCGTCAGGCCAAGGTCGTATTTGGATAGCTGGACAGACTGTTAAGTGTTCTTACCAATTTGTAGTTGCAGGGGTCAAGTCTTAGCTCCTGGCCCTGCCTCTTCACTGATCGCTATTAGGTCCTCTCTCTACCTGCTCCATGAGCTTTATTAAACCACGTCTTAAAACTATGTATGGTTCCTGCCTCCACTACATCACTTGCCAGACTATTCCACTTCCTGACAACTCTATGACTAAGGAAATACTTCCTAACATCCCTTTGACTCATCTGAGTCTTCAACTTTCAATTGTGGCCCCTTTTTTCTGTGTCCCATCTCTGGAACATCCTGTCTCTGTCCACCTTGCCAATTCCTCGCAGTATTTTGGATGTCGTTATCATGTCTCCCCTAACCCTCCTGTCCTCCAGTGTCGTCAGGACGATTTCCTTTAACCTTTCTTCGTAGGACATTACCCATAGCTCTGGAACTAGTCTTGTTGCAAATCTTTGCACTTTCTCTAATTTCTTGACGTGCTTGACCATGTGTGGGTTCCAAACTGGTATTACATACTCCAGTATGGGCCTGACATACACGGTGTACAGGGTCTTGAACGATTCCTTACTGAGGTATCAGAATGCTATTCTCACTTTTGCCAAGCGACCATATGCTGCAGCAGTTATCTGGTTGATGTTTGCCTCAGGAGATGTGCTCGGTATTATACTCACCCAAAGATCTTTTTTCTTGAGTGAGAGTGAAGTTTGCAGTTTTTGGCCACCTAGCCTATACTCTGTGTGCGGTCTTCTTTGCCCTTCCCCGATCTTCATTACTTTGCATTTGGCAGGGTTAAATTCGAGGAACTAGTTGCTGAACCAGTCTTCTAGCCTGTCCAAGTCTCTTTGTAGTCCTGCCTGATCCTCATCCGATTTAATTCTCCTCAATAACTTCACATCATCTGCAAACAGAGACACTTCTGAGTCTATCCCTTCCGTCATGTCATTCACATATGTACCAAAAATAGTACTGGTACTAGGAGTGACCCTTATGGAACCCCACTCGTCACAGGTGCCCACTCTGACGCCTCGTCAAGTACCATGACTCGTTGTTGCCTCCCTGTCAGATATTGTCTGATCTATTGCAGTGCCCTTCCTGTTATGTGTGCCTGATTTTCTAGCTTTTGCACTAATCTCTTGAGAAGAACTGTGTCGAAGGCCTTCTTGCAGTCCAAGAAAATGCAATCTATCCACCCCTCTCTCTCGTGTCTTACTTCCGTTACCTTGTCATAAAACTCCAGTAGGTTTGTGACACAGGATTTTCTTTCCCTGAATCCGTGCTGGTTGTCATTTATAAGCTTGTTCCATTCTAGGTGCTCCACCACTCTCCTCCTGATTATCTTCTCCATGACTTTGCATACTATACACGTCAGTGACACTGATCTGTAATTTAGTGCCTCGAGTCTGTCTCCTTTCTTAAAAATGGGGACTACATTTGCCGTTGTTGCCCATTTTCAATGGATATGAAAATTTTGTTAGTGGCACACACAGCGTCTCTGCTCCCTCTAAGGACCCACGGAGAGATGTCCAGTCCCACCTCCTTTGAGGTATCAGATCACTTAGCTTCTTCACCTCCTCCTCGGTTGTGTGTATTTCATCCAGCACTTGTTGGTATATCCCTTGTTGGTGTACCTCCCTATTCTGACTTCCCGGAGTCCTTTCTGTGTGTGTGTGCACTCACCTAGTTGTGGTTGCAGGGGTCTATTCATAGCTCCTGTGTGTGTCTCGGCTCCTGGGCCCACCTCTTTGCTGGCTGTTTCTGGGTTCACTCCTGGCTTCGAGAGCCTTACCGTACCTCTTCTCAAAGCTATGAATGGATCCTGCCCCTAACACCCCACTGTTCAGGTATGTGCTGGCAGACTTCAGTAGTGTCAGGATGTGCTGGCAGACTTCAGTAGTGTCAGGATGTGCTGGCAGACTTCAGTAGTGTCAGGATGTGCTGGCAGACTTCAGTAGTGTCAGGATGTGCTGGCAGACTTCAGTAGTGTCAGGATGTGCTGGCAGACTTCAGTAGTGTCAGGATGTGCTGGCAGACTTCAGTAGTGTCAGGATGTGCTGGCAGACTTCAGTAGTGTCAGGATGTGCTGGCAGACTTCAGTAGTGTCAGGATGTGCTGGCAGACTTCAGTAGTGTCAGGATGTGCTGGCAGACTTCAGTAGTGTCAGGATGTGCTGGCAGACTTCAGTAGTGTCAGGATGTGCTGGCAGACTTCAGTAGTGTCAGGATGTGCTGGCAGACTTCAGTAGTGTCAGGATGTGCTGACAGACTTCAGTAGTGTCAGGATGTGCTGGCAGACTTCAGTAGTGTCAGGATGTGCTGGCAGACTTCAGTAGTGTCAGGATGTGCTGGCAGACTTCAGTAGTGTCAGGATGTGCTGGCAGACTTCAGTAGTGTCAGGATGTGCTGGCAGACTTCAGTAGTGTCAGGATGTGCTGGCAGACTTCAGTAGGGTAATGAGGATATCGTCAAGTATTCCATCAAAGGCTCTTTAGCTACGTCAGCTTCAAAGGTTACCTTCAGCAGGGCTGGAGTTACTATTACTCCTGGGAATTACCATCCCTCAGGAGAACCTCTTCCATACTCAGGAGGGGATCTGGGAAGTGTTAGTTTATGTAAAGGGTCATATAAGTACAATTATTATATAAACATAGAATATAAGCTGTGTTCCGAGGATCCTTGACTACCTACCTACATCATAAAAAGTCAGGTGTTGCGAGGTGGCAGTGAGGTGTAGTCTCGTCCTTATATGCCTTCCGGTTAACCTTTTAGTTTTATAGTTCTTTGATAATGTGATAAATCACGAAAGCACTTGGAATTTCACTATTTTTTACAGTGGTTATTCTGCATTTTGTGATATCACTTGTTTACCGTGATCTTATTGCATAGTAACATGTGCAAATTACCTTGGATAAATCCCAAAAAGTCAGACAAAGTGATTTACTTCTGTGGGGTTAGAGAACTGGTGTGATCTAGTGGGGGTGGAGGTGGGAGAATGGGGTGACAGGCATGATGATCTAATGGGGTGGAGGTGGGAGCGTGTGGGATGACGGGTGTGATCTAGTGGGGTGGAGGCGGGAGAGTATTGGGTGACGGGTGTTACGATCTAGTGGGGATGGAGGTGGTAGAGTATGGAGTGACGAGTGTGATGATCTAGTGGGGTGGAGGCGAGGGGTAAGAACAGGGTTTCAAAGCAAGGTCGAGTCTGGATACTGGACGGACTGTACTGGTGGTGGGGACAGTTGAACGTGTGACTGTGACAGTAGTAACAGCAAAGCTCTGGCCTGCAAACATTACTCTCCCATGAAAACTATCATCGGAATAAACCAGATTGACCCAAGAAAGTTAAACGACTAAACTGTTTAGCTTTCCCTGCCTCCCTGCATACCTGGTCATCTGCTGTGAGGAACACCAACTAGAGGAACTTCAAGCTTTTACCAGCATTATAAAATAAATATACACGCTTAGGATATGCGTATTTTTAAAATATCGTTCGAAGACAAATGAAAACGGGATAAGTACGACAATTAATGGGCTACATTTATTTATTATTTTAATCAAGGGAAGCGCTATTAATGGGCTACAAACAAGAGTGAAAACAGGAATAAAGTTTGGAAGCAAAGTGTCCTGCTAAAGCAGTGTGTGCTTTCCACTCTATGGATGTTATCCCTATTTTACAATATGCGATCTTGCACTTATATTTAGACATACTGACAATATCCAGCGACCACAACCCACGTGTTTGGTCTTAGCACAGTGCCAGCGAGAAATACAATCCGCTCATATGATTCTGGCATCTACCAACAACATTACTATTGTAGCAGCAGTGAGAGTGATGGTCCTGTCTGGTTGTAAGTTTTTGTCAGTAATAATTAAGTGCTTTTGAACACTTAAGTATTTATAAACTATTTTTTATTTGCACCGTGGCTGGTGCAACACTCAGTGCATGTAAACAATAGGTTGGCACGAGGAACATATATTTATAGATGCTATAAATTCAAATACTCAAGTATTTATATTCAATTTATACGTAGAGGCAAAACTAGCAGAGGAGTTTCAAGGTGATTCTTAGAAATTGACAGAATGTGATTGTAACCTTTCTGGCTCGACGCTAGTAAACTTGACAGCGAAAAAGCGTTCGGAATGTTGTAGGCGATTCTCGAGAGAGCCAGACGCCACGCAAGGTCACTTAATACACAGTTTTGTTAGATACCACACAAGGTCGCCACGGCGTCTTCAAACGCCCGGCAGTCTTAGCATCGTTTGCGTCGAAAGCAGTGGCGTCTCCATCAGCATGGCGACTAACAGTAATAACATCAGTCCAACAGCACCCAAATATCACGAACCCAGAGTGGAAATATCTGAACGTGAATTCCTAGTCAAGTCCCTGGAGAATTCAGATGAAGAGAATTTCAAGTTAAAGAAGGAGCTGGGACTAATGGACGGCGTGGGCATCATCGTGGGTATCATCATCGGTTCAGGCATCTTCGTCTCCCCCAAGGGTGTCATCCAATTTAGCGGCAGTGTGGGCATGTCCCTGGTGGTGTGGGTAATATCTGGGATGCTCTCCATGGTAGGCGCCCTCTGCTACGCCGAGCTGGGTAAGTTACCTCTTGTCTACCACACACACACAGCATGCATAGTTTTATAGACATAAAAGGAGCCTACGAGGCAGGATATTTGTGAAACCTGTCGTAGGTTAAGTTGTTACGCGGATGGCCAGGGTGCTCACATTTCACAGAAACTTTTGATAGAGTTCTCCATGAAAGACTACACTGGAAACTAATTATTATTATTATTATTATTATTATCATTATTATCATCATCATAGGGGAACGCTAAACCCGTAGGGATTTTACAACTCTGGACCATGAAGCTCGGTACTGGCCTTGGTGATACTTCTGTAGGGTACCATGAAGGTTGGTACTGGCCTTGGTAATACTTCTGATTTATTCAGATAACTTGACAGAAGGAATTAAATAATATAAACGTAGTTGTCTATGCAAAAAAAAAAAAAAAAATCTCTTGCAAATAAAAAATAAAATTCTCAACCCCCAAAAACAGAGTAAATAAAAAAAAAACAGCTGATAAAAACTACAGTTATAAACTAAAAGAAATACAGAATGTATGCTGTGATTTTTTTTAACACACTCAATAAATGAAACTAATATCAGTTTCTAAAAGCCGTATTTTTGTGTGTTTGAGGTAGGGATAGACATTGATAGACAAACTTAAGCGCTGGTTGGAGGAATACTTGTTGCCAAGCGTCGCCAACCCTCTGGAATAATTCACTGGCTTCCATACGGGCGGATCTACCAAACTAATGAATCTTAAGTTTCAGGGCCCCTCATCCCGGAGGGGCCCCAGAAGCGACTTTAGTCCATATTGCTATAAAATTGTGAGTCTACATCACTGCAGTTCAAGCTTCAGGGCCCCAAAAATGTAGGTCTGCCACTGTGCTTCCATAGGGGTCCGCGACCCCCAGGCTGAGAACCAACACTAGAATTCAAGGTAAACATATTTTATGGAACAGGTTTGTTACTAATTGTAAACGCACTTTAGAATCTCCAGACACAAACATCTCAAGGTAAAGAGCTTTTGATCCAAGGAATTGGACCTGTTCTCCCTTTCCAAGCATCCAACCCGATTGTCTTATTTTCCCAAGACGCTGGGTGAACCCTACGGGTTTATCGTTTCCCTTTAACATAATCCACCCACAAAAAAGTTTGAGGGCCCAGATTACCCACTTCTGTAACCATGACTAGATTATCATCAAAACTAAGGGTTAAACCCACAAGGATCGTACAGAATGTCAGTTCTGTAGCCCATGGCTACAGAACTGACGTCACCATCCATGACCCCTAGCAACCCACCTATGGAAACCATAGCTTGCAGAACTGACACCATCACCACCACTCAACCATGCACAACAACAGACCCAAATGTTCCCATCACAAAAACTGACATGACAGTGAGACAAGGAACCTGTCGTCAAGGACGTATGAGGACACACACCCGCCCAAAGTCAAGGTGACCCGGTACGTCCTGGTTTAAGAACTGGCTTCCCATGGGTACGAGTTCTATGTTAAGGGCGGTTATGATAAACCTCAGAGAAAAAAATCATTCATCGTTTTCAACAGAAATTCTATGGGAAAATTCCATCCTTGATGACTAGAAACCTCCAAGACATTAAATGTTGAACCATGATGCAAGACACAGCAAAATAATTGTTGATTGCAGACTAAGTATAAATATATTCACAGTCACAGTCTCGCGTTCACAGCCTCGCGTTCACAGCCTCGCGTTCACAGCCTCGCGTTCACAGCCTCGCGTTCACAGCCTCGCGTTCACAGCCTCGCGTTCACAGCCTCGCGTTCACAGCCTCGCGTTCATAGCCTCGCGTTCACAGCCTTGCGTTCACAGCCTCGCGTTCACAGCCTCGCGTTCACAGCCTCGCGTTCACAGCCTCGCGTTCATAGCCTCGCGTTCACAGCCTCGCGTTCACAGCCTCGCGTTCACAGCCTCGCGTTCATAGCCTCGCGTTCATAGCCTCGCATACAAAGCCTTTCATTCACAAATCAGAGCTTGAAGGACAACATGATGCACAAAGTAAAGAAATCAACGCCGAAAACAGTAAGTTTGTGTGATATTAGATATTATACAAATCAGTTTTACGGAACCTCTCTATTAAAATACATAAAGTTGACTACATGCGACAAATACTCAGCATCGCAATACAGAACCGACAGTCAAGAGAAGAGTCATGAAAGTCCAAATTATCAAGGCTATTATGAAGTAAACAAATGGGTAATATATATATATATGTATCAAAACATCCTCCAGAAATGGGAAAAACTGTTGGCAAAAGCAATTTAAAATTAGAATTTGCTCAGTGCATCTTTATGGACGGTAGTCATGTCGTTATGAAGAGCCAGTTTAAACTTTTTTTTTTTTTTGAGACGCCACCTTTTAGTGATACATATAATGAGTTAGAACAGTGAAAAATAAACACATGAGCAAGTATAATGTGATCCTTTATTGACAACGTTTCGCCCACACAGTGAGCTTTATCAGACTGAATGGCAACTTTACTTTAGCTTAGTAAACAATTTTGAAGGTGGAATTAAAAATGTAATAAAATGAAATTATTGAAAGCGAACAGGAAATTTATAATGACAGTAAAATACCTATAAAATATACCTATTGGTAAAAAAAAATATATGAAAAGATGGGTGGTAGGGAAGTGGAATATTCAAATGGCTTCAGGAAGAAATCCAAATATCTTCCCACGAAGCCCTTTTATCCACTTCTCCGAGCCTATGGGTACCACAAATAGCAATATATATTACATTATTACTATTATTATTTAAATTGCATCCCCAATGTTTTGCAGGCACCATGATTCCCAGGAGCGGGGGAGACTACGCCTACGTGTTGGAAGCCTTCGGGCCGCTTCCAGCCTTCCTGTTCATGTGGGTGGCTCTTGTGATCATCCTCCCCACCAGCAACACAGTTATGGCTCTCACCTTCGCTAACTACATCATCAAGCCCTTCTTCGAGACCTGTGACGTCCTGCCTGACATCCCCGTCAGGCTGTTAGCTGCAGTTGTTGTCTGTGAGTATCGTTGGAGGTAGGGATAGGGTGATGGATCGTGGATGGGAGGGTTGAGAAGGGAATTTGGAATGTTATGATAATTTGTTTGGGGTGGATTTGCCGGACGGGAAATTAGAGAGGGAGGTGGAAGAGAGGGTAGACAGGCAGAAAGGGATGCTGGTCTATGTTATTAAGATCCCATGAATACATTATATATACCTATTTGTATACACAATAGCAGAGCTATTCTCGTTGTGTCTAGTCTTCAAAATGTTCATTATACATTTTACTTTAAATCCAATAGTTGAATACACAACCCGCAAATAAGAGAAAACTCACGACGTTTCGGTCCGACTTGGACTATTTACACGTCACACTGACACACAAGAGTGAGGGAGCAATTACTACATCCTCTTGTAACATGCCATTCATCTACCACTTTGCGAAGAATTTTTTTCTATCCCTTCGGCTCCACTTTTTTGTTCAGTTTATAACTGTTACTTCTTGTTATTTTTATTTAAAGAATATTAGGTTCAACATGTGTCAACATATATTTATTTCTCTAGTAAAACACTTATGCAAATAAGTTCTTCTGCACACTTTTTAAGCCCCAGTGCTGCTGTCTCACCTGGTCTTATTGTTTATTTGCCCACGTGAACTAATTTCTTTACCTCTGAAAGTTTCTGTTTAAGATATTACACATTTCCTCCTCCTTTTCAGTGACTGTGTTGATATTAATGATTCTTGTTGTTTTGGCTTTCATATTTAGTTTACTTTTACAAACTTAAGAAAAAGATTTGGCTTCCTCTTGCTCTTGTATATTTTATGTTCAAAGTTCCTTTCTTCCTTGTGTGTGTATGTGTGTGTGTGTGTGTGTGTGTGTGTGTGTGTGTGTGTGTGTGTGTGTGTGTGAGCGCTCGCGCGCTTGCCTGATATCCTAATTATTTCTAGTACAGCAGTATGTGACAATACATTATGCTAACGCTCACGTAAGAGTAACTCCAGTCCCTGAGTGCTGCTTTAGCTGTTAAACCCATACCGTAACTGACTCACGAAATCGTAATAACAGGATTGTACACAAACCACTGTACGGGTGGGGTCGAAATCACGGCTAGTGAGTCGTAAAACTTCAAGTCTGTAGGCTGAGAGGTTATCATACCTCATGAATGGAGTATGCCAGGGAGACATATTTATCACATATCTATCCATTCCACACGCTTCTAATATGCCGCTGACCTTTATCCTTCATATTGCTTATAAGGGTCACTATAGCTTATAAAGGTCACATAAATAAGCTATAGGCTAAGACGTTTAAGCAAGGCATTTATTAAGTCGAATGTCTTAAGAAATATATTTGATACAGAGTTGCAGATTCTTAAGTGTAATCATCAAGGTTAACAAGTGGACCTTTAGTAGTAAAAACTTGAACTGGGGATCTTTCTGCGAGAGTTTATGTCTCGCTATTAGCGGACGCAGGATCGAGCCTTCGTCATTTCTGGCGCTGAATGACTTACGGGTTTATCGCATCACTTATTTATGTTAGGTTAAATAATACTGGTGGGTAAGCAGCCTATGCTGGTACATCCAACTTCACTCTAGTTGTGTGATAACAGATGACCTTGGTGGTCCTAGTGGTGGAGTTTGTAGTGGTGGTGGTAGTGGTGGTAGTAGTGGTGGAGTCTGTAGTGGTGTAGTAGTGGTGGTGGTGGTAGTAGTGGTGGTGGTGGTAGTGGTGGTAGTAGTGGTGGTGGTGGTAGTGATGGTAGTAGTGGTGGTGGTGGTAGTGATGGTAGTAGTGGTGGTTGTGGTAGTAGTGGTGGTGGTAGTAGTGGTGGTGGTGGTGGTGGTAGTAGTGGTGGTGGTGGTGGTAGTAGTGGTGGTGGTGGTGGTGGTGGTGGTGGTGGTGGTAGTAGTGGTGGTGGTGTGTGTGTGGTGGTGGTGGTGGTAGTGAGTGGTGGTGTGTGGTGGTGGTGGTAGTAGTAGTGGTGGTGTAGTGGTGGTGGTAGTGGTGGTGGTGGTAGTGGTGGTGGTAGTGGTGGTGGTAGTGGTGGTGGTAGTGTGGTGGTGGTAGTGGTGGTGGTAGTGGTGGTAGTAGTGATGGTGGTGGTAGTAGTGAGGTGGTAGTGATGGGTAGTAGTGATGGTGGTGGTAGTAGTGATGGTGGTGGTAGTAGTGATGGTGGTGGTAGTAGTGAGGTGGTAGTGATAGTGGTAGAAATGAGGTGGTAGTGATAGTGGTAGGTGATGTGGTGGTGATGTGGTGGTGGTGATAGTGGTGGTGGTGATAGTGGTGGTGGTGGTGATAGTGGTGGTGGTAGTGATAGTGGTGGTAGTGATAGTGGTGGTGGTGATAGTGGTGGTGGTATAGTGGTGGTGGTGGTGATTGGGGGTTTGGGGTTTTATAGAGGGTTGGCTAATATGTGTTTAACATTAGTCCCTATGATTCTAGACTCTGTTTCTGGTTCTTTGTTCCGGATAATTTTTTTCACATGACTGGCTAATTTGTTTTTGAACAGTTGTTATGATTCTCTGCACTCTGTCTTTCTCTAAATCTCTTTGGGATTTAACCCCATTATTTCTGCGACTACAAGGTTTCCCATATCTAACGTTCAAGTATTTATCAAGTTTTCGAAAGTAGTTTTATATTAGTTTTTCACTGTATTTATCAAGTCTATCAACTGTCTTTCTGGGTTTAACTTATTTTCAGGTTTCAACTTATCAAGGTTTAAACCGTATTTATCAAGGTTTTCAACCGTATTTATCAAGGTTTAAACCGTATTTATCAAGGTTTTTAACCGTATTTATCAAGGTTTTCAACTGTATTTATCAAGGTTTTCAACTGTATTTATCAAGGTTTTCAACTGTATTTATCAAGGTGTTCAACCGTATTTATCAAGGTTTTAAACCGTATTTATCAAGGTTTTAACCGTATTTATCAAGGTTTTCAACTGTATTTATCAAGGTTTTCAACTGTATTTATCAAGGTTTTCAACCGTATTTATCAAGGTTTAAACCGTATTTATCAATGTTTTTAAATGTATTTTTCAAGGTTTTCAACCGTATTTATCAAGGTTTTCAACCGTATTTTCAAGGTTTTCAACCATATTTATCAAGGTTTTCAACCATATTTATCAAGGTTTTCAACCATATTTATCAATGTTTTTAAATGTATTTTTCAAGGTTTTCAACCGTATTTATCAAGGTTTTCAACCGTATTTATCAAGTTTTCAACCGTATTTATCAAGGTTTTCAACCGTATTTATCAAGGTTTTTACAATTTTCATCAAGGGTTCCACGAGGTTCACTCTCCTCCTTCGATGTTCATTAAATTCTTGACAGCTAGACCCACTTGACAGGTAGACCCACTTGACAGCTAGACCCACTTGACAGCGATACTAAGACAAACATCCGGGCACGACCTTGTGTGTCCATGTTCCAAGATAACACCCCAGTAATATGTGTGTGTAAACCTACCTAGCATGTTTGAATGTTACCACTTTCTTCATGACTAGACTGCTATCCACAGAGAGTCTACATACAAGGACAAGACTCTGCAAGGATTTATCTGGAGGTGCATTTCCGGGCAAAGCTTCCAATATTTTTTTACAACTCTTGTCAACGAAACCTCGTATAGTTTAAGAGTCTTTCCTCTCGTCATTTTTTTTCCATTGTTGGCACAGTGTGTGTCGTCTTCCACCTTTCTGCCACTGACGTGTTTGCAGGTCTCCTGACGTGGGTGAACTGCTCGAACGTCAAGTGGGCGAAGAACGTCCAGGGAATGTTTACCATGGCCAAGATCTTCGCTCTCATGCTGATCATCGGGACGGGCATCCAGCACCTGGCTGCAGGTAACACCCAAAACTACCAGGAAGCCTTCGAGGGTACCAACTGGAGCCTGAGTTCCATCTCCACAGCTTTCTACCAGGGACTCTTCTCCTTCGCTGGCTGGTAAGTTGTCTAGTCTTCTACCCAGTGGCTTCTCAGATTTTCTGGATATCACAAAATACTCGAGTTTCCCCATTTGTGCGGAACTTTAATTTTAAATGAATGTAGCACACGAGCAACTCCTGTGTATTTTTACTGTGAAGACGTTCCTGCGGACCAGTGGCTTTATCAGTCCAATACAGAGAATAATACTGGAGAAGGTGGAAGACCTGAAGAAGTAAGGTGGTCAGTCCTTCAGCCTTGCAAGGTGGTCAGTCTGAGGGACTGACCACCTTCAGTCTTGATAAACCTCCACAGTGAAGATAAGCAAATGTTGTACATGTGTCTCGTTCATCTACTGGTCAGTTTTATCAACCATTAATATGTAATATTTAATTTTAAAATCTAAAACACTCAGAAGTTTCGTAAATTTCATCATTATAGTTATTACGATGTTTGTAATGATTAAATTTATATCACTTTTCAGGAACTGCCTGAACTTCGTAGTGGAGGAACTGAAAGATCCATTCAAGTAAGTCATTAACTAGACGCTGACATGATCTGAAGGTATCTCCCATATCCCTTAAGCCCAGCCCACTCTAAATGCACACAAAAGGAATAGTACAGAGTGAGGCATAAGTTTATAATGCAGTTAGATATCTTTTGAATATCTGAAGCTGATCAGAGAAGGTACTTAAAAATTATCGCGTTGAAACTAATATTTAAATTTAATAAAAATGGCAAATTGGCGCCTAAAACCCAAAAACAATTTGAACTTTCAACTAAGGTACACCACCACCGCCTTTTGAAAGTTTCAAACCAATCAGCAAAAGCATTGTATAGGTATCACATGGAAATCGATAACCCTATTTGTTTAATAAAACTGGCAAATTAGAACTTGGCAGTCCCATGACAATACCAAACATCTACGCTCAACGCACCAACACAGCCTGAAGCGTCTCGCAGGTTCCAGTCTCAGGCTATCGCACCTACAAAAATGGACCCTGCATTTTTTAAAAGAAAATTTGCATCTACACAGCCCAAGATTCTTAGGGATACGCCTTGACTGTAACCCGAAATACAACACTCTAATACAACACATATCTAAGCAAATTACAAAACGTTAGACATTCTATCAAATACATATGTTCCTCAAGCAACATTACTCATTCTTACTACTCTTTAATCTATTCTTACATCCACGTACGAAACTTGTGCTACAGCAAATTACGAAACCCATTGTTATACTCTGCAGAAATCACCTGTTACTGTAATCATTCATGATCCAGACAACACATTCCCAGTATTAAGAAGTTTCAAGTTACTGAACACACAACACATCCACACTTACTACTGTGCATTTTATATATACAGGATATTCAGAACGAACCTTAACCCAACGCTCAGACTCTCCCTGGAGAGCTGCAACACAATAAGACACGTATTAGAAATAAGTATATTTCTGATATACCTCGTGTTCGACTCCACCTGTACTGAAAATCCATGTAAATAAAGTGCCTTAAAATTTGAGCTCCCTTCCAGAAAACACACAAAAAAAATCCCTTCAGTCACCTGCTTCAAAAATAATCAAAAAGCGCCTCGTAAATCGGATAAATTAGACAGATTATGTGTAACCGTAATGTATGACTAGCAACCTGTTGATCCAGATCATATTAACATTCACACTGATGTTCACATTACAACAATCTATTTCAACATATGTAGTAACCAAATATATCTTCTACCTCAGTATTTCCGATACAATTGTTGCATCAAATTGTTACACAAGATCTCAAAATATCTTAATTCATATACTAAATTGTTACAGTATTTAAATGTCAAATCTGACAAACTAACATTCTAGTAAGCTAATATATTTGTCTCATTGTCTAGTAATTACAAGTTAATTTTAAAGCTGACAGAAATTCAGTTTATCCTTCAGTGTTAGCACCAGCGGGTTTCAGGCTCCTCCATCATTTCAGGACTCTGCCCCGTGCCATTCTCATCTCCATGCCCATCGTTACTCTTGTATACTTCCTGACCAACATGGCTTACTTTGCTGTACTTGACCCAGACGAGGTCCTGGCTTCCAGCGCTGTCGCTCTGGTCAGTATCTTATTATCCGCTTGTTGGTCTTGTTATATTACGGAGAAGCTCTATCAACGTTATATTTTTCCCATAAATATACCAGTGATAATAATCTTGTGTCTTAGTCCTTCGCGGGGTATGTGCTGGGGTCGCTGAAGTACGTGATGCCGGTCTTCGTGGCTCTCTCCACCTTCGGCAGTCTCAATGGGTGCATCTTCGCTTGCTCAAGATTATTCTTCGTGGGGGCACGAGAGGCCACCTGCCCCAGGCCCTGGCCCTCATCAACGTCAACACCTTTACCCCCATGCCCGCTCTCATCGTACTGGTGAGTGATTTTCACCGCGGTGTCTGATTTAACACTTCTAGCGAGTCTTTTGTTCCAGTGAAGTCTTGCTTACATACTCCCGATGAGCTACTGTCGCTTCAGTGGCTTGCTTTCATATTCCTGCTAAGTCACTTTCACTGCAGGGTCTTCATATTTTCCAAGTTATTTGATCAAGTCTCTGGTTGGACTTGATCAACTAACAATAAAATACCACAAACCGCAGTTAATGGTCTATTTACATACTGTCGGTATACTACCATTTTATTACCATATTCGTGAAGAGTCACTTTAGTCTTGTGTATAAGAGCTCCTGGACACTGATTCCACCACCTTCCTGTGAAGCGCCGCTAGTCACACCACTTTGCTACGATGAAAAAATTCTTGGCAGCCACCTTCGATGTTTGACACTCAAGGTAGTCATGAAATAAAAATATGATAGTAATGGCATACAATTCCGACAAGATGGTGGATAAGACATGTGCAACACCTGGGTATCTTTATTCTGAAAAGCTTCGACAACCGGTGGTCTTATTAATTCAATACAGAGATTACTGGAATGTGTTGAAGCGGGAGACAGTAAAAGATAAGGTAATCAGTCCCTCAGCCTAGATAAACGTGTTCAAACCACTGTCTTTGATAAATCTGCTGCATCTCATCTGGATCTTATATAAGCTACGATCTTCCTGCCTATGCTTCCGATTCATCAAGACTTTAGGTGAACACCATCTTGGCTGAGGGACGGATTACCTCACCTTATGCCGTCTCCAGTTTCAACACCTTCAAATAAACTCTGTATTGGACTGATAAAGCCACTGGTTGGCGAAACGTCTTCACATGTTTTTGCACATGTGGAATGAAAGTAATCCTGTCAATGTGAAGTGTGACATTATCGTGAAAGCAAAAGAAGTATGCAAGGAGAAGGTTGTGAAGGATGTTTACGATAGTAGCCGAGTGGCTAGACTAGCGGCTCTTCTGAGAGGAATTGTAGACTTGATCACCAGGTCATTACACACGGGTGTGACATTGTCACCCTCTTCAAGGGTTTCCACTTGAGTAACTAAGAGTGTTTCCTCAGGGCTTCATGACACTATGTATGCTCTTCACGTCGGACACACTGGTCCTGATCAACTATGTATCCTTCTCCGAGTCGCTCTTCGTCATGATGTCCATCGCAGCGCTTCTCTACCTGAGATACACCCAGCCTCACAGACACAGACCTATCAAGGTGAGCACCAGTAACAGCCGGGTTGTCTGTTTCCCCTTAACCATATCAGTCGCTACCCACCACAGTACGTGACCCAAAGAAGGAAATTCATTCATTGTTATTCAGTCAGTAGCGCTTCCTATGCAGCGATCGGCTTCTCATATCCCTGACAGATATGCTCCACCTCCAGTCCGGCTTCATGGGTGCCCAGACACAGCACTTCTTCCACCTAACACGATACTCAGTGGCACCCACCTCAGTCCGATGCACCCAAGTCCGTGCCAAGAGTGCCGGCACTGTACTTCCCACCTCCAGAGTGCCGGCACTGTACTTCCCACCTCCAGAGTGCCGGCACTGTACTTCCCACCTCCAGAGTGCCGGACACTACCTCAGGTGCCGCACTGTACTTCCACTCAGGTGCCGGCATTTACTTCCCACCTCAGAGTGCCGGCACTGTACTTCCCACAGGTGCGCATACCATCAGAGTGCCGGCACTGTACTTCCCACCTCCAGAGTGCCGGCACTGTACTTCCCACCTCCAGAGTGCCGGCACTTTTTTCATCTTTATCATCTTTATAATTCATGTTGTTACATTGTATCATATTTTCATGGAGTATCGCTAAACCCGAAGGAGTTATGCAGTGCCTGGGGAATAGGTATATCAGGTTTGATCCAAGGAAAGGGATAGGTTCTCTGGCGTATTAGCAACCCCCCCCCCAGGCTTATAATAAGAGGAAGGTATTCAGGCTTAATTCAGGGAACTGAAGCACAAATCCAATTCCTGGATCAAGAGCCCCTCACCAGCATTAAGGAACCTCCCTTGAGGGGTTCCTGCAAAAATGAACATAAGTACCTTTCCATTCTCCACTAGTTTTATGACCCCTTACTGGTTTAGCGCTTTCCATGAATTTATAATGTGATGAAGCTACGAGAACAGATGTTGTAGTTCCACGGGATTGATCGTAGATGCTGATAGTATTTAAATTTACGGTCTAATGAAAGTTATCCTACTTGAGCTTAGTTCAGCCCCAGACCCTGGCCACATTACACTGTGACTTTTACACACTTACAGTGTGACCTTGTAAATGGTCCAAGTAGAAGCGAAACGTCGTCGGGAGCTCCTCTTTCCTATGTGCGGATTATTTGTGTATTACATTTCCTGCTTGGTTAATACGGGTAGCGGGTGTCAGGGAGCCTACCTGTGTTGCCATTTGTCTAGCATGTCGATTGACACTACCTGTTGTATATTATGTGTGTGTGTGTAAGGAACACTCAAATGTTTCGGCCCTGCCTGGTGAACCCTGGGCCCTCCGTCGTGTCCAAGAGGCTACCACCATCCATCGGCATGTGTTAAGCTGTGTTGGTACTCCTCAGTTGTCATCACAACTACTCCAGCCTGCTCTTCACTGGTCGCCACTAGGCCCTCTCTGTTCCATGAGCTTGTCATCGTCTTTAAGCTGTATGGTACCTGTCTTACTATCTCACTTAGACTATTCCACTGTGTTTGTCTGTGCCTGTGCTAGTTGCGTCTGTGTCTGTCTCACCCCCGTTTGGGCATCTCACCCTGGTCCACTGTACATATCACTGACATAGTAGATAAACCAAATACACCTCAATAATACCCTAAATGTCTTGACTTCAGCAGAGACAACAGTGCTGCTGCGAGATCTGGGTAGAGTGCTCAGCTCACAGCACTCAGGTTGTGAGCTGAGGACTACTGTAGAACTACAGATTTAAACGTCACCGTCATAATGTGGTGTGTCGTGCAGGTGTGGCTGTGGGTGGTGGTGTTGTTCTTCCTGGTGTGTGTGTTCCTGGTGGTGCTGCCGGTGATTGAGAGACCAATGGAGCTGGGAGTAGCTATCGGCATCTTCCTGGCTGGCATCCCAGTCTATGTGCTCTGTGTACGCCAGTCCAACAAGTCCAACAAGTTCAGGGAATTTATGGGTAATTATGAGTTTTTTCTTAAATTACGATTGTTCTGAAGAATTTTTTTCATGATTGAATTATTCATGTCATATACTCACAACACAACATAGAGTATTTTCTACATGCGCATTTTGATGAGTTAAACTGATTGGGCATTGAATGTTTATATTTGTGAACGTGTAGTGCTGATGTAGCATTACTCTTGTCTCTCAGTATTATTTTCTGTAATGTTATGATCTTGTGTTTCAGGAAGCTTCACCTCCGTGTGTCAGTTGTTGTGTCATGGACTCCCAGAGGAGAAGGATGACTAATCAGCTGCCTGAACCACCCTCTTTCTCCTGCCTCATGGCGTTGTTTCACCCATGAATACATATATTTATCCTCCATCTTGGTGTTGTTTCACCCATGAATACATATATTTATCCTCCATCTGCCTCGGCCTGAAAGGAGCTTGAGTGAGAAAGACGTTGCTGAAGGGATAAAAAGGAGTTTCCTTCACTAAAAATAAAAGATTAAGTCTCATCAGTTAATCAGAAGAATACTGTTGCTCTCGAGGATTTGCAAACCTTGCATCCTCTCTTCATCCATGGTCACTTATTACTCCCACCGCATGTATAGTAAATGTCTTGGTTACCAATCCTTGAATACAATCAAAACCTTTATGGATCGTCACCCATGTCTTCCTTCATACCTTTCATCTCTAATACTTGAAGAAGCAGTTTTAGAAATATTTGAGTTATGCCTGATATTTCCCCTCCTTTCTTTTACATTTCTTAAATTTCAGTTTGGGGATGTATTTTAGTAAGGGATATGCATCGTTATCTGGCAGCTTGTTGACGAAGTGTTTGATAAAAGACCTCTGGTACAAGTCAGTCTGGGCTGAGACTAGAGAGATGCCAGGAGACGCAGATGACAACTAGAGACACAAATGTGTCTCGGTGAGGCTATGAGGAACTGATTTAATGTGGCTTGTAGAATGAGGTAGAGAAGCTGGTGGCAGTAAACACAGATTCAGGAAGAAGTTTGTTCGGGCCCTGAAGACCCGAATTCAGTAAACTAGGTCGATTGTGGTTTAGAGGCGGGGCCAGGAGTTATGATTCAACCCCTGCAAACGCACGCAATATGATAATCACTTGTTACACGATTACCTCATTGCAAAAAAATTAGCTACTTTTGTTGTATCCAGTGTATAATAAATTCCTTAGAGAGATTACAATCACTCACAGAACACTACAGTAACTGAAAATGCTAGATCTTTCAGTTAGTAAAGAACCCTTCAATTCAGAATTTTAAAGGGAAACCACAGTTACAGATCTCAGCAGAACCTACTGTGTGTGTACAAGTGCAAAATTCTTAAGACGGTCACTATAGCATCATGACCCAACTTGAACATCTCATGGCACTGATGGAACCTGGATACACTATATATCAATAACATCTTCATATTCAGAGTCTACTGGACTTATGACAGACATTTACGATGGAACATTATAGTTAGTTAACGTGATATGTACGCTCGGAACGCCATTTTTCAGCGTGTGTTCCCTATGATTCACCATTGCCTTGATTTTAGAGGAGCTCGTGAATCTTGACTGTAGGCTGTTACCTGGCTCCAGTTGCTGAATCAGGTCGATCACCTAGCAGTAAGTAGGTACCTGGGTGTTAGTCGACTGTTGTGGGTCGCATCCTGAGGGATGGTAGTATACCTTAAATTAAATTTGGCTTTGAAATGAGCCGAGGTAGGGTAACGACTATTAGCAGCAGCGGGACTTTCAGGTGGTACGTGGAAGAGAACCCAGGTGGTTATCCCTGGTTGAGAAAAAACATAAGTGAACATCTTGAACGCGAAGTTCAATCCTTGTCATATTGTACTTCACCTCTCACCTCTCCTTATGTAATGAATCTGACCAGAATCACATAGCTGAGTTCGTATTGTGCGTCTTGATGGCACTGCCTCGGGGTAACCAGTCCAGAGAAATGTTCTTCAAACTCTGGCACTGGAAATGATGGAGCTGGTTTAATAGTATGACCAGGCTTCCCTGTCATTTGACACCTGACACCTAATATGGGCCGATACATCTATAACAATACTTGGCCAGAAAAAAAAAGAATACTGATAATTTTTTGCCAATGTTTTCTTCACTCCCACATGGCCACCCATGAGACTCGAGTGCCACTGACATAATTTTTTCTTTACACTATGGAAGCATCAATACGTATTGAAGTTCCCATACTTGATGTTTCTCTACAGGTGGCGAAACCTTGTTCATTAGCATGCCAGATCTGATCGTATAATAAGTTGTTTATCTTCTGCTTCCTCTTCCGAGAGACGGACTGTGCACGAGCAGACGCAAGTTAGGTTAAGGCTCGATACGATACGAAGAGAGTAGGTAAGACCCTTTCGGGTGAATGGGAAGTGTGGACAGTATAAGAAGAGGTGGGTGAGAGAAGGGATTTTTGTAGGAGAGAGAACCGGGGCTTGACCCAGTAGCTAGGCAGATAGTGATACAGGATGGTGCTGGCTGTGCAACGAGGACGAGGCAAGGAGTTCGATGGCAAGGGGATGGCTCACACTAACACACTGCAAGGCACGAGGCTTATTTGTTAAAAAAGGACATCGTTAAAGGTCCACAGGTTAGAACTCAGAAGTGTTTCCTGACGCGGGTCTTAGTCATACGATGCCCCGCAGTCGGAGATTTTGGTCATCTGACCAAAAGCTTCAAAAATTATGATTATAACCGTCAGAAGGCAAGAAGCAAGTGTGTCATCCTGCCATTACTGATTTTTATATCGATCGTAAACTCCGGAGTAGTGAGAAATACCATTTGTAAATTTCCAGAGGACAAAATCTGGGACAAGGTCTCTGTATGAGGGAGACGAAGCCGTATCAGAGTCCCATTAAACACTGAGCCCAGTGCGCCTGTGGCGCACACTGTGATAGAGGCCTGGTCATGGACCGTGCCTCTATCAGAGTTGACCCCAGGTATACTCAAAGTATACTCCTTCAGGTATACTCCTCCAGGTATACCGCCGTTGTAAACAGTTCTGGTACTGAATTTTCAGCCCATTCCAAAATCTCATGGGCGAGACCTCAATTTTTATTTCCATTTTAATCAGGAGGAAGCGCTAAACTCGCAAGTTTCAATTAGCTCTTCCAGAATGGGGAGAATTCAAGATTCATTTAAAGGAAGACGATAAGTCCAATTCCTTGGATCAAAAATCTCACCCTAACGTTAATACAAAGTTATTGTTTATGATGGAAAATTTAAAAGAGCCATATGCACATACAACCTGGGGAAACAATTTTCAATAAGACTTTCAACCAGAGTATACATGGAAAACTTTGACTCTTAGTATACATGGAAGCTGGACCTCAACCCTCAGTACGTGACGTGACAGGTGTCCATGCAACTCAGCAAACCTATTTCTGGTTATTTAAACTTTTTAAATATTAAGTCATTATGTACTAGGTCCTAACATTAAACCGAGTGTAAACAACTCCATTTAACATTGCAAATATTAAAGTTATATTGCGTATATATATATATATATATATATATATATATATATATATATATATATATATATATATATATATATATATATTGCATTAGAATAAATTAGTAAAAAAATCATCGGAAACATGTTGGGCAAAATTCTAGATATTTTTTAGAAATTTAAAAAAACCCGGTTGAATGGAGAGTTGAGAAGTGAGAAAATAGATACACCTGGGAGGAGCTGGTCGTGTTAGGTTAGGTAATGTTCGTCAGGAAACGACAAGTGTTTCCTGGCGCGGGTCTCCAATCGCATGAGCCGCCCCTGGAGCTTTTGGTCATCTGACCGAGGCCTTTCACTGGCTTACCCGTCCACCCCTCTAAGGTTATAGTTATAACTATAAAACACTATTACCTGATGTGTGGCAACCCTGACTTATGATTACTGTATAGGACATAATGTGCATGACTTTACCTTAGTCAGAAATACAGGTAGGAAATACGCTAACTTATGTTATATGTCAAATTGTCTTGAAATAGAAAATTAAAGGGAAAAAATCTTTTATAAGTGATAAAAGGAGTTTTAAATAATATACTGTTAGAATTCTTAGGGCCTAATTATTAGATCTGTGTATAACCACACATGCTTAGGCGCTGCCGTCCGCAGGAGGGATGCGAGCTGAGCAATAATCAAAATCTGTGAGAAGCTGGAATATACAATACTCCATTATCTGTTGTTTTACTCTTTCCCAAAGATTCGTCCGTGCCATGATTATATATATTATGTCGTGCCGAATAGGTAAAATTGATCAATTAGTAAGAACTCATTTAAAATTAAGTCCTTTCTAAACTTATCTCTTATACGTTTAAAGATATATTTTTTTATTTATGTTTGTGTAGAAATTAATAATTTTGTACCAAAAGAACCTTAGAAAACTTACCTAACCTTATTATAACAAGCCCAATTTAATTTAGCCTAATCGAACTAAATATATTTTAGATAATTTTAAAATAATTTAATAATAAACAAACAATGAAATATATTTTTTTCGTTAGGTTCGGAATGATTTTTGCGAAATTATTGCATACACAAATTTTCGCTTGCCTTATTCGGCAAGAAGAGCGTTGCTATTTAAGCCAAATTAGCAAGTTTTACCTATTCGGCACGACATATATATAATCATGGAAGAAATCACAACAAAACGCATGATTGCAAATATGAAAAAAATACCACAGTGAAAATAGTAAATAAAACCTGAGTGTTTTAATGAGCTTACACACATCTTCATATCCTATTCCTCCTACGTTCACTATTTTTCATACAATACCATGTATAATGTATACCGGCAGTGTCCCACCGAGGTAGGGAGACCCCGAGAGAGGCTACATCAGTCATTAAATTACAAACTTGCCAGCAGTGCGCTGACATCACAGTTCTGTCTCCTCAAAACTGCAACATCATTTCCCTTCCTGTAGAGGTCAGGCAGTGTACTTCCCACCCCCAGGGAGGAAGTACACTGCCTACGGCTCTACATCACGTAGAGCCGTAAAAAAAAATCACTTGCCTCCGCTCCTAAATAAGATACTGGATATATTAAGCCAATTTCCAGAATTTGCTTGTAATAGATAAGCGAACTGTAGATATAAATCCAGATGTACTCCTGTTAACCCTTGTGGGGCCTAGTTCCTAGGCCTTTTGGGTATCCATATGCTCTTTCGTCAATCTACAATATGGATATAGGGTTCACAATAAACTAGCCACTTCGGTGGCAAATCTAATATAATCTGTGTAACGCCCTCAAAAAGCCTGTTGGATGTATCAACGCCTAGCATTCAAAACTTCCTTTACTCTCTTCTTCCAACCTTCCCATGGACGACCCCCTACCATTCCTTCCCTCCATCCCAGATATACACACCTTAGTTACCCTGCTGTGCTCCAACCTCTCTAAAGTGCCCAAACCACCTCAACGACCCCACCTCAACGACCCCTCCTCAAGTCTCTCTAATTATACGATTTTGGTAACCCCCAACACCGTCTAATTTACATGCTCCGAATAGTCAGCATAATATTCACACCACACATTGCCAGCAAGACATCTCCATTGCCTCCAGTCTCCCGTTGCAACCTTGGTAACCTGTGCTCCACTCCACACCATATGACTGTTGCTACCAGATTACTACCACTACTATTGTACACTGTCTCCACAGATGCCTCAACGAATCCACATACCTAGCATGAGTGTATACCTAGCATGAGTGTATACCTAGCATGAGTGTATACCTAGCATGAGTGTATACCTAGCATGAGTGTATACCTAGCATGAGTGTATACCTAGCATGAGTGTATACCTAGCATGGTGTATACCTAGCATGAGTGTATACCTAGCATGGGTGCATCCCTAGCATGGGTATATACCTAGCATGGGAGTATACCTAGCATGGGAGTATACCTAGCATGGGAGTATACCTAGCATGGGAGTATACCTAGCATGGGAGTATACCTAGCATGTGTATACCTAGCATGGGTATACCTAGCATGGGAGTATACCTAGCATGGGAGTATACCTAGCATGGGAGTATACCTAGCATGGGAGTATACCTAGCATGGGAGTATATCTAGCATGGGAATGACAGTTACTTTTAAAGATACTACGAAAGTATACTTTCAAAAGCTAATGAAAGATTAGTTTAATTCTTACTTGAGGGATTAAAATTTCCTTGACTGGTGGTGAATAAGTTGCATGCGGCCTTTAATGACCCTCGTGGAGTCGATAGGCTTAAAACCCAATTAGCCAACCAGCCGGGTAGCTAAGCCACTGAGAGGCGTTGTTTGTATCTCACGATGAAGATCCGCGTCAGGAGACGTCTCTCCCCACCTCCCCACACGAAGGAATTACCACAAACAACTTTCACAGTGAAGGACACATATATAACTTACCTGAAAAACCAGCACCTCTGCTCAATAGGTTCATTCGAGAGCATTTCTCGAGGTTTACTCCACCACCTGGTGTTCCACGTAATACAAAGATATTTTTAAACCTAAATGCTATGATCGCGTAATAAAAATAGAATGCTAAAAACAAACTACTATAGTTTTACTGACCGCTCTTTATTAGAGAGGGAAGGTTGGTCTTCCTTGAGGGTACACGCTGTCACCAGCTCCATGCGTCTCCACCAACTGGTCGACTCACTGAATGAGCTCACCTCTCTGGTGTAAGACCCTTATGGGTTTATAGCTTAGTTATAATAATAATAATGATGATAATAATAATATCTTTATTTACTACAAGTACATGTACAAGGTATACAGTCCTAGCTGACATCAATGACATACTACTATATAGAAAGCCGCTTATGCTGAGCATTTCGGGCAAATTAAGTCAATTTTGTCCCAGGATGCGACCCACACCAGTCACACTGTTGACGTATGCCGCTAATTTGTTGTTTATTTAATGGCCTATTTGTCCTAATAGATCTGCCGAAGCACTTAATGGCGCTGACCCCGCAGGTGGCACTTAGTTTTATCAATGTGGGTGTGAGTGGAAGTGAATTGGACCTGATAAACAGAGGAATGGATGGGGGACTCGAACCGCTCAACACTGTAACCTTCAACCACGAGGGTTCTAATAGGATGAATTTAGAGCCGACACTTCTGTGACATGGTTGTATCTGCAACCACCAATTGTGATCTTACTGTCTCATTCCACACAACAGCAACTTTCACAGCACATTTATTAGCATTCCCCTCAGTCCCTTACTAATTACTTACTGGTATGTGTTAAGTGATTTGATGAGAGAGAGAGAGAGAGAGAGAGAGAGAGAGAGAGAGAGAGAGAGAGAGAGAGAGAGAGAGAGAGAGACTACACTTGGCTCAACTTCGTGGACAGCAAAAAGACAGCTACTGTACTACAAGACGGGCTGGAAACAGCAACTACATTTTGGCTGTAATCTTCTCAAGAATGTCACTTCATCTAAGATCATTTATTCCTAAAATGACTCGAGTCTGGAACTTATTCGTACAGTACAACTCCGTAGATGAAATAAAGTCAGTTGACCAAATGCAATCTCTGGTTCCCAGCTGGCTCCAACTTCACCCTGTTCCCTATCTACATATTTCATAACAAAATTAATGAAGGTAATGCTTGTAAGACTTTCAAATGAGCTGAAGTAGGCAACAGCTCTTATCTTGTAAATAAAAGTAGGAACTCTTAAGTTAATCCTGGATAAACTCTTGTGTGTAGAGATGAGAGGGGGGGGGGTGAAAGGCAGCGAGACAGATCAATCTCTGGGGAATCTGTGACTTAGTGACCTCGATAATTAACACTTGAGGGTAAACAGGTTACTGTTACAAGGCTTAGCTTGTTTTTTCCTGAGGCAGAAATATAAAGCAGACACAACATGTAGATATAACACGCAGCTCTGTACAAAAATACCAACCCTTGTTATAACCCAGCGCCACTGCAACGGACACTTCTGAGCCTTATAAACAGTGTCTTATGTATGTTTGGCGTCCAACGGCATCCTGCAGACACAGGCATAGTCGTACTTGGTACCAGGCTCACGCGCTGGCTTGGAGTTTTACCACTCACTCGCCGCGAGTTCAATCCCCACCCGTACCGTGGTTTGTTTCGTACTTGGTAATTTCCATACCAGAATTTGATTTTAGATTTTGTAAGCCGAGGTTGTTAGTTTATTGTGCACCACATGTCCATCCTGTGGACAGTAGTGGCTAGTTTATCGTGCACCCCATATCCAACCTGTGGACGGTAGCGCATCAGCACAGGTAAAGGTAAGCACATGGATACACAAAAGGACTAGGGTATTTTTTTTCCTTCTGCCGCATCTGAATGCAAAAGCCCTAAAAGAGTTAACGGGAGTACATCTAAATATGTCCAAAATTTAGAACGGGAAGCCTTGAAAGAATGAGAATTTGTTTTCATTTGGTTCAAGAGGAGTGGCTAGCGAAGTATTGTGGGGAAAAATAACGTAGGAAAGTGGGAGTAAATGAGTGCTCCAGAGAAGGACTCTGGTTTAAGTGTCTTTCGAATAAGGAAGCCGAAGCCAGTGTTGTATGGGATGATTCTGAGTGCTGTAGGAGTATATAGTGACACCAGTGTTTACTGAGTGTGAGTAGGTTGTAACACCAGTGTTTACTGAGTGTGAGTAGGTTGTAACACCAGTGTTTTCTAAGTGTGAGTAGGGTGTAACACCAGTGTTTTCTAAGTGTGAGTAGGTTGTAACACCAGTGTTTTCTAAGTGTGAGTAGGTTGTAACACCAGTGTTTTCTAAGTGTGAGTAGGTTGTAACACCAGTGTTTTCTAAGTGTGAGTAGGTTGTAACACCAGTGTTTTCTAAGTGTGAGTAGGTTGTAACACCAGTGTTTTCCGAGTGAGTGTGAGGAGATTGGAACATCTATGTTTTCTAAGCTTAAGTAGACTGTAACATCGCTGTTTCATGAGAGTAGATTGTAACACCACCACAATTTACCTACAAATTAGAAAAGGAAACCAGACGACGTTTCGGTTCATAAATAACAAAAAAAGGCACAATACCGTGACTGGAACAATACACACACATCCCACCACTTTCTTGTGCCCTCCCCTGTCTGCCTGCCTATAAATACCCCTTCTACCTGTCCTTTGTGTTAGTGTGACTTTGTAAATGGTCCAAATCGGACCGAAACGTCGTCGTAAGCTCCTCTCTTTTTTATATGTGCGGGTTGTGTGTGTAACGTTTCGGTTCGTCCGGAGCACTCTCCACACATTCGCAATTTTATAAATGATCCAGGACAGACCGAAACGTCGTTTAGTTTCTTCTTCAACTTGCGGGACAGTTGTGAATTGTTCTAGCCTCGGTAACGCGAAATATCAAGATTTTAAATTGCAAGTAAATATTAAGATTTTGCTAAAAAAAATCCCATTGAAATACAGTTTAGAGAGGAAGTTTCATTAAAATTTGATAAATTATCAGTTTCTACGAAAAATACCACCAATGTTGTTATTTATATGCCCAAGGAATAGGAGGCAATCAAGTCCAAATCAAGGAAAAAAAGGGAAGGTAGCTCGAAATCCTTGGATCAACAGCCCCTTAGCAGCAAAGGTACCCTTGTACTTCGACAAGTCCCCACCAGTCATTATTCTGCCACAAGATGAACCAAGAACGCGTTTCCTTGGTTTTAATTAGTATCATCTTCATCCATATATGGTTCCTCGATTTTGTAAGTTGCACCGATCACACCTTTCCTAAATATATCATATATCGATTAATTTAATTAATAGACATGCAGGGACACGGGCAGTTAGAGGGACGTGTACACAGACAAGACTGCCTCGTTTCGTGTGAAGAATATGGCTCGTGTTAATTCATTAGCGAGATGGAAATTTTCGTGGAAAGCGTTCGCTGGCAAGGGTATGTATTTATGTTGATGAAGCGACTGATCACCCCACGTCTAGTTGAAGGCAAACCTAGTCAGGTCAGTTGTGGCGTTGAGGTAGGTGGTGCATGATGCTCTGCTACCAAGTATAACGGCTTCAGCTTACCCATCGTAACGCTGTTTTACTGTTCCTGCGTGTGGACTTTACTTGCACAACTTGCTATATTCACCATTTTTATTTTCATACTCAGGAAAATAGTGTTAAATAAGAGTGTGTAGCTCAGCAAAAAAAAAAATTTGCCCCTGGTCCCGTTGCTTACCCTCAGATATGCCAGCGTAGTGATGTGTTTATGCACCGTAGGCTCCACAGGTATTATACCAACTTTGGAGTTTGTGTATAGAGCTTATGTGTAATACACGCTTTTGAATCTATGAATGGGGCTTCTTGATATCTATATTAGTTTTTTTTTAATCCCACGTAAGGCGTTTGCTCCCACGACTGCCTTGCCTAGTTCATATCATTTATTTTTAAGTGCTTCCTACCGTCCACGTGACTCATCTGAGAGTTCATCTTTATTTTAGAGATTAACGTATTATTGATATTATTGTCAGGGTAAATTGCAGTCTTGATATTCAAGAAGTTGATTGACCATAATTATACCAAACTAATACCGTATATGACTCACGAAATCGTAATGACACGATTGCAAAGAAACTATACCACGGGTGGGGTTAGAACCCGCGATCAGAGTCTCAAAACACCAGACCGAGGCGTTAGCCACTGGGCCTAACCCCACCCGTGGTATGGTTTTAATACCGTATAGTATATTAATGTAGCGATTATAAATTTTCAGAAATCTTAAACTCAGTTTTTAGCGCTAAAGTAAACTGACGTTTAACGCTTACATTATAAATATACTTGATTATTTTTATAAGAAAATGTGTTCAGTATGTCTTCGGTTCCAGAATCTTGGCAGAAATAACTTCGGGCGCCACTAACTCCAGAGATAATACCAAGGGCGCCACTAACTCCAGAGATAATACCAAGGGCGCCACTAACTCCAGAGATAATACCAAGGGCGCCACTAACTCCAGAGATAATACCAAGGGCGCCACTAACTCCAGAGATAATACCAAGGGCGCCACTAACTCCGGAAAAGCGATGCCAGAGAAGGAAGGAATTAAATATGCATCCTCAGAGACATTCCTCTAAGGAAGGTCTCCTTGGGAAATTCAGTGAAAAAATCATCCTTAGATCATAACAATGGAGCCGAGATGGCTGGTATCAAAGCAGCAGAGTGGGCAGCACGTGAAGCTTCAGATAACAAGCGCCCGGACACCGTCGTGCAGTTGAAGAAGGTGCTCGGGCTGAGGAATGGTGTGGGCTTGATCGTGGGAAACATGATCGGGTCTGGCATCTTCGTGTCGCCCACGACGGTAGTGCAGTACACAGGCAGTGTGGGCATGGCGCTGGTGGTGTGGGTGGCCACAGGAGTCGTGTCCACGGTGGGAGCTCTCTGTTACGCCGAGCTTGGTGAGTGAATTTTATTATTCTCAGATAATGTGTTAACAGTAAAAGTAATTTTTAAACCCACTTTATTGACTTTACATCTTGAGTAGTATCGCACGACCGACTCTAGTCGCACGACCGACTCTAGTCGCACGACCGACTCTAGTCGCACGACCGACTCTAGTCGCACGACCGACTCTAGTCGCACGACCGACTCTAGTCGCACGACCGACTCTAGTCGCACGACTGACTCTAGTCGCACGACCGACTCTAGTATAATAGTTAGAAAAGTGAGTGTTGATTGTAACTTCCAGACTGAGCTAAGACAGTTCCATGGAATTTTTTAACCTAAAAAGGCATGATTTTTTCCCCATACAGAGTTAACTTTAATCACTATTTTAGGGATTCATACATAATGTATAGGTGTTATAATAACAGTATATTGTATACACTGATGTATTGTTGAAAAGTTATATACAGTGAAGTTTAAGTACTTAAATCCCCTTTCTAAATGTTCAGAGTATCCCTGAAGGAATATTACCTTGATGGCTCTTGTTATATCAATAGGCCTTAAACTTCTTAGTGTTTAGAGTATCCATAAAGGAATGATCCTTGTATTGTCAATAGGCCTTAAACTTACAGCAATAATAATTTTATCAACGTTAACATATGCGTCCTTCATTCCTTCACAATGCTGTGTTCAACTAGGTATCTCCAGTTATGTCATGAACAACATCTGACTGAGTCGATTTTGCAACACAACAATAGTTCCCCGTTCTGAATTTGATTCCCTTAAAGGAGGGTTCCTTGATGCTGCTGGTAAAGGACTCTTTGATTTAAGAAATTGACGTTACCTTACCCTGGTTGCCTTTCATGAGAATATAAGAGTGAGGAAGTCTCCTGACAATCCTACTAAGCCATACTAGGCAGGTTCTTCTCAAGGTCAAACCCACTTAAGGACCTGCCTAGTATGGGTCAACAGGCCTGCTGCAGTGTTCCTCCTTTCTTATGTTCTTATGTTCTTAAGCTTTGATAACTCTGTTAACTTATGTGCAATTCCCTCTCACTCATATTTGAAGCTACCCAAGGTTTTAGCTTCAATAACCCTACTAGGCAAACTGTTCCACTCATCAACTACTCTATTTCCAAACTAATATTTTCCTATATATTTACTAAATCTAAACATATCCAATTTGAATCCATTAGTTCGAGTTTTTTCCTGAAGGAGGAAAGTTCAGTGCCTGTGCTCTAAAGGAGGGGCGGAGGTTGCAGTTTTTGAACTGTAGTTTAGGCGCGCCTCTGGCAAAACAGTCAGGAATGAATGATGATGAAAGTTTCTTCTTTCACGAGTCACCCTGCCTGGGTGGGAGACAGCCGATGTGTTAATGAAAAAAAAATTATATTTGATCAGGGACGACTATACCCAAAAGCGGAGGGAACTACACGTACATCCTGGAGGCGTTCGGTCCCTTACCTGCCTTCCTGGTGCTCTGGACCAACTTTTTCATCGCCAAGCCCTTCGCCCGCGCTATTGTCTCCATCACCTTCGCCAACTACCTCCTTCAAGTGTTTCTCCCAGACTGCTCCTCGCCTCCCTACTACGCTGTCAGACTGCTGGCAGCCGCCTTGCTCTGTGAGTGTTGTAGCCAGTGATTCTCCACTATTATTATTAATTATTATTATTATTATTATTATTATTATGGCATTCAAGGGAAAGAGCTAAATCCCTTGGATCGCGCCTGTGGAATGGGAGTCCTGGAGTGAACCAAACGATACCCAATGAAACTAAAGTCGCACTGCTTTTCTTGGGTTATTCTGGGCTAGTAACCCTCCAGGTTAAGAATCCAATAAAAGTCTTTCGTTGTTGAGCGTCTTCTCTTCTATTTTTTCTTTTTGTTCTTATTCTACTTTTTTTTATAAACTGCGAGAACAGGTTACATATGGGGTCATTGAATTATAAGATCAGGTCTAGTGAGATCGGGTATTGGTGCGAGCAGTGGGTGTGGGGCGACACTTTTATGTTTATTATATGGGTCGTGGACAATGTGGGCAATAGTACCCTGGTGATGGACCAGGTTCTTCAGTACCCTGGTGATGGACCAGGTTCTTCAGTACCCTGGTGATGGACCAGGTGCTTCAGTACCCTGGTGATGGACCAGGTGCTTCAGTACCCTGGTGATGGACCAGGTGCTTCAGTACCCCGGTGATGGACCAGGTGCTTCAGTACCCTGTTGATGGACCAGGTGCTTCAGTACCCTGATGATGGACCATGTGCCTCAGCTCCTTACGAGTTAATAGGGTTATCAAAGCTTTTTCCATGGGTAGAATTGAAAAGGGTTTTGGCAAATATTTCTGTTAGTGAGTTTGGATTTGAGAAAACCTATCTAGCATGAGCCAGTAGACCTTCTTCAGTGTTCCTCCGTTATGTTCTACTTTTTGTTGTTGTTCTGCGTCGTCGTCGTCATCGTTCTCAGCTTTCCCGTGTCCAGGTAACATAAATTTCTCCTTCCTGTTCTTCCCCAGGTCTAATTGCGTATATTAACTGCGTCGGCGTCAAGCTTGGGTCGCGAGTGCAGACACACTGGCTCTTACCAAGGTCAGTATTTACACTCTTTAATTTCCCCTTCTTCAAAATGAACCCCGAACTTGATCATTAATCTTCAACTTATTTGACCTTTATAAGGACCACCCGGAGATTCGCTCACCCAGGGGCACAGTTAACTAAAGTTGTGGTAAATTTCGTATTGCGTAGGTTTGCGTAAATTTTTCAGTTACGTATATTTTTTTAGCAAAAATCAGTTAGCGTTGATAGGCTACCCTTAATGCAAATTTAAAAATGTTATAACTAAAATTGACATAACTTTAACTCTGAATTACGTTTTGGATCGATAAAGGATCATTTTTTTTAAAATCACGACTGGTCCGTGACAAATCGAAACGTCGTTCCAAAGTCTCCTCTCCAAATTGCTATTTTATTGATAATTGTTTCAGCCATGGTACTAGGACGCATTTTTTCCGTGTGGTTACCATAGTGTTGAAAATGGTATAAAATACCGAAAAGTTGATTAAGACACGTTCAACAATTGGGTATCTTGTGTCTACAATACACCCTCCTCTGTATCTGACTGATGAAGCCTACTGCGTAGGGCGAAACCTTTCAACAGCAAAGATACCCAACCATTACACATGTGTCTTAATAATCTTACATCATATTATTGTACCCCACAAGGTGGTGGCCCTGTTCATCATCATCGTGGCTGGGGTCCAACATCTGGCCCGGGGCCATGTTGAGTACTATGTCGATCCCATGAAGGGCACTGTGTGGGATGTTGCCTCATTCGCCACCGCCTTCTACTCAACACTTTTCGCCTACAATGGATGGTGAGTGGATGATGAGGATGACAGGTGGAGGTATATGGTATAAAATACCGAGACGATCTGTTTTGTGGGCGAAACCTAGTCAATAAAGGATCGCATTATACTGTATTTGTATTTTTTTTTTATGATGACTGGTGGATGGTCCATTGGTGGATGATGACTGTGGATGGTCCATTGGTGGATGATGACGGGTGATATAGTGACGTGAAAATGTAGAAAAAAAAACATTATTGACAAAGATATAAAAACAGTATCATTGAGCTACGTCGCATGTCCTTTTTAGTCACGATAATAAAATATGGAAAAATATAGTCGACATAGATATACGTACACTTTTAAAGGTATATATTTCTCGTTGTATAAACATAGTATAATTTAATTCGTATCTTAGAGATTACAATATTCTTGACTGGCTGCATGAGGCTGCAGCATCCTCATGTAGACGATAGGCTAGGAAGCCAGTAAACCAACACAAGAAAAACCACTAATACTAATAGCAAGACATATGTGACTATGATGTTGTTTCTCCGTCCTTGATAAAACTGATTTTCCTGTTATTGAAGGCTGGGTGGTGTCTGTAAACCCCCGTCTTGTACCTCTAAACTCATGTTTTGTACTTCTAAACCTACGTTTTGTACTCTAAACCTACGTTTTGTACCTCTAAACCTACGTTTTGTACCTAAACCTACGTTTTGTACCTCTAAACCTACGTTTTGTACCTCTAAATCCAAGTTTTGTACCTCTAAACTCACGTTTTCTTCTAAACCTACGTTTTGCACTTCTAAACCTACATCTTGTACCACTAAACCAACGTTTCGTACCTCTAAATCCACGTTTTATCTTTTTTCTTTTTTACCTGCAGGCACAGTCTCAACTACGTCGCCGAGGAACTGAAGTCGACAGACACGTACGTAGGGAAATCAACGTTTGATGTGTATACTGTTAGGTGAAAAATAGGCAGCAGGTGTTAGGAAAGTTACTCTTATATTGTTTATGAAACACAGAGATAATTTACTTTTGTTTTATCTTGGAACAAGATTAGTAAGTTTTTTTTTTTTACCGAGGTTCACTATGAAAGTTTTTTTTTTTTTTGTTGACACTAATCTTATATATAGTCACCTGTGAAAGAATCAGTTAATAATATTTCTTAAAAAGTCAAACATTGTGACTTATGAGTGTGACTTATTACGTTCTGAACTTAAGGCTAAACAATAAGTTCCACTGTGCTTATGAGTGTGACTTATTACGTTCTGAACTTAATTCTAAACAATAAGTTCCATTGTGCTTATGAGTGACTTATTACGTTCTGAACTTAAGGCTAAACAATAAGTTCCATTGTGCTTATGAGTGACTTATTACGTTCTGAACTTAAGGCTAAACAATAAGTTCAGACACAATATGTCCACATACAATCCCAATTAAATTACATCCACACAAGACATCAATACACATAACCTCCACACACACACAGTATCCCCGAAACACATTACTTCCACACACACACACACACACCTTTGCACACACTACCCAACAAGCAATACCCAAACACACAATACACCACAGAAGTTCAGGAATATGCAACAAAGTAAATTGCATGTTGTTGCAGGACTATGCCGCGAGCCATCGCTATCTCAATGGGAATAGTGACTGTGATATACACACTCACCAATGTTGCTTACTATGCTGTCTTGACCCCTGCTGAGATCCTCTCCTCCAGTGCTGTGGCTGTGGTGAGTATATATATATGCTGTATCGTATATATATATATATATATATATATATATATATATATATATATATATATATATATATATATATATATATATATATATATACACGATCGTGACTTTCAATCAAACTAGGTAAATTCCATCGTAGCATTTTCATATCAGATGCGAGCCCATGAGCACCTTAGAGAAGAGCTCGTGAGCACCTCAGAGAGCTCATGAGCACCTCAGAGGAGATCTCGTGAGCGTCTCGTATTAGTAAAATATTTTCATAACCCACTAATTGAAAACCACACAATGTTTTGGTTCCTTCTTGTCATTATCACTGGACCTTAATGGTCCAAGAACGGACAACCAATTTTCTATTTCCAGTTTGGGAGATGAGTCGCGTATACGCTATTTAGTTCCCCTACTGTGATCTTCCATTCTACATAACACATCCAAATCCAAACATCAGTAGTATCATGGTAGCAGCAGCAGCAGCAGCAGCAGCTTCATCAGTTTCTCGTTGGCTTTCAGACGTTCGGTAACAGGATGCTGGGAGTGCTGGCCTGGATCATAGCCTTCTTCGTGGCCTGCTCCACCGCTGGCAACACCAACGGCAGCCTCATGATTCAGTCCCGCACAGTGTATGCCGGAGCGCGTGAGGGCCACTTTCCCAAGTTTCTGGCACTCATTGACGACAATGCCACACCTGTCACCGCAGTGATGTTTACAGTGAGTTACGTTTAGTGATGAAAATGTGACTAAGTGATGCTCTAGTATATATATATATATATATATATATATATATATATATATATATATATATATATATATATATATATATATATATAACCAGAGATAAAGAGCGAAGAAAAATAATGAGAGATATAGACAAAGAGGAGGAGAGAGAATGAGAGAGAGAAAGAATGAAAGGGTTAGGGAATGAGAGGGGGAAATCCATCCACACAAGACAAGAATATTATATTCCCTGTTTGCCAGTATTGCCAGTAGGCCTGCGCTGTTGTTTACAGTCAGTGATATGAAACATTCAACCCTCACTGCCAGCCATTCATACTTATCTCTGTAGCAGTTCGCGCTGTTGCTATATAGTTCAGATCACTGGAATGCTTTGCAATGTTTGCAGGCTGTCATTCCACTAGTGGCTCTCATGGCTGACAACGTCGGAGGCCTCCTGGCCTACACATCCTTCTCCAACAACCTCATCAACCTCACTGCCGTCCTGGGTCTGCTGTGGCTCAGGTACAAGGAACCAGGCAGACCGAGACCCTTCAAGGTAAGTTCAGATACAACAGTCCTTCCTCCTAATCAAAGTTAGTATTTTAAAGTGATTTACATAGTTGGATGTGTGACTGTTCTACTCATGCTTCAGACACAGACCCCGCAACAATCAACTCTCCGAACAGAAGGTTCGAACCAATGGCAAACCAGTCCTAAAACTAGTATGACATTAACCTACTTTGAAGCAGTTTCAAGTCTTGCTTTCGGTGACTTGTTGACAATCATGTCATTAGGATTTCACAAGTCATTGCAACAACCATTTATGTTAGAGTTGTTAATTATTATTTTTATATTCACTAAGAAGCATTTAAGCCGCTGTAGGTCATACAGAGAATGGAAAATAAGAGATGAACAGTTTCAGTCCAAAGGGAAGGATAGTTCCATTCTTATTGACCGGCAAATTCTACGTTCAGATAAATGCTTCAGAGAACCAACATGTTGATAAATTAGGCAGATGTGCAACACTTGGTTATCTTTACTGTGGCGAAACGTTTCCACAATAGATACCCAAGTGTTGTATATATCTAATTTATCAAGAGAACGTGCCTTAACTCGTGGGAGAGTCATAGAATTCCTTAGTGAAGCATTTGTCCCTCCAGCTGACAGCATAGTACGTCAAGCTAAAAGTGTTGTTTGTGTGTACAGGTTTGGCTGGGATTTCCAGTTATGTACTTGATGGTGAACGTATTCCTGGCGGTGTTCCCCGTTGTCAGGAGACCTGTGGAGGTAGCCGTCGCTCTAGTTACCATGATTTCTGGTATCCTAGTCTATTACCTCTGCATTCACCGGACCAAGCCAAGACTCGTTTGCCAAATCATGGGTAAGTTTTTAGCGTTTATGGGTTTTTGACTTCACTGAGTAAATCATTAAAGCCACACTACATACACTCACTTGTTTTAATCATATAAACACTTGTGATATCACCTGACCTGGAGTATAGTAGACCTAGCTGGATTTTGCTAAACAAGTTCAATATTCTAGACCCAAGCTGGGTATATTATACCCAGGCTGGAATATATTAGATAGAAGCTGGGATATATAAGTGCCAGGCTGGGGTATATTATACTCAGGCTGAAATATATTAGATATAAGCTGAATTATTTTAGACGCTGGTTGGATATGTTAGACCCGGACTGGGGACAGTTAAAGCCAAGCTGATATACATAGATGTTGTATATATATCCCACATTTAAGAAAAACAAACATATAAACAAAACAGAAGATTCACATATGTAACAAGTAAGATTTCAGACTTAAGGAATGTGTTTATAAAAGTAAAACCTGTCCTGGACCATTGTCAAGTTACAACTGTGGCGAGAAAAGTAGAGAAGGCCAGAAAACACTAAGGGAAGGGGGTGAAGGAAAAAGTGGTAGTAGTAGTAGCAGATGTAGGAATAGTAGCACTAGTTTGAGCTGTGAAGAAGAAAAAAGACACCATTGCTATTGTTAGGAGACAGGAGGAGAGAGTTTATTGTAACCATCTTTAAGTTCACGAGAGGCTACGAGCCATCTTTAAGTTCACGAGAGGCTACGAGCCATCTTTAAGTTCACGAGGGGCTACGAGCCATCTTTAAGTTCACGAGGGGCTACGAGCCATCTTCAAGTTCACGAGGGGCTACGAGCCATCTTCAAGTTCACGAGGGGCTACGAGCCATCTTTAAGTTCACGAGGGGCTACGAGCCATCTTTAAGTTCACGAGGCTACGAGCCATCTTTAAGTTCACGAGGGGCTACGAGCCATCTTTAAGTTCAAGAGGGCTACGAGCCATCTTTAAGTTCACGAGGGGCTACGAGCCATCTTTAAGTTCACGAGGGGCTACGAGCCATCTTCAAGTTCACGAGGGGCTACGAGCCATCTTTAAGTTCACGAGGGGCTACGAGCCATCTTTAAGTTCAAGAGGGGCTACGAGCCATCTTTAAGTTCACGAGGGGCTACGAGCCATCTTTAAGTTCACGAGGGGCTACGAGCCATCTTTAAGTTCAAGAGGGGCTACGAGCCATCTTTAAGTTCACGAGGGGCTACGAGCCATCTTTAAGTTCACGAGGGGCTACGAGCCATCTTTAAGTTCACGAGGGGCTACGAGCCATCTTCAAGTTCACGAGGGCTGAGCCATCTTTAAGTTCACGAGGGGCTACGAGCCATCTTTAAGTTCACGAGGGCTACGAGCCATCTTTAAGTTCACGAGGGCTACGAGCCATCTTCAAGTTCACGAGGGGCTACGAGCCATCTTTAAGTTCACGAGGGGCTACGAGCCATCTTTAAGTTCACGAGGGGCTACGAGCCATCTTTAAGTTCACGAGGGGCTACGAGCCATCTTTAAGTTCACGAGGGGCTACGAGCCATCTTTAAGTTCACGAGGGGCTACGAGCAAGCAGATAAGTGAAGAACCCATCACGGAATTACCAACTAGTTGCTGGGAAGCTGTATAAAACTGATTGCAGAAAGCGTTTATTTACAACTGTATAGCGTTTATTAACATCTGTACTATACAGCACCTAATGACAAAGCCGAACAATTATAATAAATTTATAAAAAGAGAGACTTCAGTTTGGGACCAGTCACATCAGGATATTCTAGGCGGAAATAATGATGTACATTCTTGCATACACTTCAAGAAATACACTTGATGGGATTTTAGAAACTCTCGTTAATTAAGACGTTTGATTGAAAGTAAATGGTAGTGAAAGATCTCTCCACCTTTTCCAACTTCGAAATTTCGCTTGAAAATCGTTCCCATAATATTGTGTGGACTTAGACTAGGAGTTGAGCTTCGCTCATAATTCACAAAATGATCATTACAGACATGCATTTGTAATTAGATTAATAGAAATATGTATTTGGAAATAGGTAATTACACTCACGAACACACGCAATTTTAAAAATGATAAATTTAAATAAAATATTACGATAATATGAAATAAATTAATATGATGTGGCTGAATTTTTTTCCCAATAAAATGCAATTGTAGCAACAGTTTCGATTAAAAGATATTTTGTATTTTTTTTTTCAGGCAAGTTGACATTCTTGTGTCAGTTGTTGTTCATGTGTTCTCCAGAGGAGAAGAAAGAGTGAAAGTATATGAGTGTGTGTTAAAAAAACCCTCATCTCTCAGGAAGAAAAAAGTCTGATGCAGAATGAACCACAGAACGATTTTAACAACCCCGGGAGAATGTTTGGACAAGACACCATACAAGTCTACGTGTGGTAGAAACCTTGGTAATAGATACCAAGAAGTTGGTTTAGAGAGAAACACGTAAGCAAGCACTAGAACACACTGGGAACTACAAAATGTCTGAAACATTGACTCACGAAATCGTAATGATACGATTGCAAACAAACCATACCACGGGTGGGGTTCGAACCCGCGGTCAGAGAGTCTCAAAACTCCAGACCGTCGCGACGGTCTGGAGTTTTGAGACTCTGACCGCGGGTTCTAACCCCACCCGTGGTATGGTTTGTCTGAAACATTATCGTACATGATAGTCAACCAGGCAAAGCACCACCCACCCAACACAGAGTCACTTGATCACATTGTCTACCTGACCTCATCCCAGTGTCATTCTTCAGGTCACCATGCGTCACTTACACCTCACTCAGGTCACCATGTGTCACTCACACCTCACTCAGATCACCATGTGTCACTCACACCTCAATCAGGTCACCATGTGTCACTCACATATTACTCTCTGTATATTAGAAGTAATCAAGGTCCCAGGACTCAAACGTTTTTTTTTTTTATAATATATCGTAGTGTTTGATTACGTGTTTTTCTTTTGCTCGTATTATGGGATTATCTCGGATACTGCAAAGTCACACACATACACACGCATAAAATACACACACACACACACAAAACACACACACACACACAAAACACACACACACAAAACACACACGCAAAACACGCCTCTAAATGTGGAAACAAAGTATATTATTCATATTCAAAACTATTACGGGAAATAACATTGGAAACATGGCGAGAAGAAACATATCAAAAAGAGTCAGAGGAAATAATAGAATAATGACATTGAATCCTAACTAAAGAATATTGAATCCTAACTAAAGAATATTGAATTCTAACTAAAGAATATTGAATCCTAACTAAAGAATATTGAATTTTAACTTAAGAATATTGAATCTAACTAAAGATATTGAATCTAACTAAAGAATATTAAATCCTAACTAAAGAATATTGAATCCTAACTAAAGAATATTGAATCCTAACTAAAGAATATTGAATTCTAACTAAATAATATTGAATCCTAACTAAAGAATATTGAATTTTAACTTAAGAATATTGAATCCTAACTAAAGAATATTGAATCCTAACTAAAGAATATTGAATCCTAACTAAAGAATATTGAATCCTAACTAAAGAATATTGAATCCTAACTAAAGAATATTTAATCCTAACTAAAGAATATTGAATCCTAACTAAAGAATATTGAAACCTAACTAAAGAATATTGAATCCTAACTAAAGAATATTGAATCCTAACTAAAGAATATTGAATCCTAACTAAAGAATATTGAAACCTAACTAAATAATATTGAATCCTAACTGAATAATATTGAAATCTAACTAAAGAATATTGAATCCTAACTAAAGAATATTGAATTCTAACTAAAGAATATTGAATCCAAACTAAAGAATATTGAATCCTAACTAAAGAATATTGAATTCTAAATAAAGAATATTGAATCTAACTAAAGAATGTTGAATACTAACTAAAGAATATTGAATCCTAACTAAAGAATAAGCAAAAGGCTGCTGTTAGGATCTCAGGAAAAAAGGCTAATGAAGTCAAAGCGACAACAGATGTGAAACTCTGATGTAAGAGTGATCACAGAGATGAAAGCAAATGTTAATGTGTAACTGCATTCACGTATTGTGGTTGCAGGGGTGGACTCAGCTCCTGGCCCCGTGTTTTCCTAGCGGAATCTGTTGAACATGTAACTTCAGTCTAATGCAAGCAGGTATCTAATAAGTTCACTTTATGAACATAATATAATAATTATAATATTAAATAATTTTAACACAAAGGCCGTCTCGCACCGAGGTAGGGTGACCCGAAAAAGAGGAACACTTTCACCATCACTCATTCCATCACTTTCTTGGCAGAGGCAACACGGATTCAACACTTCAAAACTTCAAATATTCCCACTTCTCCTTCAGACATCGTGTCTGACATTAATTGCTATGTATATGTGTCAGGATGTTGAGAAACATGCCAATTAGATCCCAGTACGAGTGACCCCGTAGGTCCCTTAAACACATGCATTTATCCTTGTGGACGCAGGCACCCTCGCATTGTCACTGGTTGTGAGGCGTTCACCAACAACCTGGCTGGTTAAAGACAGGACCGCGATTAGCAGAAGGAGGTTCGAGCCTCCTCCATCAGCACTCCCTCCAGCGCTGTCACTAACTAGAAGTACAGTACAATGCAGTGGACAGTAATATCAAACTTCTATTTTGTAGACATTTATAATAATCTACATAATTACATTCACAATATTAAATAATAATTTACAAATTTATGTATTGATTGTCTTATTATTTTACAAAATAATAAAATTGTTAAACCAATTATAATTGGTATAACCAAATAAATAATTTTTTTACTCTTATATTCCTATATTAATGTTATAATATTTTATTGCAAAAGACTTTACGAGGTAACATACCCCCAGTGACACAATAAGTGTCCGGGGCCCAAGACTGCTCAACAGCCTCCCACCAGCCATAAGGGAAATTACCAATAGACCCTGGCTGCCTTCGAGAGGGAGCTGGACAGATACCTAAAGTCAGTGCCAGATCAACCAGGCTGTGGTTCGTAAGTTGGACTAAGTGCGGCCAGCAGTAACAGCCTCGTTGATCAGGCCCTGATCCACCAGGAGGCCTGGTCATGGACCGGAATGCCCTCCAGGTAACAAAGACACTTTGTGGAACAAGCTTTAATTTTCACAATGTTTTGTTCATTGTAAAACTTCATCAAAGTCCTGGTAAAGCTCTCAAGAGAGCGAGAAGTTGTCCCAGTAAACATCTGGTCTGTACACTTCATGCCCGAGGGTATTATGGTCTGTACACTTCATGCCCGAGGGTATTATGGTCTGTACACTTCATGCCCGAGGGTATTATGGTCTGTACACTTCATGCCCGAGGGTATTATGGTCTGTACACTTCATGCCCGAGGGTATTATGGTCTGTACACTTCATGCCCGAGGGTATTATGGTCTGTACACTTCATGCCCGAGGGTATTATGGTCTGTACACTTCATGCCCGAGGGTATTATGGTCTGTACACTTCATGCCCGAGGGTATTATGGTCTGTACACTTCATGCCCGAGGGTATTATGGTCTGTACACTTCATGCCCGAGGGTATTATGGTCTGTACACTTCATGCCCGAGGGTATTATGGTCTGTACACTTCATGCCCGAGGGTATTATGGTCTGTACACTTCATGCCCGAGGGTATTATGGTCTGTACACTTCATGCCCGAGGGTATTATGGTCTGTACATTTCATGCCCGAGGGTATTATGGTCTGTACACTTCATGCCCGAGGGTATTATGGTCTGTACACTTCATGCCCGAGGGTATTATGGTCTGTACACTTCATGCCCGAGGGTATTATGGTCTGTACACTTCATGCCCGAGGGTATTATGGTCTGTACACTTCATGCCCGAGGGTATTATGGTCTGTACATTCATGCCCGAGGGTATTATGGTCTGTACACTTCATGCCCGAGGGTATTATGGTCTGTACACTTCATGCCCGAGGGTATTATGGTCTGTACACTTCATGCCCGAGGGTATTATGGTCTGTACACTTCATGCCCGAGGGTATTATGGTCTGTACACTTCATGCCCGAGGGTATTATGGTCTGTACATTTCATGCCCGAGGGTATTATGGTCTGTACACTTCATGCCCGAGGGTATTATGGTCTGTACACTTCATGCCCGAGGGTATTATGGTCTGTACACTTCATGCCGAGGGTACTTATGGTCTGTACACTTCATGCCCGAGGAGTATTAGGATTGTACACTTCAAGCCTCAGGTATTATGGTCTGTACACTTCATGCCCGAGGTATCTATGCCTTGCCAACAAGGTGTACAGAGCGTAACTGTCCACCTGTGTTTCCTGGGACTGCGACCGGAGGCAGCATGGCTGGAGAATAGTGCAATTGATGGCCTACAAAGCCTCACTCATTAATGTTTTTAACACCATTCAACGGCAGTGCTTTTTACAATATCTATCACAGGCGATAACTTGAGCCCGAAAAGGCGTCAGCTTTCGATGAGGCGTCGTTCTCCAATGAGGCGTCGTTCTCCAATAAGGCGTCGTTCTCCGATGAGGCGTCGTCTCACCTGATGAGGGTCGTATTCTGACGATGCATCGTATTCCATGATGAAGCCCCTATTGAGATCTGACACCGATGAGGTCGTCACTCCAAGGAATCACTTAGATATAATATATATATATATATATATATATATATATATATATATATATATATATATATATATATATATATATATATATATATATATATATATCTAAATCAACCTTAATGATGGCAGGGGCTTCATGTATAGGACATATTACCTTAAGAGTAATATCGTTCGGGTATATGACATGTGACGGATAACCATGTCTATTAGACTGCATAACTGTTTAATAGTAGACTCCGGGTATTTACCAAAATGTAATTCATTTTAATGGTACATGGTGACCTCCATGTGGTCAGCGTCGTACCTGGCTGTACTGACATGTGAATCATACAGATCACACACGCTGTCCATAACAGTTATGCATATGGTGCCGTTCGGCCACACTTCGACTAACAACTTCTCTCTCCATCCGTCGATTAATCCCCATCCAAGATTATGATTTTTTTTTACTAGACGAACGAGGGTCAAAATGATCATTACAAGACTTCCGTTGTTTCCAGTGAGTAGGTAGAAGTATAGATTAAGAGGCATTTACCTTCGACTATTTTGAGCATGATGTCAGGTAGTCGACCAAGGGTTTTAGCAATATTATGGGACGATTTTGGAAGTCTTGTTCTTGAGATTGAGGACTGGTTAGTGGAGCATCCCATCCACAGATTTGTCTCCATCCACATTGATTATTTTCCTAATGGATGACTATCTAAACATAGGATGGTTGAGACTTTAGTTTCTACAAGGAAAGAGAAAGCTCCACGTACTCAGTATTTAGAATATGTTTAAAGCGTGCATGTTTTAAATTATACCGACTTAAGATGAGAGTATAGTCATTTTCGTATTCACTAATCAGAAGGTGAGAAGGTGGGAATTCCTGGTTTTCATTCTGTAATATAAGTGATCTTGTGTCAAGGCATTCCTTTGGTCGTTTGCACCGGGATATATTTTCTGCTGCCGTTCAATAACACTTAATTTTTTGCATATTTTACTTAGGTCAGGGCACTTTTCTGTGACCCTAAGAGTTTCTCTAACTTACTTGGGGGATTCTCCATAAACTGCAAACCGATGCTTATCAAGATGCAAATCTATTTTGCATAATCGTCGTACACTCTTTGTCGGCCGTATTCTACCTCGAACGAAAGTGCTCAAATTAAAGCGTTCTCTCATTGTATAATCCAATCTACGAATTTTCAATAAACTATGCCTTTACGCAGCCGATGACACTCAGGCGTATGATGCCGTCCTCTGTCTCATCCTGGACCATGCTGGTCCAGTCGCCAGTAAGTTCCCATCCAATTTTATAAATCTTTTTCGCCAGCCGGGCGAGGACACGAAACACTAAGGATTCGAACATCGTCTTTCACGTTTTTACGCAGAAAGTCAGAATAGATTACCTACCCACGACTTCGTACATTTTCCAAGCTAATGGTTATCACATAGTGAGAAGATGAGGTTAAAGAGTTAACCAAAGGTCTCTGGAAAACTGACCAACATTCTTCTAACGTGGGTTACCCCAGCCAATTTGTTTTGATGTACCATCTTCACTGGAGGTATGGTTATATTTTCATGAAAAAACCATTGATCAGTTGTCTTACTTTCTAGCTATTTAACATTTAATGAAAGAGTTTTTGGGAGTACTCTTTATTTTTATGCTTATGAAAAGGTCTCAAAGAGTCATACCTCACTCCGACTCCATGTATATCAGGAGATTCCGTGCCCATGCTGTTTGCATATTTTGGTATCTTTACTACAGAATGGATATAAAATCATTGGAGAACATACAGAGAAGGATGACAAAGATGATTCGTTGTATAAGGAATTTCCCATATGAAGATTGACTTAGAATCTTGAATCTTCACTTTCTTGAGAGACGTAGAATGAGAGAAATACCATTTAAGTATATAAGTGGATGATGGGAATAAACAAAGGTGATATTAATAAAATACCGAGGATATCGAATGAAGTAAGAACCATAAATAAGGTATTTCAATTAGAAAATTTAGATCTAGAAAGGACATAGGTAAGTACTGGTTTTAAACAGACTTCTTGATGGTGCAACAATCTGCTTGACAAAGCTCCTGGAGAGCGAAACGTTGCCACAATAAAATGTCACATTAGTTGCATTTGTGTCCTTATACTTAACATATTGTCGATAATTCTACCAATATTGATACAGAGTTATCGAGGCTAAGACCTTGGGTAGCTTTGAAATGAAACTGTACAAATATATGAGTAGGAGGGGCTGGGTGTGATTGGTGTCTGGGGTACGGGAGTAAATTCTTGGGTACCTCTGGGAAAAGGTTGAATAAATACATGGGCGGTTTTGATAAGCACTTGCCTTGTTTGTGCCAGTAGGCCTGCTGCAGTGTTCCTCCATTCTTATGCTCTTATCAAAATTTATTTAATTAAGAATGTAAATTGGGACATCCATAGACCGATTCTAATGATAACCTCTCAAAGACACCAATATCCTAAAAAAAAAAAAAAAACACAAGCACATTAAGCTTGACGCACCTCAGAAGTTGCATGATACAGTTGAAGATAATCAAAATCGACACTCAGAAATTATGAAAAGCAGACTAAATTTTTCTAACTTCTTGCTAAAACTCAAATTGGGACTTGCAGAGGTCAAAATTAGTCCAAACTTTTCTCCAAGAAAGACTGTGACCACCTTTTAAGAAAGTACAGATGTTATAGATACGTAAAACATAATGTTGATTTAACCTAAGATAACCAAACAAAATCAAACACTTGGGACCAGGAGCTACGACTGGACCCCTACAACCACAAATAGATGAGTACTCTGACTTATTTTTGCCCAGAAGATTTATTCTACAATTACTTCACAGGGGGATTGCCAATAAACCCCTGGCTGTCTTCAAGAAGGCACAGGACAGGCACCTAAAGTCAGTACTGATCAGCCGGGGTGTGGTTCGTACGTCGATTTACGTGCGGCCAGCAGTAACAGCCTGGTTGATGAGACCCTGATCCACCACGAGGCCTGGTCTCAGACCGGGCCGCGGGGGCGTTGACCCCTGAAACCCTCTCCAGGTATTGACAAAATAGGCACATGTTCTTATGTTCGGGGATACCTAATAACATCTCACTTCAGATGGAATAAACACTTCGCTGGTCTCACATCTTCACCAAGCAACGTGTACTTGGCTTTGTCCGAGGTATAACTCTACTCACACTTCTCCGGCATACTCCAGAACAAAATCTGACAGGCGAACTGCAACTTGTCTGAAAAAAATGAGTTAAAAGTTATTATATGTATGTCTAATATATATATATATATATATATATATATATATATATATATATATATATATATATATATATATATATGAAGAATTAGACACATGTGCAATATATTCATATCCCTACTTCCATGGGGTTCCGACCAGTAACAATGCCTTCGTCTGCTGCACGTCCTACACCTGTCGCCAGTATATAAGCACCAAGCTCCATAACTGTGCTTCACTTCCTTGAAGACTACGGTGCTCTTCACCATCTCCAAGGCTGAGGGACTGATTACCTCATCTTTTGTATATAATTCTACATTCTTCACATTACGTCCTTGTATTGATAAAGCCACTGGAGGGCGAAAAGTCTACAAAAAAAGATACCCAGGTGTACATGTGTTTAATTCTTCATACCGTCTGTATTGTACTATACCACTTATATATAATATATGTATGCAATAAGAAAATAAGTCCCCATGATCTAGAGAAATATAATAACTGTAATCAAGTCTCACAAAAAATGGTTTTGAAATTAAAATGAATATATTTAGGATTATACAAATTGGATTCCTTTATAATTAATAAAAATTGGGAAGAATTTAAGATACATTAGTGTTGTTGAAAATAGCATAAAATAATGACAAGTTGAAGATTAAGAAACATGTGCAACAGTTGGGTATTTTTATTAATGAAACGTTTCGCCCACACAGTAGGCTTCTTCAAGTACAAAAGGAGCAGTAGAAATAAAGATGTAATCAGTCCACCAACCTTTGAGAAAAAATGTTTGAGGTGGTCAGTCCCTCAGCCTGGAGATTATTCCAGCTAGATGACCTGGAACTACATGACCAACCAGCTGATCTCTTTTCCAGGCTCAGGGACTGACCACCTCAAATACTTTTTCTACAAGGTTGAGGGACTGATTACATCATCTATATTTCACTACTACACCTGCTGCCTCTGTATTTGACTGATGAAGCCTATGTCGTGGGTGGTCTTTCGCGGATTTGGGTAATAATACAGACGTGATTTGGTTGGTAACTTACTGAATTGGGGTAGGATATCAGCCAGCAGAGAGACACAGGTCAGTCGTACAGGCTCTGTGGCACTCCCATATATCTGACTCCAATACAGCAAGTTACCAACCAAATCACGGAAAGATCACCCACGACAAATGCCTTGACCACTTTCTTACATCATCATAAAAGGTCAGTTAGTTGACCGCGAGGTGTAGTCTCGTCCTTATATGCCTTTCTGTTGACCTTTTAATTTTTACAGTTCCTTGATAATGTGAGAAATCACAACATATGTGCAATACTTAGGTATCTTCATTGTGGGATATGTTGCACATGTGTTGCACATATTTGCACATATGTTGCACATATGTCTGGTTTATCAACTTGTCGGTTCTTTGAACCATTAATCGTTCAAGAGTACTGAATTCTCCGTCCAGTATTCCTGACAGAAAGACACACTGGGGGTGAGGTGAACACTGTACACAGTCAGGGTCCTCCAGTATCCTACATGTTGTGGGGTACTGAAGTATCCTACATGTTGTGGGGTACTGGAGTATCCTACACGTTGTGGGGTACTGGAGTATTCTACACGTTGTGGAGTACTGGAGTATCCTACACGTTGTGGGGTACTGGAGTATCCTACACGTTGTGGGGTACTGAAGTATCCTACACGTTGTGGGGTACTGGAGTATACTACACGTTGTGGAGTACTGGAGTATTCTACACGTTGTGGAGTACTGGAGTATTCTACACGTTGTGGAGTACTGGAGTATTCTACACGCTGTGTGGTACTGGAGTATCCTACACGCTGTGGGGTACTGGAGTATCCTACACGCTGTGGGGTACTGGGATCCTACACGCTGTGGGTACTGAGATCCACACGCTGTGGGTACTGGAGTATCCTACACGTTGTGGGTACTGGAGTATCCTACACGCTGTGGGGTACTGGAGTATCCTACACGCTGTGGGGTACTGGAGTATCCTACACGCTGTGGGGTACTGGAGTATCCTACACGCTGTGGGGTGAACACACAACGAGAACTCACCCATAAAGCGTGTGAGGAATTTCGGCTTCGCGTCCAGGTGGACAGTGAGGTAGTAGGTGATCACTCCTAGAGCAATAACACCCACACCGACGGCGATCTCCAGTGGTCTGCGCACCACGGGCATGACTGTCAGGAACACGCTAGCACACAGGTAAATGATGGGGAAGCCAAGCCACACCTGCGAGAATAACAAATACGATCTGGAATAAGTGTGTTTAGGTGTAATTCTCTTTTACAGTTACGGTGAACTGAGCCTTCACTCGTAATGTCCCATCTTCTTAAGCGAATGTCTCGTATATATTTATAGCCGCATCACATACATGATCTTTGTAGGATCGATGGCTGAGTGGATAAGGTGATATGTACATTGTGTGGTCTATTGAGGAGAAACAATGTGTCGTGGGTCGAACCCTGGCCTGTCGCAGTTTGGTAAATTATATATATATATATATATATATATATATATATATATATATATATATATATATATATATATATATATATATATATATATATATATATATATATATATATATATATATATATATAACTTGCTATTTTGGCTTAAATAGCAACGCTCTTCTTGCCGAATAAGGCAAGCGAAAATTTGCATATGCAATAATTTCCCAAAAATCATTCTGAACCTAACCAAAAAATATATTTCATTGTGTTTGTTTATTATTAAATTATTGTAAACTTATCTAAAATATATTTAGTTGGATTAGGCTAAATTAAATTGCGCTTGTTATAATATGGCTAGGTAAGTTTTCTAAGGTTCTTTTGGTACAAAATAATTAATTTTTACATTAACATAAATGAAAAAATATATATCTTTAAACGTATAAGAGAAAATTTTAGAAAGGTCTAAATTTTAAATGAGTTCTTGCTAATTGACCAGTTTTATTCGGCACGACATATATATTATAAAGTGTATATATGACTTGCTTGCTTCCTTGGTAAACATTAACTAATTCCTACCTTGATTGGTCTGGGTCGGTCTGGTTCCTTGTACCTGAGCCACAGGAGACCCAAGACCGTGACGACGTTAGACAGGTTGTTGGTGAAGGAGGTGTAGACCAGGAGACCTCCAACGTTATCTGCGGTGAGCAGCGCTAGAGGGATGAACCCCTGCAACCATTGTAGACGTTGTGAGATCAAGGAAACCGTTGTATGCATTCTAAAATTACTTCACCCATTGTCAACGACGAATACAAGATCACTGCAATCACTGTATGCAATGAAACTAATTGTATCGTTAAAAAATTATAATGTAACAGTTTAATCAATTTAGATTACTGTCCCCACTGTAAACAAGATCACTGAAACCATTATAAATTACAATTATTGTAAATACTGTAAATAATTAAGATCAATGAAACCAATGTAAGCATCGTAAGATCACAGCATCCATTGTAAACTGATAGTCAGAATAATCTTGCTTCACTGATCTGAAGTGTGTGTGTGTGTGTGTGTGTGTGTGTGTGTGTGTGTGTGTGCGTGTGTATGTGTGCGTGTGTGTGTGTGCGTGGGTTACCATTAAGTTTTTTTTTTGCATGGCTGACATTTTCAATCACCGTCATACCCCAGATTTTCACTAATCAGTAAATAAACACCGAGACAAGTCTTGCCATACATAGAGTTACATTGATAACTCCCTCTTGGAAGCCGCAGAAAACAGCGTGCTATCTTCCACTCACCGAAAATACCACCGCGGTGACAGGAGTGGAATGCTTGATGTGGATTAGCGCCAGGACCTGGGGTAAGTGTCCGTTCCTGGCCCCTGCGTGCACCATGCGGGAATGAGTGATTATGCTGCCGTTGGTGTTGCCAGCGGTGGAGCAGGCCACGAAGAAGGCTATGATCCAGGCCAGCACTCCCAGCATCCTGTTACCGAACGTCTGAAAGCCAACGAGAAACTGGTGATGCTGCTGCTGCTGCTGCTGCTGCGAGGATGCTACTAATGTTCATGATATAGTCAGTTGATAATGTTATGTAGAATGAAAGGACACAGTAGAGGAACTAGAGAGAATTTATACAACTTGTCTCCCTAACTGAATATATGAAATAGACAATGGTCCGTCCTGGACCATTAAGGTCCAGTGATAATGACAAGAAGGAACCAAAACATCACCTGGTTGTTTAATTTGTGGCTTAATTATGTGAGTAATTTACTTGAACGAAGCGTTCATTGGCTATATATATATGAACATTGCTGTTGGACTATACAAATTTGATTCATTTATAATTAATAAAATATTTGAAGAATTTAAGATACATTAGACAAGTTAAAATCTTAAAGCTTGGGTAGAATATAAGCTGTATTTGAGAAAGCCTTGACTACCTACCTACATCATCATAAAAAAGGTCAAGTGTTGTAAGTCGACCGCGAGGTGTAGTCTCGTCCTTATATGCCTTTCTGTTGATCTTTCATTTTTACAGTTCCTTGATAGTGTCAGAAATCACGAAAGCGCTTAGAATTTCAATATCTGCATATATATATATATATATATATATATATATATATATATATATATATATATATATATACACAGCCACAGTACTGGTGGACACAGCATATATATTACTCCCCAGCACAGCACTAGGAGAGGATCTCAGCAGGAGTCAAGACAGCATAGTAAGCAACATTGGTGAGTGTGTATATTACAGTCACTATTCCCACTGAGATAGCGATGGCTCGCGGCAAGTCCTGCAACAACATGCAATTTACTTTGTTGCATATTCCTGAACTTCTAATTTGTATTGTGTGTCTGAGTAGTGCATGTTGGGCATTGTGTGCAAAGGTATTGCGTGTGGTGATATTGTGTTGGGGGATAATGCGTGTGTGGAGGTTATGTGTACTGATGTATTGTGTATATTTATAGTGTGTGTGTGTGTGGAAATATTGTGTGTGTGTGGGGGTGTGTGTGGATGTATGTAGTCACAGAAATAAGTCAGTTTTTTGCCTTTATAGAGTTATCCTTGGTTAATATGCTACACACACACACACACACACACAAACACACACACACACACAAACACACACACACATAATGTTCCAGAGAGGGAACCCAGAAACAAGGGGACACAACTGGAAGCTGAAGACTCAGATGAGTCAAAGGGATGTCAGGAAACATTTCTTCAGCCACAGAGTAGTCAGGAAGTGGAATAGTCTAGCGAACGATATAGTGGAGGCGGGAACCATACATAGTTTTAAGACAAGGTATGATAAAGCTCATGGAGCAGGGAGAGCAGAGTCCCAGTAGCGGACAGCGAAGAGGCGGGCCCAGGGGCTGAGTCTCGACCCCTGCAGCCACAATTAGGTGAGTACACACACACACACACACACACACCTTGAGAACATTATCATCATTACTGAAGATGAATCACTGAGCGCCTGTGGAATGGTAGGAAACCATGTTTGATCCAAGAAAGGGGAAGGGTGGCTCCAATTCTATGGTATCAAAAGCCTTTCACCAGCATAAAGGCCCTTCATCCCTCCCTCGGGTACCTTAAGCAAAGTCAGCTTACCTGTACGGGTCTTTCAGTTCCTCAGTCAGGTAGGTCAGGCTGCTCCTGTCAGAACAAACATAAGCATTATAACCTCTATTATTATTGTTATTATTATTATTATTGTTATTGTTATTATTGTTTTGTTATTATTATTATTATTATTATCAGCAGGAGTGGTAGAAGCAGCTGTGACATTTATGGAGAACTTTCTCTGTCTAGGTCCATTAAAGAATATATTTACAAGGTCCTGTACATTGAAGGATAAAATGAATAAACACATGTGAGAGATTGTTGTGAGTATGAGCAGAGGCGTCAGCTGCATTATGAGTGGGCAGGCAGGGGAGTCAGCATCATTATGAGTGGGAAGGTAGAGGCGTCAGCAGCATTATGAGTGGGAAGGTAGAGGCTTCAGCAGCATTATGAATGGGCAGGCAGGGGAGTCAGCATCATTATGAGTGGGAAGGTAGAGGCGTCAGCAGCATTATGAATGGGCAGGCAGGGGCGTCAGCAGCATTATGAGTGGGCAGGGCATTATAAAACATTATAAAACTATTTCATCCCTTTAAATAAACTGAAATTTGATCTGTGTCACTGGACTTGTTGATTATGTATGCAAAGGATATTAGTATATTTAAAAAAGTCAGTCAAGGGGTACTGTAGAGTCGAAGTGAACATCCACAGTGGACTGAAAATAAAGCATACACACACACACACACACACACCTGCGTGTGTGTGTGTTTGTGTGTGTGCCTGCCTGCCTTAGGCGCCTCATCAGAAACTTGTGTTGGTAAACAAAGAGTTGCAGCTGACATGGTATGACTCAAAAATTATGACTACAAGTCTAATAATTTCACTACTTGTGCTTGACCTTATTAAGATTAAATACACAGGTGAGGGAAGGAGATGATGAGAGATCAGAGACACTTCAGACAAGCAGCTTGACCTTCAAGAGGAGGGCAAGCAGCTTGACCTTCAAGAGGAGGGTGTCAGGGTCAAACAGGAGACCCTTTCCTGGGTTTGCCTCTGATGACCTTAGTTATGTTTCTTATTCATGGTTAAGCCTTCACTGTCATAGAAACACCAGTCATGTTCTTTGTTATAGTTAACGTAACAGTCGTTCAACACCTCCTATCATCAGTATACAGACGTATCTAAACTACTTACCAATCTTCACGATACAGTCATCTCACCTCAGTCACCATCTACTTTACTCACCTACACAGTCTTCACGATAAGTCATCTCACCTCCACTCACCACCACCAGTCTTCACGATTCAACATCTACTCCACTACCACCACCAGTCTTCACGATAAGTCATCTCACTCCACCAGTCTTCACGATTAGTCATTCACCACCACTCACCACCACCAGTCTTACGATACAGTCATCTCACCATAACCAGTCTTACGATACAGTCATCTCACCACCACCAGTCTTCACGATACAGTCATCTCACCTCCACCAGTCTTCACGATACAGTCATCTCACCACCACTCACCACCACCAGTCTTTACGATACAGTCATCTCACCACCACAAGTCTTACATTGAATACAGACTCACCACCACCAGTCTTCACGATCAGCTTCTCACCACCACTCACCACACCAGTCTTCACGATACAGTCATCTCACCACCACTCACCACCACCAGTCTTCACGATACAGTCATCTCACCACCACTCACCTCCACAAGTCTTCACGATACAGTCATCTCACCACCACTCACCTCCACAAGTCTTCACGATACAGTCATCTCACCACCACTCACCTCCACCAGTCTTCACGATACAGTCATTCTCACCACCACTCACCTCCACCAGTCTTCACGATACAGTCATCTCACCACCACTCACCTCCACCAGTCTTCACGATACAGTCATCCACCACAACTCCCACCACCAGTCTTCACGTACAGTCATCTCACCACCACCAGTCTTCCGATACAGTCATCTCCCACCGACCACCAGTCTTCACGATACAGTCATCTCACCACCACTCACCAGCCACCGTAGGCGAAGAGTGTCGAGTAGAAAGCAGTGGCGAAAGAGGTGGCGTCCCACACAGTGTCTTTCATGGGGTCCACATAGTGCTCAACGTGGCCCCTGGCCAGGTGGTGGACCCCGGCCACTATGATGATGATGAGGGCCACCACCTTGTGGAGGTGAAGGTTGCTGGATTTATTTATTGAGTTTCAATTCTATCGACTACACGAGGATCATCAAGGCTGTATGTACTTAAAAATAATACAATCTTGATCTTTCTTTCAACACACCGGCAATATCCCACCGAGGCGGGGTGACCCAAAAAGAAAAACGAAAGTTTCTCTTTATAAATTTAGTAATGTATACAAGAGAAGGGGTTACTAGCCCATAAAATCTTGATATTTTACTTTAAATTATAAGTCTTCATATTATTAATTGTCTTTGCATTTTTTTCGCGTTTTGGCCGATGCTTCAGAGATTTGTATGCAAGAACAAAGATATGAATGCAGTATATACGCGTATATACTCGCGTATGTACTTGCGTATATACGCGTATATACTCGCGTATGTACTCGCGTATATACTCGCGTATATACGCGTATATACTGAGAGTTCGGCTACAGTCACAGAGGGAAGAGACGATAGAAACATGCGATGTATTCACATAAAATTAGTAATTATTCAAAATGAAAGTTACTACCAATTAGTAGCAAAATGTAAAACTTAAAGTTTGGTACTTTTGGAAAAATAGAGAAGACAGACCTTGGTCAGAGATAAGGCGTCCTGGATCTTGGTGCCAAGCTTGAGGCCCGTGCAGTTAATGTACATTATTATACCTGGGAGGGAGAAGAGAGGATCAGCATGATGTTATCAGGTCAAATTTTATGTTTGTGTTGGTGGCAGCCAGTGTGTGTGTGTGTTGTGGGTGTGTGTGTGTGTGTGTGTGTGTGTGTGTGTGTGTGTTGTGTGTTGGTGGGTGTGTGTGTGTGTGTGTGTGTGACTTAATCATAATGTTCTTGTATTAATTTCAAGTTTAAATATAGGAAGTAAAAGGTTCCAGCATTTAATAAATATTTTACTTGTTTTGGCGTTGAAAGATTCCAGGGTGCTGAAGTTTTTCCAAGTTCTGAGTCTGTACACACATGATCTGAACAGAGTGAACACCTTCCCTCAAACTCAGAGCAATGGCGCCAGTAGTCTGACAGCGTAGTAGGGAGGAGAGGAACAGTCTGGGAGAAATGCTTGTATGAGGTAGTTAGCGAACGTAAGGCGATATGGCACGGCCGGCTGGTCTCGAAATGAGGATTTTGCTCCATAGTGTGATGAAGGCAGGTGGACCGAACGCCTCCTGGATAAATATATAGGTGCCTCCATTGAGGGTATGGTCGTGCCTGAAATGTATAGAAAGTTGCAGGAAGGTTATTAGATGACTGGAGCATTCTAGACCTATAAGTATACAACAACGCTTAAGATATAAAGTTCAACTCAGTTGGGTGATCTTTCCTGCGCATCAGAGTATATTGGTTTACAGGAACGCAGTTGAATCACAACATTGTGCATGCCTGAAAGAGTACAAGTCTCAGAAGTGCTAGCTAGTTGGTGTGCGTGTGTGTGTTACTTAATCATAATGTTCTTGTATTAATTTCAAGTTTAAATATAAGGAAATAAAAGAGGTCCAGCATTTAATAAATGTTTTACTTGTTTTTGGCGTTGAAAGATTCCAGGGTGCTGAAGTTCTCTCCAAGTTCTGAGTCTGTACACACATGATCTGAAACAGAGTGAACACCTTCCCTCAAACTCACAGAGCAATGCGGCCGCCAGTAGTCTGACAGCGTAGTAGGGAGGAGAGGAACAGTCTGGGAGAAATGCTTGTATGAGGTAGTTAGCGAACGTAAGGGCGACTATGGCTTGGCCGGCTGGTCTCGAAATGAGGATTTTGCTCCATAGTGTGATGAAGGCAGGCAGTGGACCGAACGCCTCCTGGATAAATATATAGGTGCCTCCATTGAGGGGTATGGTCGTGCCTGCAAATGTATAGAAAGTTGCAGGAAGGTTATTAGATGACTGGAGCATTCTCAGACCATATAAGTATACAACAACGCTTAAGATATAAAGTTCAACTCAGTTGGGTGATCTTTCCTGCGCATCAGAGTATATTGGTTTACAGGAACGCAGTGAATCACAACATTGTGCATGCCTGAAAAGAGTACAAGTCTCAGAAGTGCTAGCTAAGTTGGTTCCTCCCCACCACACACACTGCACGAGCAGGTGACCTATGCCCAAGCACCTGACATCACCGTACCCGACCCTACCTACCCACCTATACAATCTGTAAAGGATTTAAAAAAAAAAGCCTAGAGCAGGCTTAAAATTTTCATAATCAAATGTTCTAAGTGCTGCATTTGTGTTTTCATTCAACAGACTACTGGTGTTGTCATACCTGTACTTGTACCAAGCAGCAGCAGCAGCAGCAGCAGCAGCAGCAACAAGCAGCAGCAGCAGCAGCAGCAGCAGCAGCAGCAGCAGCAAGCAGCAGCAAGCAGCAGCAGAAGCAGCAGCAGCAGCAGCAGCAGCAGCAAGCAGCAGCAGAAGCAGCAGCAAGCAGCAGCAGCAGAGCAGCAGCAGCAGCAAGCAGCAGCAGAAGCAGCAGCAGCAGCAGCAGCAGCAGCAGCAGCGCAGCAGCAGCAGCAGCAGCAGCAGCCAACGCAGCAGCAGCGCAAGCAGCAGCAGCAAGCGCAGCAGCAGCAGCAGCAGCAAGCAGCAGCAGGCAGCAGCAGCAGCAGCAGCAGCAGCAGCAGCAGCAAGCAGCAGCAGCGCAGCAGCAGCAGCGCAGGCAAGCGCAGCAGCAGCAGCAGCAGCAGCAGCAGCAGCAGCAGGGAGCAGCAAGCAGCAGCAGCAGCAGCAGCAGCGCAGCAGCGAGCAGCGAGCAGCAGCAGCAGCGAGCATGAGCAGCAGCAGCAGCAGCAGCAGCAGCAAGCAGCAGCAAGCAGCAGCCAGCAGCAGCAAAGCAAGCAGCAAGCAGCAAGCAGCAGCAGCAGACGTCAGCAACAGCAGCATGCACGAGCAGGTGCTATGCCAAGCACTGCAGCAGCCCGCAAGTACCACCATACAAGCTGCTAAAGCGCATGCAAGCAAAGCCTAGAGCAGCAGAGTTCCAAGCAATGTCGCAAGTGCAGCAGCAGCACAACAGACAGGGCAAGTACACAAGCAGCAGCAGCAGCAGCAGCAGCAGCAGCAGCAGCAGCAGCGCAAGCAGCAGCAGCGCAGCAGCAGCAGCAAGCAGCAGCAAGCACAGCAGCAGCGAGCAGCAGCAGCAGCAGCAGCAGCAGCAGCAGCAGCAGCAGCAGCGAGCAGCAGCAGCAGCAGCACAGCAGCAGCAGCAGCAGCAGAGCAGAGCAGCAGCAGCGCAGCGCAAGCAGCGCAGCGCGCAGCAGCAGCAGCAGACAGCAGCAGCAGCAGCAGCAGCAGCAGCAGCAGCAGCAGCAAGCAGCAGCAGCAGCAGCAGCAGCAGCAGCAGCAGCCCGAGGTGACTATACAGTACAAGTTTAAAATCCTATACTATCTCTGGTGTCGGCTACAATAACATAGGAGAAAGGAAATGAGGAGCAACCAAAACAACTCTGCAACTATAAAAAAATGAGCTTAATGGAAAGTTTCTAATGAAGTCTTTCTAGTGTATATTGTGAGGTCTGGTCACTTGCATGGAAGCTTCTGGCGGACTCCAATTGGAAAATATTTAGACTTTCAAGTTGAATATATCAAGTGTAATATGTAGAATATATTTAAATAGGATCATGTCCACTCATATATCGTGTGGACAGACACATAGCACCATTCAAGTTTAAACAACAGCTGAGGGAAGAATGACCGTGTTGTCCGCCTCTTCCGAAATATAAAATTCTTGAGTCTGGCTTCTTGTCCAGTGTATGGCCACTTGTTAGTTTAATATCTTCATTATGCACCCCATACCCATCCTGTGGGCGGTAGTCAAAAGATTACAGAGGTACATAATGGGTCCAGATACTGGGCCCAAGGTTTTGATAGCTGAACAAAATACAAAGGTAATGAACTCACCCACATGATGACGCAATACTAAAAAAAATAGATGTAAAACAATGTTTTCGTCAAACAATATGCAGAATTATCACTGAGCTCATTGGCATGAGTAGGCAGGATCTATAACAAACGACATATATTCAGATAATAAAATTAATAGCAGCTTTAATGAAATAAACCAACGCATTTCAGTGCAATAAACAAAAGCTTTTCAAAGAGCCTTCCTTTTGCACGAAATCCTGAGTTAGAATACACAGTTTCACACTAATCTCATTTTCAAAAACTTCTTGAACTTCTGCGCGAAGATCAGATAAAAACAAATTAAGGTTATATACAGCTTATCAGTAACACATGAGTGACGACTCACCAAGTTCGGCGTAGCAGAGAGCTCCCACCATGGTCAAGAGTCCTGTGGCCACCCACACTATCAACGCCATGCCCACACTTCCTGTGTACTGCACTACCGTCTTGGGCGATACGAAGATGCCAGACCCAATCATTATGCCCACGCTCATGCCCACGCCGTTCCACAGGCCGAGCGACTTCTTCAAATGCACACCGGTGTCCAGACACTGTCTAGAAGGTATTTTACAAGCGGGCGCGTCTGATACTGTCGACTCGTTCTTTTCATTGGCTTTGGTCCCGTCAACGTTCCTCTGGTCCGGGGTTTCCGTGGGGCCATTGCAGGAAGTCTGCGCGGAGACTTCGACTGAAGCCTTTCGTGGATGGATTTCTGAAGAGTACTGAGGTGCTTCACCCTTGGCCCCAGTCTCGCTAGAGACTAAGTACGGGGGTGCTTCATTCTTGGACCCCGCTTCACAAGAGACTGGAGGTTCTTCATTCTTGGACCCCGCTTCACAAGAAACTGGAGGTTCTTCACTCTTGGACCCCGCTTCGCTAGAGTTCGTAGCGCCCATGGTTCTCTCTCAGTCGATGCTTGACCGGAATTTAGGAACTATCCAGCTACAAACAGACGCCTCACTCAAGTGACTTGTCTTACTTTGTCTTAAATTCATACAAACAAATCGTCTGACAAGCAATGACAGAAATTTGTTTTTTCCTATATTTTTCAACAAGTTTTTTTTTATCTATCAGAACACTGGTTTATATGTTTTCTGTAAAGGAAGACAACACAAAAATTACTTTGAAAAATATAACACTGTGCAAGCTTCATAAACAACAACACTAATATGACGTTATAATTTTGTTGTGTTCGGTCTCAGGCAAGTGTTATTACACCTACTGTCCCTTTTCACCTAGCAGTAAATAGGTGTTAGCCATCTGTTGTAGGTTTCAATGTGGGAAAGAACCCAGTGTTAGGCTGGATTCACTGTTTCCGTTCTTTTCATCAACACAGTTTGTGTACTTAAGAGTGGTTCATGGTATACTTAGAGGTATATTCACCGGAACATTTATTGCACTTGACCGACTTTGTTTATTTTGATTTGGTATAACTGAACAGTTAGTAGAACGAAGTTGTCGCGGTGAATACAGTTCACTTCTGAAGTAAATGCTCTGAATACCTACCTCCCATGGGAATGTATCCATCACAGTAACTTAGACCTGTCTATCCTTTGCGTAAATTTCCTTGCTCCGAGAACGCCATGATCATTATGACTGAGACACTTGTGCAACATTGGGCAACTCTTGTGCAACACTTGGGCATCTTTATCGTGGACACGTTTCGCCAACAAGTGGCTTCTACAATGCCATGATCATTGCCCAGCTCTGTTTTGATCTCTCCGTCAGTCACACCGTGCAGGTCCTCCACGGTGTAATCTCTCACTTAATGACTCAATGCAATTTGAAGAATAAGAGTCGCAATACTGTGGCTGGAATAAGTCGTGACTTTAACAGTGTTTCAGGACGGACCGGAACCTCCGCATAAGGTTCTTCTCCTAAACGTATTTTTTTTTTTGTGATTCAATACAATTTACTTCTTGCCCTTGAATTTCTGTCATGTCAACAAAATTTAGTGGTATATCGTTTCTTGCCCAGTCAACAGCTACAAGTAGTCTGCGTCAGGTGGGCCGTAGATAATGAACGTTAACATTTAATACTTTTGAGAGAGCGTTTTCCTAATTTTCCTACTGTGTTTAAAGTCGTCCAGTTAGTCCTCATCAGTGGGAGATTGTATGTGATCGTGGGAATGGGTGTCCATCGTTTCACCGCCCATGCCATCCGCCTATGGGTCTTCGAAGTAACGAAAATTGCGGTCTTACGTGTTCGCGGTCACCAGGTTGTACACTGCCTCCTCGCCTTCACTCTCTCTAGCGGCCTCGCCAGGTCGTACTTGCACGCATGCGCAGCCTCCATAACCTGCCCCACAACAACAATGATATTACAGAAAACGTATATTGCTAATATTCGAAGTAAACCAAGGTGTTTTGGCTTATAATGTGGTTAAGATTAGTAAGTAAATAAGTAGGTAAGTTTATTTAGGCACAGGTACACACAAGTACAATTATCATACATAGTGTAAATTTACCTAGGATAACCCAAAACAGTCAAAGTGACTTATTTCCAAAGTGACTTTTATTCAGGTTCACTTCAAAACGTTTTGCAACATTTATACGTTGATACACTAGTTGCAATAAACACAGCTGTTATGGGAATATTTATAGGTGGGGAATTATGAAAATTTAACCTAGGTTAAATTCTACGTTACTATATAAAACCCTCGTAAAAGTTTCAAAATATGAATGAGGCTTAAATGAAAACTTTGATTAACCCTAGAAAGTTATAATTTATTTCCTTGAGTCTGGGCATAACTATGTCGATGTGAGGAGCCATGGTTTCCTTTTGCCAAGAGCAAGCCGCCCTGTGTCCATGTGGTCACCCATCCAGTCCTGCAAGGACACCTACATATGGTCACCCATCCAGTCCTACCAGGACACCATGTGGTCACCCATCCAGTCCTGCCAGGTCACCAACATGTGGTCACCCATCCAGTCCTGCTAGGTCACCAACATGTGGTCACCCATCCAGTCCTGCCGGGTGACCAAATTGGAAGAGACGCTGGTCGGGAACCATACCGACGAATCTCCAAGAATAGAAAAGAACCTATCCAGTTACTTACAAGATCCAGCGGTGCTTAAACTGACAGGACAAGCAAAATACCCTAAACTAAAGTTGATTAACTAACATGAGAATGAATTGTAAGAGCATTAGGTCAGTGGAGGACGGGGTGTGCAAACTACTTGCTTCTCCGAGATTCCTTGGTAATCATTAATAACATGAACTCAGATTAAGTTGTAACAAACAACTATCAATAGTATAATTGTGCATAGTTGAGGCAGAGTACATGAATTGAAGTTTAAGACACATGTGCAACAGTTGGTGTGGAAAATTTTTTGAGTCGCTCAAGTTCCACAGGGTAAGTGAGCCGTAAGGAGCCTTAAACATACCACGGATCGGCCCTCGAGTTTATGAACCCACACACCCAACCAAACAAACCTACACATTCAAGTTGGCGGAGGTAACAATTGTGTACATTTTTATTGATAGATTTATTCTCCTAGGAAGGCGTAGGCAAGTTTGTACAGTTAGTAACTAATATTAGAATTATTAAGGCAACGTTAGATATTAACAATATAGTTCTAGCACCGTGACATAGGTAGTTTAGGGCCCAAATAGACGAACATTGGGTTATATAGGCCAAAGAGAAATGGCAATCCCTTGCGGAGGTCAAGAAGTGTGAGACTCACGACGCATGACCTGCGTTCTTACTAGACCAGACTTCAACCAGAGAACAAGTGCTGCGACCAGGGCAGCATTCCCCACGTGACTCTCAACATCTGTCCTGGGGGCCCGGAGGAGATATCCCGAAGTACCGCAGATATCTTTCTCCATCCAGACCCATTACAGTAAGACTAGACTTCCTTTCTCTCAGTATCTGGCCAGTTTTCTGGGGGAAACGTTAGTGAGTTATCTGTGGGTCTTAAGCGGACGGACGCTTTTGTATTGGTATGTACCAGCATTGTCTCTTAAGTTCAAGTCTGGAAGCTAGTGTCCCATACTGCTTAGATATTGCTCAGAGGATAACCCCCTTTTGAGTTTGGGATTTATGAGTTTAGAGCAAGACACTAATACCACTTAAATTTTGCAGATTAAGGTTCTTCCCTACACATGGTGTTTGGAGGGGTTATAGCTTAGGAAGACTAGGAGACATACTCTACACCATCAAGTAAGTTAAACCCTTTCATAATCGTGCATGTAGTGGGAATTCTTTCGGCTGCAGTTAGCTAGAAATTTGTCCCATAGCCACTTGTAAGTCTCAGAGTGTCGGTGTCAACAGCGCTTGCCCAGAGTGCAGCTTACAAGGAGGCAGTCCCAAGACAAGTTTTTATAGTTGGGTATCTTTATTGATGAAACGTTTCACATACAAAGTAGGCTTCTTCAGTCAACTACAAAGGCAGCAGTAGAAATGAAATAAAGATGATGTAATCAGTCCGTCAACATCGGAGAAAAGGTATTTGAGGTAGTCAGTCCCTCAGCCCGGAGAAGAGTTCAGCTCCATGGTCTGGAACAAGGTGGTCAGTCCCTCAGCCTAGAGAAGAGTTCAGCTCCATGGTCTGGAACAAGGTGGTCAGTCTCTCAGCCTAGAGAAGAGTTCAGCTCCATGGTCTGGAACAAGGTGGTCAGTCCCTCAGCCTGGAGAAGAGTTCAACTCCATGGTCTGGAACAAGGTGGTCAGTCCCTCAGCCCGAAGAAGAGTTCAGCTCCATGGTCTGGAACAAGGTGGTCAGTCTCTCAGCCTGAGAAGTTCAGCTCCATGGCTGGAACAAGGTGGTCAGTCCTCAGCCTGGAGAAGAGTTCAGCCCATGGTCTGGAACAAGGTGGTCAGTCCTCAGCCTGGAGAAGAGTTCAAATCCCTGGTCTGGAACATGGTCAGTCCCTCAGCCTGGAGAAGAGTTCAGCTCCATGGTCTGGAACAAGGTGGTCAGTCCCTCAGCTGAGAAGAGTTCAACTCCATGGTCTGGAACAAGGTGGTCAGTCTCAGCCCGAGAAGATTCAGCCCATGGTTGAACAAGGTTCAGTCCTCAGCCTAAGAAGAGTTCAGCTCCATGGTTCAATGGATCTCACCCGAGAAGTTCAGCTCCAGGCTCAGTCATCCTCAGCCTGAGAAGAGTTCAACTCCATGGGCTGGAACGATAATTCAGCTGAACTCTCCTCCCGGCTAGGAACTGACCACAATAAGTACCAACTATTGAACATGTGTCTTAATCTTGTACTTGTCGGTATTTTATACCATTTTCAACAGAACAGAAACAGACAGAGATGACAAGCCAATCACAAGAAACAATTGAGACTTTGATCAATGAAATGCTGACATGAAGTTCGTAGACTGGCTCATATCTTACTAAATCAACAGATATTAAACAGAAGCTGACAATACTTAATCAGAGCCATTGTCTACAACATGTGGAGTCCCGCTGGGAAGTATCTCGGTTCCCTGCCACTCTTGTGTTACATCATCAACAACAGTAATAATAATAATAATAATCTTTATTTATACACATACATGATACAACTTATACAGACCATAGCTGACATACTATATAAAAAACCCTTGTTTATGCAGAGTATTTCGGGGACCTTAGGTTAATTTTGTCTCTCAGGATGCGACCTACAACAGTCGGTTAACACCCAGGTGCCTATTAACTGCTTTTTGAACAGGGACAACAGATGTGTTAAGGAAACAAGCCCAGTGTTTCCACTCGTACCAGGAATCGAACCACGGACCTAAAATGTGTGAGCTGACTCCGCTGAGTGCGCTACCACCCGAGCTACGGGACACCCAGATAGAAAACGGGATTTCTATCTGAAACTGAGCTGAACAGATTATACCGCAGCAGTCTACATTTATCTCCTTACGTTTCATTTGTTGTATCTATGCATATAACATATTTCCCTCTCAGTTTCGCTCGTAAAAAAATTATCCGGGTGTCGATCACTACAGATACATTTTTTATTTTTGAGAATCTTCACAACTTGAGGACAATTCCTATCGTCCGTCTCCTTGAGAATAGTGTCACCAGGAAGCCTGTACTCACCTAATTGTGGTTGCAGGGGTCGAGACTTAGCTCCTGGCTCCTGGCCCCTGTCAGTTCTTGTGTGGGTGGTAGAGTGAGAGAGGTGAAGGTCATGGTACTGCTGAAGCCTGACCCAGTCCTGCGTCTTCAGTCAAGATATTCTCTAACGGTAACTGAAGATGTGTAAGCACGTGAAAGCGCTCAGGTGTTTATTCCCTACTTTCACTAGATAGTATTTTTATATATACTATTTGGAAACGCGTGTTTTATTGCGATTTCCTCCATCCATCTACAAATACACATACACACACACATACACACACACATTGGAGGACAGGAGAGAAAGGGGGGACATGATAACGACATATAAAATACTGAGAGGAATTGACAAGGTGGACAGAGACAGAATGTTCCAGAGATGGGACACAGCAACAAGGGGACACAGCTGGAAGTTGAAGACTCAGATGAATCACAGGGATGTTAGGAAGTATTTCTTCAGTCACAGAGTGGTCAGGAAGTGGAATAGCTTGGGAAGCGATGTAGTGAAGGCAGGATTCATTCATAGCTTTAAGAAGAGGTATGATAAGGCTCATGGCGAAGGGAGAGAGACCCAGTAGCGGCCAGTGAAGAGGCGGGGCCAAGAGCTATGACTCGACCCCTGCAACCACAACTAGGTGAGTACACACACACACATATATATATATTTATGTATATATATATATATATATATATATATATATATATATATATATATATATATATATATATATATACATACATACATACTACATACATACATACATACATACATACATACATACATACATACGTTTCGACGAAGTACATATAAATATTTGCATTTCTTTGTGTATGGTTTAACTGACAAATGGTGGAGGCAAGTGTAATACCGATGCTCATTATTGTGACCACGTTGCTCTCAGAGCTTTATCAATTCAATGACCTGATAAAGTTCAACATGGGGCGAAACATCAGAGTAATGACGTGTCTCCTTACCGTTTCCTTCTGTTTACCTGGAGAGAGTTCCTTCACGGCACGCATAAGTGCGATAAACCACCTCAACTACTGGGAACGCTTGAAGTTCCTAAACCTGTACTCCCTAGAACGCAGGCGGGAGAGATACATTATTATATACACATGGAAAATTCTCGAGGGCTTAGTACCAAACTTGCACACAAAAATCACTCCCTACGAAAGCAAAAGACTCGGCAGGCGATGTAACATCCCCCCAATGAAGAGCAGGGGTGCCATTAGCACGTTGAGGGACAACACAATAAGTGTCAGGGGCCCAAGGTTGTTCAACTGCCTCCCAGCATACATCAGGGGGATTACCAACAAACCCCTGGCTGTCTTCAAGCAGGCACTGGACAGGCACCTAAAGTCGGTACCTGACCAGCCGGGCTGTGGTTCGTACGTTGGACTGCGTGCGGCCAGCAGTAACAGCCTGGTTGATCAGGCTCTGGTCCAACAGGAGGCCTGGTCACGGACCGGGCCGCGGGGCGTTGACCCCTGGAATTCTCTCCAGGTAGACTCCAGGTAGGGTCAACGCCCCCGCGGCCCGGTCTGTGACCAGGCCGGGGCTACCACAATAAAAAAAGAGAAACTCATATATTATTAAACTGTTTAAAAAGTAAAAATAGATACAGGTAGCAACTATATGTAAGAACAAGAGAAGGAAAATTTATAAATATTGCTTCAGCGGCGCGCGCGGCACGCACTCGTTGCGGCGCGCACTGGTTGCGGTGCGCACTGGTCGCGGCGCTTGGAGCTCGCTCGGCAGTGCGGTGTGTGCGTCTTTTGCGTTAACATACATACGAACACTGTGATTTACCTGCGACCGGTTTTCAGAGTCTTTCTACTCCCGCTGGTGGCATTTTACAACACGCTGGACGAGTGGCGCCTGATGCTGGTCTGAGTGACAGGGTGACCCGCTTGCTGGAGCGCTTTTGGTCGTGTGATCGAGGCCTTTCCCTGGCTCACCGACCCATCCCGTAAGAAATTCAAGATCACCTCGTAAGCTGCGGTTTATTCACTCTTGGGACCAGTGATAATTCAACACAAGATGTGAATTATTCACTCACGTGAATTGTTGAAAACGTTGAAATGAGAACTTTGAGTGAAAGTGAAAGGGCAAGTAGAGAATGACGTCACTCTGGAGTGCTCGAGTGTCGAGTGAGAGAGGCTCTGATTCCACGAGTGGATGAAACAAGCAAGTGAAGATTTTTCTTATATGATGTTTTGCCCAGAGTGAGACTTCCAGGACATCACACCTGGAACTGATGCCATTGTAGCCTACAGATAAAGGAACATAAAAAACATGACACAGTCGACTAATATAACAGTGACACTGTATTGTTGAACCAGGAATGTCGTCGTGGACCTGCTCTCTCAAGACGCCTCAGGGCATAAAAAAATCACCCAATGTTGCCTTCTTGCTAGCTAATTATTATTGTATATGTTAACTTTACCTTCGATGACCTATTCTATTTATATATGTTCTATTGTTTTTGTTGCCAAGAAACCAGAGTGATCTACAAAACCCCACACAAAAAATCTACAATATTCAAAATTATCTAACAAACCAATTGATGGTTTCGATATTGTAATTAATTAAGTGTATGTAACAACTAGATATACTCTGCTAGGCACTTGTCGTGGTATGAGACTCTCAGTGTATGATTTCCGAGTCATGAGAAATATTTGGCTCTGTGGCAGAGTGAGATCTTATGGGTAAACTAGAGGCGCCTTCATGAGGAAAAGTCAGCAATACTATTTCTGGAGCAGCTGACAGTTAAGTTGCCACCTTGTCTTATATTCAGCCAATATGTGAAGATTATTTCTGGATTTAAGGTTATAAAAAACAGGAACTTTCATTATTATTAATTATTATTATTAATTATTATTATTAAATTATTATTATTATTATTATTATATTAAATTTTTAGATATTGATTTATTAATTATATTAATATCTTAATATTTATAATTATTCAATAACGATAACCAATTACTGTTTATTATTATTTATAAACTGATGTATATATATAAAAGTCAAATTTTAGATTATGAAAATACGTGAACAATGGCTGTCAGGCGACAACAGCAAGACAGAGAGAAATTGTTAAATATTTTTCAATACTGCAAACTACCCAAGTAATACATAATTGCTACTGCAATTACAAGCTGAGTACTTTACTGATACATAAGTGTTGTTGGAATTGCAAGTTTTATTTTTGAGTGATGTGTAGCTGGTCCAGGGATATGACCTCCGTTATGAAGTGGTTAAAAAGATTGCTGAAGGCTGTGTTATGTGTTAGTATAGGAGCTGTGCTGCTGCTGCTGATCAGCAGTGAGGACACGAGTAACAAGCTGGCCTGGTTAAGGTCAGCAGCTGAATTCGTCAACATCAAAATACAAGAAATCGGGAATGGAAGAATTGACTCTGGACGGACCGAGGATGGGCGTGGGAGGCGGGCGGGCAGCGTAGTTGGGCGTGAGTCGTGGGAGCCTCATCTATGTTCTCACTACAAGGTGGGGAAGAGCCAGAGTCTCAGGTCAAGCTCACCTGGGCTCCACCTGCGGCAGACACCATCTTCTTCACACAGACTTCCTGCAGCACCTTCCTCACAGCCAGAGAGGTACGTAGTCCTTCTTAAGTCTCGACCTAACAGTGGCTACGAGAGTCCAGTGAAACAGTGAAGCACCTAAGCATTTATAAAGATTTAAATAATTGATTTACTCGGTATATATCGTTCATGGTCATATACAGAATATACGAAACTACTTTGTGGATACCAAAATGTATACGGAAAAATATAAAAATCCATGAACAATGAGAATCTTTGGGATGTGTATGGTTGGATATGTGACAGCGTGGAAGACACGATAAATGACTATGTATCTTCACGCCCATCCAGGCTTGTGCTGTGGAGAGCGCCGCCCACCACCACCCACAACGCCCAGCCCTTGTTCTTATGACCGCCCGTGTCATCAACCACGCCCACCCACTCATGCAGGTAAGACAACACACATCCAGGTCAGAATTACCGACACTATGTCGGGTTAAAGGACACACATGCAACTAATGTGACATTTTATTGTGGCGATGTTTCGCTCTTCAGGAGCTTAAGCTGTTACAAACAATACAAGGACAGAGAGGATATGTAGGACATATATGCAAGAGTTAGGTATCTCTACTCCTAAACGTTTCACCCACGTTTCGACTGAGAAGGCCTTCTGTAACGGCTTGACAAAGCTCCTGGAGGTATTGACAAAATAGGCACATGTTTTTATGTTCGGGGATACCCAATAACATCTCACTTCAGGTGGAATAAACACTTCGCTGGTCTCACATCTTCATCAAGCAACGTGAACTTGGCTTTGTCCGAGGTATAACTCTACTCACACTTCTCTGGCATACTCGAGAACAAAATCTGACAGGCGAACTTCATCTTGTCTGAAAAAAAATGAGTTAAAAAGTTATTATATGTGTCTAAGATATATATATGAAGAATTAGACACATATCTGGATATCCCTACTTCCACTGGGGATTCCCGCCCACCAGTGACGTTGCCTTCGTCTGCTGCACGTCCTACACCAGTCGCCAGTATATAAGCACCAAGCTCCATGACCGAGCTTCACTTCCTTCAAGACTTCGGTGATTACCTCATCTTTTGTATATAATTCTACATTCTTCAGATTACGTCCTTGTATTGATAAAGTCACTGGAGGGCGAAAAGTCTACATATAAAGATACCCAGGTGTACATGTGTTTAATTCTTCATACCGTCTGTATTGTATACCACTTATGTATAATATATGTATGCAATAAGAAAATAAGTCCCTATGATCTAGAGAAATATAATAACTGTAATCAAGTCTCACAAAAAATGGTTTTGAAATTAAAATGAATATATTTAGGATTATACAAATTGGATTCCTTTATAATTAATAAAAATTGGGAAGAATTTAAGATACATTAGTGTTGTTGAAAATAACATAAAATACTGACAAGTTGAAGATTAAGACACATGTGCAACAGTTGGGTGTTTTTATTAATGAAACGTTTCGCCCACACAGTAGGCTTCTTCAAGTACAAAGGGAACAGTAGAAATAAAGATGTAATCAGTCCACCAACCTTTGAGAAAAAATGTTTGAGGTGGTCAGTCCCTCAGCCTGGAGATTATTCCAGCTAGATGACCTGGAACTACATGACCAACCAGCTGAACTCTTCTCCAGGCTCAGGGACTCACCACCTCAAATATACTTTTTCTCCAAGGTTGATGGACTGATTACATCATCTTTATTTCACTACTATACCTGCTGCCTCTGTATATGACTGAAGAAGCCTACTCTGTAGGCGAAACGTTTCGTCAATAAAGATTCCCAACTGGTCCACATGTATCTTAATTTTCAAGAAACATTAAACAAATTAAAATCATAAAGCTGTGTTTGACTAGTCCTTGACCACTTTCTTACATCATCATAAAAAGGTCAGTTAGTTGACCGCGAGGTGTAGTCCCGTCCTTATATGCCTTTCTGTTGACCTTTTAATTTTACAGTTCCTTGATAATGTGAGAAATCACAACATATGTGCAACACTTGGGTATCTTTATTGTGGGATATGTTGCACATATGTTTACTTGGAGTTTACCTGGAGAGGGTTTCGGGGGTCAACGCCCCCGCGGCCAGGTCTGAGACCAGGCCTCATGGTGGATCAGGGTCTGATCAACCAGGCTGCACATATGTCTGGTTTATCAACTTGTCGGTTCTTTGAACCATTAATCGTTCAAGAGTACTGAATTCTCCGTCCAGTATTCCTGACAGAAAGACACACTGGGGGTGAGGTGAACACTATACAGAGTCAGGGTCCTCCAGTATCCTACACGTTGTGGAGTACTGGAGTATCCTACACGTTGTGGAGTACTGGAGTATCCTACACGTTGTGGAGTACTGGAGTATCCTACACGTTGTGGAGTACTGGAGTATCCTACACGTTGTGGAGTACTGGAGTATCCTACACGTTGTGGAGTACTGGAGTATCCTACACGTTGTGGAGTACTGGAGTATCCTACACGTTGTGGAGTACTGGAGTATCCTACACATTGTGGAGTACTGGAGTATCGTACACGTTGTGGAGTACTGGAGTAAACTACACGTTGTGGAGTACTGGAGTATCCTACACGCTGTGGGGTACTGGAGTATCCTACACGTTGTGGAGTAATGGAATAAACTACACGTTATGGAGTACTGGAGTAAACTACACGTTGTGGAGTACTGGAGTAAACTACACGTTGTGGGGTACTGGAGTATCCTACACGTTGTGGAGTACTGGAGTATCTTACACGTTGTGGAGTACTGGAGTATCCTACACGTTGTGGAGTACTGGAGAAACTACACGTTGTGGAGTAATGGAGTAAACTACACGTTGTGGAATACTGGAGTAAACTACACACTGTGGGGTACTGGAGTATCCTACACGCTGTGGGGTACTGGAGTATCCTACACGCTGTGGGGTACTGGAGTATCCTACACGCTGTGGGGTACTGAAGTATCCTACACGCTGTGGGGTACTGGAGTATCCTACACGCTGTGGGGTACTGGAGTATCCTACACGCTGTGGGGTACTGGAGTATCCTACACGCTGTGGGGTACTGGAGTATCCTACACGCTGTGGCATACTGGTGTATCCTACACGTTGTGGAGTACTGGAGTATCCTACACGTTGTGGAGTACTGGAGTATCCTACACATTGTGGAGTACTGGAGTATCGTACACGTTGTGGAGTACTGGAGTAAACTACACGTTGTGGAGTACTGGAGTATCCTACACGCTGTGGGGTACTGGAGTATCCTACACGTTGAGGAGTAATGGAATAAACTACACGTTATGGAGTACTGGAGTAAACTACACGTTGTGGAGTACTGGAGTAAACTACACGTTGTGGGGTACTGGAGTATCCTACACGTTGTGGAGTACTGGAGTATCTTACACGTTGTGGAGTACTGGCGTATCCTACACGTTGTGGAGTACTGGAGAAACTACACGTTGTGGAGTAATGGAGTAAACTACACGTTGTGGAGTACTGGAGTAAACTACACACTGTGGGGTACTGGAGTATCGTACACGCTGTGGGGTACTGGAGTATCCTACACGCTGTGGGGTACTGGAGTATCCTACACGCTGTGGGGTACTGAGATCCACGCTGTGGGTACGAGTATCCTACACGCTGTGGGGTACTGGAGTATCCTACACGCTGTGGGTACTGGAGTATCCTACACGTGTGGGGTACTGGAGTATCCTACACGCTGTGGGGTACTGGAGTATCCTACACGCTGTGGCGTACTGGAGTATCCTACACGCTGTGGCGTACTGGAGTATCCTACACGTTGTGGGGTACTGGAGTATCCTACACGCTGTCGCGTACTGGAGTATCCTACACGCTGTGGCGTACTGGAATATCCTACACGTTGTGGGGTACTGGAGTATCCTACACGTTGTGGGGTACTGGAGTATCCTACACGCTGTGGGGTACTGGAGTATCCTACACGCTGTGGCGTACTGGAGTATCCTACACGCTGTGGGGTACTGGAGTATCCTACACGCTGTGGGGTACTGGAGTATCCTACACGCTGTGGCGTACTGGAGTATCCTACACGCTGTGGCGTACTGGAGTATCCTACACGTTGTGGGGTACTGGAGTATCCTACACGCTGTGGGGTACTGGAGTATCCTACACGCTGTGGGGTACTGGAGTATCCTACACGCTGTGGGGTACTGTAGTATCCTACACGCTGTGGGGTACTGGAGTATCCTACACGCTGTGGGGTACTGGAGTATCCTACACGCTGTGGGGTACTGGAGTATCCTACACGCTGTGGGGTACTGGAGTATCCTACACGCTGTGGGGTACTGGAGTATCCTACACGCTGTGGGGTACTGGAGTATCCTACACGCTGTGGCGTACTGGAGTATCCTACACGTTGTGGGGTACTGGAGTATCCTACACGTTGTGGCGTACTGGAGTATCCTACACGCTGTGGCGTACTGGAGTATCCTACACGTGGGTTGAACACACAACCAGAACTCACCCATAAAGCGTGTGAGGGATTTCGGCTTCGCGTCCAGGTGGACAGTGAGGTAGTAGGCAATCACTCCTAGAGCAATAACACCCACACCGACGGCAATCTCCAATGGTCTGCGCACCACGGGCATGACTGTCAGGAACACGCTCGCACACAGGTAAATGATGGGGAAGCCCAGCCACACCTGCGAGAATAACAAATACGATCTGGAATAAGTGTGTTTAGGTGTAATTCTCTTTTACAGCTACGGTGAACTGAGCCTTCACTCGTAATGTCCAATCTTCTTAAGCGAATGTATCGTATATATTTATAGCCGCATCACATACATGATCTTTGTAGGATCGATGGCTGAGTGGATAAGGTGATATGTACATTGTGTGGTCTCTTGAGGAGGAACAATGTGTCGTGGGGTCGAACCCTGGCCTGTTGCAGTTTGGTAAATGATATATGTACATATATATATATATATATATATATATATATATATATATATATATATATATATATATATATATATATATATATATATATATATATATATATAATAAAAATATATATATATATATATATTAAAATATATATATATATATATATATATATATATATATATATTGAGGAGAGAATAAGTGATCTTGATGCCCATGATGCCCTGTATCTCCTCACAAGGTGTCTTACTATGCCAAGACTCACTTACTTCTTGAGGTGCGCAACCTCTTTTGACAACCCAACACTTGACTAGTATGACGCACACCTGAGATCAACCTTTAAGAAGGCACTGAATCATTCACTAGAGGATCGGCAATGGGAGCAGGCAACCCTCCCAGTGCGACTGGGAGGTATAGGGGTGCACAAAGCAACGCAGGTACCTTTACCTGCATTTCTGTCATCGTGTTTGACCTCCTGTGGATTAGTCAAGAAGATTGTCCCCGAACGCTTGAGAGGTGTGGTGGGAGCTCAAGACCCCAGGTTCATTAAAGCAGCCGAGCGGTGGGACACCCTTGCAGACTCCTCCAGTAGACCAGCTCCTCCCAAAGAGCACAAACAGTCCCACTGGGACAAACCGATCATGGAAAAAATTGCCAACACAATACTCACCAACGCTTCAGGAAAGAACAAAGCTCGTCTCCTAGCGGTGAAGGCACCACACTCAAGAGATTTCCTTCTAGCTGTTCCCAATTCCTCTCTGGGGACTCGACTCGACCCACAGGCCATTCGGATTGGTGTTGCCCTTCGCCTAGCCGCCCCCATACTCACCGAACATAGGTGTATTTGCGGCAGGGCGACAACTGATCAATTCGGACTTCATGGTCTCGTGTGTCACACATCAGAAGGGAAGCATCCTAGACATGAGGAGGTCACTGACATCATAAAGAGAAGCCTCGCCACAGCCCGTTGCCCAGCTCAACGGGAACCCCAAGTGCAGAGGTCTGATGGAAGTCAAAAGCGTCCTGATGGAGCCACTATGCAACCCTGGAAGGATGGTAAGCAGATTGCTTGGGACTACACCTGTGCTGCCACAATGGCAGACTCCTACTTGCCATACTCCGTAGCCGAAGGGGGTGGAGTTGCCAGCCACAGGGAGACCCAGAAGACTCGCAAATATGAAGGCCTTCCCCCTTGCTATAACTTCATCCCAATAGGGTCGGAGACCCTTGGAGCAGGGGGCAAGTGTGCTCTAAAGTTTCTCAAAGAGCTGGGTGAAAAACTCATCATAGAAACCAAGGACCACAGGGCGACCAGCTTCCTCTTTCAGAGACTCAGTGTTGCGATCCAGAGGGGAAATGCCTGCAGCATTCTGGGCACGCGGCCCACTGCCGGGGAGCTGGACGAAGTATTTGACATGTAACTCTGAGTTGTTATCTATGTTGTTTACTCCCTATTGTATTCTTGTCAATGTATTTTGTCTTGAAATAAAGTTTATACACAATCAAAAGATGGGGTGGTAGGGGAAGTGGAATATTCAAATGGCTTCAGAAAGAAATCTAAATATTCTTCCTTGAAGCCTTCTTATCCACTTCTCCGAGGCTATGGGTCCCACAATTTACACCAGAGGTGGACCCCATCCTGTATATATATATATATATATATATATATATATATATATATATATATATATATATATATATACTATATATATATATATATATATATATATATATATATATATATATATATATATATATATATAAAAAATATATATATATATATATATATATATATATATATATATATATATATATATACATATATAAATATATATATATATATATATATTGAACCTAACCAAAAAATATATTTCATTGTGTTTGTTTATTATTAAATTATTGTAAACTTATCTACAATACATTTAGTTGGATTAGGCTAAATTAAATTGAGCTTGTTATAATAGGGTTAGGTAGGTTTTCTAAGTTTTTTTTGGTACAAAATTATTAATTTTTACATTAACATAAATGAAAAAATATATATCTTTAATCGTATAGGAGAACATTTTAGAAAGGACTTAATATTAAATGAGTTCTTGCTAATTGACCAGTTTTATTCGGCACGACATATATGCTTCCTTGGTAAACATGACCTAATTCCTACCTTGATTGGTCTGGGTCGGTCTGGTTCCTTGTACCTGAGCCACAGGAGACCCAAGATCGTGACGACGTTAGACAGGTTGCTGGTGAAGGAGGTGTAGACCAGGAGATCGCCAACGTTATCTGCGGTGAGCAGCGCTAGAGGGATGAACCCCTGCAACCATTGTAGACGTTGTGAGATCAAGGAAACCATTGTATGCATTCTAAAATTACGTCACCCATTGTCAACGACGAATACAAGATCTCTGTATGTAATGAAAACTAATTGTATCGTTAAAAAATTATAATGTAACAGTTTAATCAATTTAGGTTACTGTCCCCACTGTAAACAAAATCACTGAAACCATTATAAATTACAATTATTGTAAATACTGTAAATAATTAAGATCAATGAAACCAATGTAAGCATCATAAGATCACTGCATCTACTGAAAACTGCTAGTCAGAATGATCTTGCTTCACTGAGCTGAAGTGTGTGTGTGTATGTGTGTGTGTTTATGTGTGTGTGTGTGTGTGTGTGTGTGTGTGTGTGTGTGTGTGTGTGTGTGTGTGTGTGTGTGTATGTGTGTATGTGTGTGTGTGTGTGTTGTGTGTGTGTGTGTGTGTGTTGTGTGTGTGATTTGTTATGTTGAGTGGTGTGTGTGTATGTTGTGTTTATGATGTGTGTGGTGTTGTGTATGTGTGTGTGTGTTGTGTCATGTGCTTCAACTTTTCATCCCTGCTCCACTAAACTGCTAGTCATGACAATGACATCTTTGCTTTCCTACATTTGATCACTGAGCTTAGTTAGTTGTGTCCCTGTTTCCCGAAACACTGTCGACATTACTGAATTCGGTTTGTATGTGATCATGTTCTGACTGCGTGGGTTACCATTAAGCTTTTTTTTGGCATGGCTGACATTTTCAATCACCGTCATACCCCAGATTTTCACTAATCAGTTTCCCTCAGTAAATAAACACCGAGACAAGTCTTGCCCTACATAGAGTTACACTGACAACTCCCTCCTGGAAGTCGCAGAAAACAGCGTGCTATCTTCCACTCACCGAAAATACCACCGCGGTGACAGGAGTGGAATGCTTGATGTGGATTAGCGCCAGGACCTGGGGTAAGTGTCCGTTCCTGGCCCCTGCGTGCACCATGCGGGAATGCGTGATTATGCTGCCGTTGGTGTTGGCAGCGGTGGAGCAGGCCACGAAGAAGGCTATGATCCAGGCCAGCACTCCCAGCATCCTGTTACCGAACGTCTGAAAGCCAACGAGAAACAGTTGCTGCTGCTGCTGTGAGGATGCTACTAATGTTCATGGTACAGTCAGTTGATAATGTTATGTAGAATGAAAGGTCACAGTAGAGGGACTAGAGATAATTTACACAACTTGTCTCCCTAACTGAAAATATAAAATAGACAATGGCCCGTCCTTGGACCATTAAGGTCCATTGATAATGACAAGAAGGAACCAAAACATTGTGTGGTTGTTCAATTTGTGGGTTAATTATGTGAGTAATTTACTTGAACGAAGTGTTCATTGGCTATATATATGAACATTGCTGTTGGATTATACAAATTGGATTCATTTATAATTAATAAAATATTTGAAGAATTTAAGATACATTAGACAAGTTAAAATCTTAAAGCTTGGGTAGAATATAAGCTGTGTTTGAGAGAGTCTTGACTACCTACCTACATCATCATAAAAAGGTCAAGTGTTGTAAGTCGACCGCGAGGTGTAGTCTCGTCCTTATATGCCTTTCTGTTGATCTTTCATTTTTACAGTTCCTTGATAGTGTGAGAAATCACGAAAGCACTTAGAATTTCACTATTTTATGTTTTTACAGTTTTCGTTCTGCACACACACACACACACACACACATACATATATATATATATATATATATATATATATATATATATATATATATATATATATATATATATATATATACGTATATACATTCCACAGCCACAGTACTGGTGGACAACATATATATACTCACCACAGCCACAGCACTGGAGGAGAGGATCTCAGCAGGGGTCAAGACAGCGTAGTAAGCAACATTGGTGAGTGTGTATATCACAGTCACTATTCCCACTGACATAGGGATGGCTCGCGGCATAGTCCTGCAACAACATGCAATTTACTTTGTTGCATATTCCTGAACTTCTAATTTGTATTGTGTGTCTGAGTACTGCATGTTGGGCATTGGGCCTCATAGGCAAAACACTAATGGTGTACTTAGATGATGTAATTGTCATGTCCGAGGATGTAGATAAGCATTTAGAGAGACTGGAAGTGGTGCTGAGTAAGCTTGAAGAAGCCAATTTAAAGATCAAACTGTCTAAGTGTCAATTTTTCAGATCAGAAATTAAGTTTCTGGGTCACGTAGTCACTCCTAGAGGGGTTACGACTGACCAAAGTAAAGTAACTGCAGTATTGAATTTTCCATCTCCCAAAACTGCTGATGCCGTAAGATCCTTTGTGGGCTTAGCAGGTTTTAATAGATCATATATTGCCAATTTTTTCTCGATAGCAGCCCCTCTAACTGAGTTGCTTAAGAAAGATGCTCCATTTGTTTGGACCTTCAGTCAGGAAAAAGCATTTCAAACCCTGAAAGAAAGATTGACTTCTGCTCCAATCTTGAAATTCCCAGATTTTACAAAGCCTTTGTACCTAACAACTGATGCTAGTTCGATCGGCATAGGTGCTGTCCTAGCTCAGAAGATCGATAGTAAATACAACGCAGTTGCATTTGCTAGCCGAGTCCTTACAAAGGCTGAACGTAATTATAAAGTAACTGAGCAAGAAGCATTAGCAATAGTGTGGTCTTTAAAACACTTCCGAGACATCATATATCAGTACCCTGTCCATGTCTTAACAGATCATGCTCCTCTAATACCATTATTCCAGAATAAACAACCTACTGGAAGACTAGCCAGATGGTCCCTGACCATCCAAGAGTTCAACCCTACCTTTGAACACTTGCCTGGCAAGTCAAATGTAGTTGCCGATGCTTTATTGCGTCATGTTAGTATAGTAACTGCTGATCCTCCGTTTAGTGCTGAGGATGTAAAGAAGGCTCAAAGAACAGATCCCATGTGGTCTGGTGTGATTAGATTCCTGCTCCAGGAAGATCTTATTCTGACTGTGAAGCCACCAGCACCTATCAGGGACTTTGTCATGAACCAAGAATCCGAGCTGGGAACACCTAGTAGACGTGTAAACCAGTTAGTAATTCCTCAGTCACTAGTGAAAGTAGCCTTACAGCTAGTTCACGACGCACCAGGTGTTGCACACCCTGGTATGGATTGTTCTATTAAACAAGCCAGATTGAAGTACTTTTGGCCTAGTATGGCAACTGATATTACCGAGTATGTTAAGAAATGTAGTGTTTGTATGAAACACAAAGGTAATATCAACGATCCCAATCCTATCCAAGTGTATCCCACTACCAGTGAACCATGGGAAAGAGTTGCAATAGACTTATTACCTAATTTTCAATGAACGATACAAGGCAATAAACATCTGTGTGTGATGGTCGATCATTTCACCAGATATTGTGAGTTAGTTCCTATCCCAGATAAGACTGCCGAGACAGTAGCTAAAGCATTTAAGGAACGTATAATCTTTAGACATACCACTCCTAAATCCTTAGTGTCTGATAAGGGAGGTGAGTTTTGTAACGAGATTCTAGAAAACCTATGTGCCTTGTATAAGATCACTAAATCAACCATTGTTCCCCACCATCCTGCCAGCAATGGTTTAGCAGAAAGAACTAATAAAAAAGTACTTGATGTCTTGAGAGCCACTGTCAATCCCAATAGTGCAACCTGGGATGAAGTTATACCTGATGTACAGTGTGCAATAAATTCTGTCTATAATGCTTCTATAGGCGATACGCCACATTATGCGTTGTACGGTGTTGACAAGAATTTGCCTTATGAGTTGCTATATTCTAATCCGAAACCGTCATATAATCCTGATGATTTCTTAGCAACTCGTACCAGCCAAGCTCAGAGTGTTTTCAGAAGAATCCGTGAAACACTTCATAAGTCAACAGCAGAATTTACCTGAGTAACTAATACTCGAGCAAAGCCGACTAAAATTAAAGTAGGTTCGAGAGTGATGCTCACTAACTTTAATAAGACTTCTGCAATGCCAAAGCTCGACCAAAAGTTTGTTGGTCCGTATCGAGTAGTCGAACATATCAAATGCAATAAGTATAAAGTTAGAGAATTAAGTACTGGTCAATGTAAAGAGTCGCATTTGGACCATATGAAGTTAGTATGTGACGAAGACGAAGTCCCTGACAACCAGACTGTTGCGACTGATAATGATAATCCGTCTGACCCTGTACCTTCGACTTCTAATAGTGAGCCAGAGAAACAGCCTGATTGTCATTACTCCTTGCGTAGACGACAAGTATTGAGAAACCCTCAAGTTTCCTGTGTAAATACCAATGTAGAAGTTCCTCAACCTAGGCATGAGTTGTCAATTGCAAAAGATTTCGATCCACCTAGAGATGATAACCATTCTGCATATGTAAATCTTACCCTAGCAGAATTGGGGTTAAATGTAAATAGACTGTATAATTAGATGATTGAGTTAAGAGAATTTACCTACTGTGTGTTTTAGTATCAGATGTTCAGTATCTGAAAATAATTTTTTTGTGTGTGTTCATGTCCCCTCCGAGTTCTGAGTTTTAACAGTATGACCCGTGTGCACCAAGTCTATCTTTTCTGTTAGAATTTTCTTCTTGTAAATATATTTATTCTTCCTCAGAATCCGTAGAGTGCATGAATACAGATCGATCGATCGATTTTAGAAATTGTAATTGTAATATAATTTGTAATGAATTACATAAAGACCCATGACAATTACATTAAGAACCATTACTTTAAGAATTGTGATAGTAGATCAGTTATTACTATCTGTTCAGTCGATTTAATCTTGTTATAATTTTCTTGATTAGTTGTAAGTTATAAATGTGCTTGCTTTGTATAGAATCACCCCAGTATCACCTGCCTGTTCAGTCTATAGAGTTGTATTGTATGTCGAGACAACATACGGTAGTGTAACCGAGCTGTCAGATATGCTATATGTTGTAAGACCAGCCTTGTATTGTATGTCGAGACGACATACGGCAGTGTAACCGAGCTGTCAGATATGCTATATGTTGTAAGACCAGCCTTGTATTGTATGTCGAGACGACATACGGCAGTGTAACCGAGCTGTCAGATATGCTATATGTTGTAAGACCAGCCTTGTATTGTATGTCGAGACGACATACAGTAGTGTAACCGAGCTGTCAGATATGCCATATGTTGTAAGACCAGCCTTTATATGTGAGGTCCCTTGCTACCTATGACGTCATGAATCGTGCGCATGTGTGCGCTCAGAGAGAGGCATCGCCCCCATTCTCGAGGTAGGACTAGGACACGGAACAGGTACGGCGCTGGGTACTCTTCTCACTGACTCATTCAATACACTGTAACCATCCACCAGTGTGTTTCTGTGCAACCGTATTAGTTCTCCCAAGACCCACACAACACACACACCACACACCACACACACACACACCACACACACACACACACCACACACCACACACACACCACACACCACACACACACCACACACCACACACCACACACACACCACACACCACACACCACACACCACACACCACACACACCACACACCACACACCACACACCACACACACACCACACACCACCACACACACACACCACACACACACCACACACCACACACACACCACACACCACACACCACACACCACACACACACCACACACCACACACACACACACACACCACACACCACACACACACACCACACACCACACACACACACACACCACACACCACACACCACACACCACACACCACACACCACACCACACACACACCACACACACACCACACACCACACACACACACACACACACACACACACACACACACCCCACACACACACACACACCACACACCACACACACACACACCCCACACACACACCACACACACAACAACACACACCACACACACACACCACACACACACACCACACACCACACACACACACCACACACACCACACACACACCACACACCACACACCACACACACACCACACACACCACACACACCACACACCACACACCACACACCACACACCACACCACACACACACCACACACCACACACCACACACACACACACCACACACCACACACCACACACCACACACACACACACACACACACCACACACACACCACACACACACACACACACACACACCACACACCACACACCACACACCACACACACACCACACACCACACACACACACACACCACACACACACACACACACCACACACACACCACACACACACCACACACCACACACACACCACACACCACACACACACCACACACCACACACACACACACCACACACACACACACCACACACACACCACACACCACACACCACACACACACCACACACCACACACACACACACACACACCACACACCACACACACACCACACACACACCACACACACACCACACACCACACACACACACACCACACACGCACACGCCACACACGCACACGCACGCACACACACACACGCACGTACGCATATACAACAGGCCTAGTGTCTAATCGACATGTGCCTAGGACAAAAAAAATGGTAACAGAGACACACTGACACACACACACACACAAACACACACAAACACACACACACACAAACCCACACACACACACACCCACAAACACACACAAACACACACACACACACAAACACACACACACACAAACACACACACACACACACACACATTTTCCTGGACTGCAGGAAGGCCTTCGACACAGTTCCTCACATGAGATTAGTAAAGAAGCTGGAAGAACAAGCAGGTATAACAGGAAGGGCACTGGAATGGATCAGGGAATACCTCAAAGGGAGGCAACAACGGGTCATGGTGCGTGGTGAGGTATCACAGTGGGCGCCTGTGACGAGCGGTGTACCGCAGGGGTCAGTCCTAGGACCAGTGTTATTCCTGGTATATGTAAATGACATGACGGACGGGATAGACTCAGAAGTGTCTCTATTCGCGGATGATGTGAAAATAATGAGGAGAATCACATCGGAAGAGGACCAGGCAGGGCTGCAAACAGACCTGGACAAGCTCGACATCTGGTCTAGCAGATGGCTTCTCGAATTCAATCCCTCCAAATGCAAAGTCATGAGGATTGGAAAAGGGCAAAGAAGACCGCTGACAGAGTACAAGCTAGGCGGACAAAGGCTACAAATCTCGGCAAAGGAGAAAGGCCTTGGAGTGATTATAACGCCAAGCACGTCTCCGGAGGCACACATCAACCAGATAACTGCGGCAGCATATGGGCGTCTGGCAAACCTTAGATTAGCGTTCCGTTACCTTAACAAGGAATCGTTCAAGACACTGTATACCGTGTACGTCAGGCCCATACTAGAATATGCAGCACCAGTGTGGAACCCACACCTGGTCAAGCACGTAAGGAAACTGGAGAAAGTGCAAAGGTTTGCGACAAGGTTAGTTCCACAACTCAGGGGTCTGTCTTATGAAGAAAGGTTGAGGGAAATAGGACTAACAACACTGGAGGAAAGAAGGGTCAGAGGAGACATGATAACGACATACAAAATACTGCGGGGAATTGACAAGGTAGATAGTGACAGGATGTTCCAGAGAGGGAACACAGAAACAAGGGGACACAACTGGAAGCTGAAGACTCAGATGAGTCAAAGGGATGTCAGGAAACATTTCTTCAGCCACAGAGTAGTCAGGAAGTGGAATGGACTAGAGAAAGATATAGTGGAGGCAGGAACCATACATAGTTTTAAGACAAGGTATGATAAAGCTCATGGAGCAGGGAGAGCAGAGTCCCAGTAGCGGACAGCGAAGAGGCGGGCCCAGGGGCTGAGTCTCGACCCCTGCAGCCACAATTAGGTGAGTACAATTAGGTGAGTACACACACAAACACACACACACACCTTGAGAACATTATCATCATTACTGAAGATGAAGCCCTGAGCGCCTGTGGAATGGTAGGAAACCATGTTTGATCCAAGAAAGGGGAAGGGTGGCTCCAATTCTATGGTATCAAAAGCCTTTCACCAGCATCAAGGCCCTTCATCCCTCCCTCGGGTACCTTAAGCAAAGTCAGCTTACCTGTATGGGTCTTTCAGTTCCTCAGTCAGGTAGGTCAGGCTGCTCCTGTCAGAACAAATATAAGCATTATAACCTCTATTATTATTGTTATTATTATTATTATTATTATTATTATTATTATTATTATTGTTATTGTTATTATTGTTTTGTTATTATTATTATTATTATCAGCAGGAGTGGTAGAAGCAGCTGTGACATTTATGGAGAACTTTCTCTGTCTAGGTCCATTAAAGAATATATGTACAAGGTCCTGTACATTGAAGGATAAAATGAATAAACACATGTGAGAGATTGTTGTGAGTATGAGCAGAGGCGTCAGCTGCATTATGAGTGGGCAGGCAGGGGAGTCAGCATCATTATGAGTGGGAAGGTAGAGGCGTCAGCAGCATTATGAGTGGGCAGGCAGGGGAGTCAGCAGCATTATGAGTGGGAAGGTAGAGGCGTCAGCAACATTATGAGTGGTAAGGTAGGGGCGTCAGCATCATTATGAGTGGGCAGGCGGGGGCGTCAGCAGCATTATGAGTGGGCAGGCAGGGGGGTCAGCAGCATTTTGAGTGGGCAATCAGGGATGTCAGCAGCATTATGAGTGGGCAGGCAGGGGGGTCAGCAGCATTATGAGTGAGCAGGCAGGGGCGTCAGCAGCATTATGAGTGGGCAGGCAGGGGCGTCAGCAACATTATGAGTGGGCAGGCAGGGGCGTCAGCAGAATTATCAGTGGGCAGGGCAGGGGGCATCAACAGCATTATGAGTGGGCAGGCTGGGGCGTCAGCATCATTATGAGTGGGCAGGTAGGGGCGTCAGCATCATTATGAGTGGGCAGGCAGAGGGTCAGCATCATTATGAGTGGGAAGGGCAGGGGCGTTAGCAGCATTATGAGTGGGCAGGCAGGAGATCAGCATCATTATGAGTGGGCAGGCAGGGGCGTCAGCAGCATTATGAGTGGGCAGGCAGGGGGTCAGCATCATTATGAGTGGGCAGGGCAGGGGCGTCAGCAGCATTATGAGTGGGCAGGCAAGGGGTCAGCATCATTATGAGTGGGGAGGCAGGGGCGTCAGCAGCATTATGAGTGGGGAGGCAGGGGCATCAGCATCATTATGAGTGGGCAGGCAGGGGCGTCAGCAGCATTATGAGTGGGCAGGGGCGTCAACAGCATTATGAGTGGGCCGGCAGGGGGGTCAGCAGCATTATGAGTGGTTATTCAGGGGCGTCAGCAGCATTATGAGTGGTGAGGCAGGGGCATCAGCATCATTATGAGTGGGCAGGCAGGTTCGTCAGCAGCATTATGAGTGGGAAGGCAGGGGCGTCAGCATCATTATGAGTGGGCAGGCAGGGGCGTCAGCAGCATTATGAGTGGGAGGCAGGGGCGTCAGCATCATTATGAGTGGGGAGGCAGGGGCATCAGCATCATTATGAGTGGGCAGGCATTGGCGTCAGCATCATTATGAGTGGGCAGGCAGGGGCGTCAGCATCATTATGAGTGGGCAGGCAGGGGCGTCAGCAGCATTATGAGTGGGCAGGCAGGGGCGTCAGTAGCATTATGAGTGGGCAGGCAGGGGGGTCAGCAACATTATGAGTGGGCAGGGCAGGTCTCCCTGCGGCAGTTTTTGGGATGCTCAAAGTTGCATGTCCCATTCGTTTGCCCTGATATTCCGTGTTTACAGATGCCCCAAACATAGTATTTGCACCATTTTGTTTTTGGCTGGGTACAATTCGTGCTGGATGTATTCCTAGTCTGTGCAGATCCTAGATCTGCACCACAGTCCACCACAGCCAAACCTGAGACACCACCATCTGATGACATGGGGCCAACATTTTCTCTGGAAGAAGACTCCCCTACTATATCTGTACTAGGGGCTATGGCTGTGATGGCTGTAGACGAGTCTACCCCGGTAGAGGACTCCCCTACTATATCTGTACTAGAGGCTATGGCTGTGATGGCTGTAGACGAGTCTACCCGTAGAGGACTCCCTACTATATCTGTACTAGGGCTATGGCTGTGATGGCTGCAGACGAGTCTACCCCGGTAGAGGACTCCCCTACTATATCTGTACTAGGGGCTATGGCTGTGATGGCTGTAGACGAGTCTACCCCGGTAGAGGACTCCTCTACTATATCTGTACTAGAGGCTATGGAGGACTCCTCCCCTACATCTGTACTAGAGGCTATGGCTGTGGTGGCTGTGGAGGAGTCTGTAACCAAATCCGGATTTTCACTATGGTTGGGGGCTGGGTCTGGGTCAGCCCTAGGGCTGGGGACTGGGCTAGCTGATTTTTTTGCCACGTGTGTTTTTTTCGGTGGGTGACTGTTTATTTTTGGGTCAGTTGTTGTAGACTGGGCCTTCTGTGTGTTAGACTTTACTCCTCTCCTAGCTTCCCATGCTCTATATATACCGGGTAGACTATTCAATAGTTCCTCCTTTTTTTCATGCTTATTGTTTATAAACCTCCTGAGTGCTTTCCTGATATCTGTCCATAGTTCCACATCCTTGTTGCAGATCCAGAAACATCTTTCTAGATAGATGTCATTTTTGGTTGCTGTGGTAATTATTGAACATGTGACATGATGTTTTGAAAAGCAAAGGTTGCATGTGATTCTGGATTTTTTCCCAAGAGCCTTTTCACATGTCCCACAGGTATACTGTACTGCCATCCTGCCTTTATCCTATTTGCAACTGTGTACCACTAGAGCCTGATTTTCACTTTACCTTACTGCTCTGCACTCAGGAGTGGTGGTATGAGGTCAATGCATGGGTATGTGGGATGTACTGATTATGGAGACTTACTACATATTATATTATATTCTGGTTATAATATGCATTTAATTCGGTCTGTTTACTGTATAACTCTTTCCATATTTATTCCTCTCTGATCACTCATATATATATTTTAATTTACTGGTCTTGCCGAGTTCCTCACACTGGTCTAGACTGGATATTGTGGTATGGTGTATATGGTGCTTTATGGTTGTGTATGGTAGGTCTGAGTGGCTGCCTGGTAGCGCTGCCAGACGTATGATTGTACACACCACTCTGTATGGTGTACAGAGTCTTCAACGATTCCTTAGTGAGGTATTGGAACGCTATTCTTAGGTTTGCCAGACGCCCGTATGCTGCAGCAGTTATCTGATTGATGTGTGCCTCAGGAGATGTGCTCGGTATTATACTCACCCTAAGATCTTTTTCCTTGAGTGAGGTTTGCAGTTTTTGGCCACCTAGACTATACTCTGTCTGCGGTCTGCTTTGCCCTTCCCCGATCTTCATGACTTTGCATTTGGCAGGGTTAAATTCAAGGAGCTAGTTACTGGACCAGGCTTGTAGCCTGTCCAGGTCTCTTTGTAGTCCTGCCTGATCCTCGACTGATTTAATTCATCTCATTAACTTCACATAATTTGTAAACAGGGACACTTCCGAGTCTATCCCTTCCGTTATGTCATTCACATATACCAAAAACAGCACAGGTCCTAGGACTGACCCCTGTGGAACCCCACTCGTCACAGGTACCCACTCTGACACCTCGTCACGTACCATGACTCGTTGTTGCCTCCCTGTCAGATATTCTCTGATCCATTGCAGTGCCTTTCCTGTTACGTGTGCCTGATCCTCTAGCTTTTGCATTAACCTCTTGTGAGGAACTGTGTCGAACGTGTGTGCGTGTGTGTGTGTGTGTGTGTGTGTATGTGTGTGTGTATGTGTGTGTGTATGTGTGTGTGTGTGTGTGTGTGTGTTTGTGTGTGTGTGTACTCACCTAGTTGTGGTTGCAGGGGTCACTGGCCGCTACTGAGTCACTCTCCCTGCGCCATGAGCTTTATCATACCTCAGCTTAAAGTTATGTATGGAGCCTGCCTCCACTACGTCGCTTCCTAAACTATTCCACTTCCCGACCACTCTGTGACTGAAGAAATACTTCCTAACATCTCTGTGATTCATCTGAGTCTTCAACTTCCAACTGTGTCCCCTTGTTGCTGTGTCCCATCTCTGGAACATTCTGTCTCTGTCCACTTTGTCAATTCCTCTCAGTATTTTATATGTTGTTATCATGTCCCCCCTATCTCTTCTGTCCTCCAGTGTCGTCAGGTCGATTTCCCTTAACCTCTCGTAGGACATACCCCTTAGCTCCGGGACTAGTCTTGTTGCAAACCTTTGCACTTTCTCGAGCTTCTTCACGTGCTTGGCTAGGTGTGGGTTCCAAACTGGTGCTGCATACCCCAGTATGGGCCTAACGTACACAGTACACAGGGTCCTGAACGATTCTTTATTAAGATGTCGGAATGCTGTTCTTAGGTTTTCTAGGCGCCCATATGCTGCAGCAGTTATTTGGTTGATGTGCGCCTCAAGAGATGTTCCTGGTGTTATACTCACCCCAAGATCTTTTTCCTTGATTGAGGTTTGCAGTCTCTGGCCCCCTAGACTGTACTCCGTCTGCGGTCTTCTTTGCCCTTCCCCAATCTTCATGACTTTGCACTTGGTGGGGTTGAACTCCAGGAGCCAATTGCTGGACCAGGCTTGCAGCCTGTCCAGATTCCTTTGTAGTTCTGCCTGGTCCTCGTCCGATTGAATTCTTCTCATCAACTTCACATCATCTGCAAACAGGGACACTTCGGAGTCTATTCCTTCCGTCATGTCGTTCACAAATACCAGAAACAGCACTGGTCCCAGGACTGACCCCTGTGGAACCCCGCTCGTCACCGGCGCCCACTCTGACACCTCGCCACGTACCATGACTCGCTGCTGTCTTCCTGACAGGTATTCCCTGATCCATTGTAGTGCCTTCCCTGTTACCCCTGCCTGATCCTCCAGCTTTTGCACTAATCTCTTGTGTGGAACTGTGTCAAACGCCTTCTTACAATCCAAGAATATGCAATCTACCCACCCCTCTCTCTCTTGTCTTATTGCTGTCACCCTGTCGTAGAACTCCAGTAGGTTTGTGACACAGGATTTCCCGTCCCTGAAACCGTGTTGGCCGTCGTTGATAAGCTCATTCCTTTTTAGGTGCTCAACCACTCTTCTCCTGACTATCTTCTTAAATGACCTTGCATACTATACATGTCAGTGACACTGGTCTGTAGTTTAGTGCTACGTTCCTGTCTCCTTTTTAAAAATTGGAACTACATTTGCTGTCTTCCATACCTCAGGTAGTTGCCCTGTTTCGATAGACGTGTTGAAGATCGTTGTTAGAGGTACACATAGCTCCTCTGCTCCCTCTCTCAAGACCCATGGAGAGATGTTATCCGGCCCCATCGCCTTTGAGGTATCTAGCTCGCTTAGTAGCCTCTTCACTTCCTCCTCAGTTGTGTGTATTGTGTCCAGCACTTGATGGTGTACCCTACCTCTCCTCCTTTCTGGAGGCCCTTCTATCTCCTCTGTGAACACCTCTTTGAATCTCATGTTGAGCTCCTCACACACTTCACGGTCATTTCTTGTGACCTCCCCTCCTACCTTCCTCAGCCTGATCACCTGGTCCTTGACTGTTGTTCTCCTCCTGATGTGGCTGTACAGCAGCTTTGGGTCAGATTTGGCTTTCGCTGCTATGTCATTCTCGTACTGTCTTTGGGCCTCCTTTCTGATCTGTGCATATTCATTTCTGGCTCTACGACTGCTCTCCTTATTCTCCGGGGTTCTTTGCCTTCTGTACCTCTTCCATTCCCTTGCACACTTGGTTTTGGCTTCCCTGCACCTTTGGGTGAACCATGGGCTCATCCTGTCTTTTTCGCTTCTCCTGTTACCCTTGGGTATAAACCTCTCCTCAGCTTCCTTGCAAATTGTTGTCATATATTCCATCATCTCGTCTACTGACTTCCCTGCCATCTCTCTGTCCCACTGAACTCCGTGCAGGAAGTTCCTCATGCCCACATAGTCACCTTTCTTGTAGTTTGGCTTCATTCGTGTAGCCCTTCCTGCTTCCCCCTTCACTTGCAACTCTACTATGTATTCGAAACTTAGAATCATATGATCACTGGCCCCAAGGGGGCTTTCATGTGTGATGTCCTCAATATCTGCATTACTCAAGGTGAATACTAGGTCCAATCTCGCTGGTTCATCCTCTCCTCTCTCTCTGGTAGTGTCCCTTACGTGTTGGTACATGAGATTTTCCAGTACCACCTCCAGTATCTTAGCCCTCCACGTTTCTTGGCCCCAATGTGGCTCTAAGTTCTCCCAATCAATTTCCTTATGGTTGAAGTCACCCATGACCAGTAGCTTCGCCCTGCTCACACGAGCCCTTCTGGCCACTTCTGCCAGTGTGTCAATCATCGCTCTGTTACTCTCATCATAATCTTGCCTTGGCCTCCTGCTGTTCTGTGGTGGGTTATACATCACTGCAATTACCACCTTGGGACCTCCAGACTGTAGCATCCCTACTATGTAATCCCCAGCTTCTCCTCTGTCTCCTCTCTCCAGCTCGTCAAAATCCCATCGGTTTTTGATCAGCAGTGCCACTCCTCCACCCCCTCTGTTCCCTCTGTCTTTCCTCAGGATCTGGTATCCCATTGGAAAGATGGCATCTGTTATCATACCTGTGAGCTTGGTTTCTGTGAGAGCTATTATGTCCGGTGATGCCTCTTTGAATCTTTCGTGCCACTCCTCCCACTTATTTGTTATTCCATCAGCATTGGTGTACCATACCTTCAGTTTCCTCTCTAATACAGTGTTTTGGGGGGTCTGTGAGGGTGGGGGACCTGGTAGTGTACTGTGGGATTCTATAGTGGAGTGTTGGGTGGGGGCTGTGAGTGTGGGTTGTAGTTTGTGTTGGGATAGTGTGCTTGGTTGTTGGGTGTTTGGGACGGTTCTGTGTGTGCTTGTTCTTGTTGCTCCGCCCTGCTCTGGTTGTCCTCTACTGATTCTGTGTATGTGTGTGTGTGTGTGTGTGTGTGTGTGTGTGTGTGTGTGTTGTGTGTGTGCCTGCCTGCCTTAGGCGCCTCATCAGAAACTTGTGTTGGTAAACAGAGAGTTGCAGCTGACATGGTATGACTCAAAAATTATGACTACAAGTCTAATAATCACACTACTTGTGCTTGACCTTATTAAGATTAAATACACAGGTGAGGGAAGGAGATGATGAGAGATCAGAGACACTTCAGACAAGCAGCTTGACCTTCAAGAGGAGGGCAAGCAGCTTGACCTTCAAGAGGAGGGCAAGCAGCTTGACCTTCAAGAGGAGGGCAAGCAGCTTGACCTTCAAGAGGAGGGTGTGAGGGTAAAACAGGAAACCCTTTCCTAGGTTTGCCTCTGATGACCTTAGTTACTGTCACAGAAACACCAGTCATGTTCTTTGTTATAGTTAACGTAACAGTCGTTCAACAGCTCTTATCATCAGTATACAGACGTATCTAAACTACTTACCAATCTTCACGATACAGTCATCTCGCCTCCAGTCACCATCTACTTCCACTCACCACCACCAGTCTTCACGATACAGTCATCTCACCACCACTCACCTCCACCAGTCTTCACGATACAGTCATCTCACCACCACTCACCACCACCAGTCTTCACGATACAGTCATGTCACCACCACCAGTCTTCACGATACAGTCATCTCACCACCACCAGTCTTCACGATACAGTCATCTCACCACCACCAGTCTTCACGATACAGTCATCTCACCACCACTCACCAGCCACCGTAGGCGAAGAGTGTCGAGTAGAAAGCAGTGGCGAAAGAGGTGGCGTCCCACACAGTGTCTTTCATGGGGTCCACATAGTGCTCAACGTGGCCCCTGGCCAGGTGGTGGACCCCGGCCACTATGATGATGATGAGGGCCATCACCTTGTGGAGGTGAAGGTTGCTGGATTGGTTTATTGAGTTTCAGTTCTATCGACTACACGAGGATCATCAAGGCTGTATGTACTTAAAAATAATACAATCTTGATCTTTCTTTCAACACACCGGCAATATCCCATCGAGGCGGGGTGACCCAAAAAGAATGTATACAAGAGAAGGGGTTACTAGCCCATAAAATCTTGAAATTTTACTTTAAATTATAAGTTCATATTTTTAATTATCTTTGCATTTTTTTTTTCGCGTTTTGGCCGATGCTTCAGAGATTTGTATGCAAGAACAAAGATATGAACGCGCAGAGGTATCTTTCTCTCAGTGTATCTACTGAGAGTTTACACAGTTATTGAAGGTGATATACGTAACAACTTCGGCTACAGTCACAGAGGGAAGAGGCGATAGAAATATGCGATGTATTCACATAGAATTAGTAATTATTTAAAATGAAAGTTACTACCAATTCGTAGCAAAATGTAAAACTTAAAGTTTGGTACTTTTGGAAAAATAGAAAAAATAGAGAATACGGAAGACGGACCTTGGTCAGAGATAAGGCGTCCTGGATCTTGGTGCCAAGCTTGAGGCCCATGCAGTTAATGTACATTATTATACCTGGGAGGGAGAAGAGAGGATCAGCATGATGTTACCAGGTCAAATTTTATGTTTGTGTTGGTGGCAGCCCGTGTGTGTGTGTGTTTCTGGCAGCCCGTGTGTGTGTGTGTGTGGTGGTCGCAGCCCGTGTGTGTATGTGTGTTGGTGGCAGCCCGTGTGTGTGTGTGTGTGTGTTGGTGACTGCCCATGTGTGTGTGTGTTGGTGGCAGCCCGTGTGTGTGTGTGTGTGTGTGTGTTGCATGCAAAGAGTACGTAACCTTTATTCGGAGCATGTTAAACACACCCACATAGGCTCCCCCTCCAACCAGCGAACCATCGTTAAGGGTTTGGCGATGGGGCCCCATCATCAAATCAACGACTCGGTTCAGCCAATTAAAATGCGAGTTTAACAATGACAAAGGTGACGTGGATACCACTCGCAGTTTGTCATTGGAATTCCTGCATTGAGCTGGTTGTGGAAGGTTGTTTGTCTTTTGGCTGCAGTTTTGCCTTAACAACTGTGGCGTGCACTAAATACTACTCTGTCTGTATATAGTATACATATGTGTAAAAAGCCCTTTTCTATTTACTTGGTGAAGGAAAAGACCAAAGTCTTATATAATCAAAATTGCTTGGTAAAGGAAATACAAATTCAAAGCATTTTCTACTGTGTTTCTTTGCTCCAAGCTCCCTTTTACACTCAGGTTAACAGGCCACTGAACCTGAGGTTGTAATAGTGTGCGTGTGTGTGTTACTTAATCATAATGTTCTTGTATTAATTTCAAGTTTAAATATAAGGAAATAAAAGAGGTCCAGCATTTAATAAATGTTTTACTTGTTTTTGGCGTTGAAAGATTCCAGGGTGCTGAAGTTCTCTCCAAGTTCTGAGTCTGTACACACATGATCTGAAACAGAGTGAACACCTTCCCTCAAACTCACAGAGCAATGCGGCCGCCAGTAGTCTGACAGCGTAGTAGGGAGGAGAGGAACAGTCTGGGAGAAATGCTTGTATGAGGTAGTTAGCGAACGTAAGGGCGACTATGGCTTGGCCGGCTGGTCTCGAAATGAGGATTTTGCTCCATAGTGTGATGAAGGCAGGCAGTGGACCGAACGCCTCCTGGATAAATATATAGGTGCCTCCATTGAGGGGTATGGTCGTGCCTGCAAATGTATAGAAAGTTGCAGGAAGGTTATTAGATGACTGGAGCATTCTCAGACCATATAAGTATACAACAACGCTTAAGATATAAAGTTCAACTCAGTTGGGTGATCTTTCCTGCGCATCAGAGTATATTGGTTTACAGGAACGCAGTTGAATCACAACATTGTGCATGCCTGAAAAGAGTACAAGTCTCAGAAGTGCTAGCTAAGTTGGTTCCTCCCCACCACACACACTGCACGAGCAGGTGACCTATGCCCAAGCACCTGACATCACCGTACCCGACCCTACCTACCCACCTATACAATCTGTAAAGGATTCAAAAAAAGCCTAGAGCAGGCTTAAAATTTTCATAATCAAATGTTCTAAGTGCTGCATTTGTGTTTTCATTCAACAGACTACTGGTGTTGTCATACCTGTACTTGTACCAAGCAGCAGCAGCAGCAGCAGCAGCAGCAGCAAGCAGCAGCAGCAGCAGCAGCAGCAGCAGCAGCAGCAGCAGCAGCAGCAGCAGCAGCAGCAGCAGCAGCAGCGCAGCAGCAGCAGCAGCAGCAGCAGCAGCAGCAGCAGCAGCAGCAAGCAGCAGCAGCAGCAGCAGCAGCAGCAGCAAGCAGCAGCAGCAGCGCAAGCAGCAGCAGCAGGAGCAGCAGCAGCAGCAGCAGCAGCAGCAGCAGCAGCAGCAGCAGCAGCAGCAGCAGCAGCAGCAGAGCAGCAGCAGCAGCAGCAGGCAGCAAGCGCAGCGCAGCAGCCGAGCAGCAGCAGCAGCAGCAAGCAGACAGCAGCAGCAGCAGCAGCAGCAGCAGCAGCAGCCAGTGCTATACAGCAGTAATCAGCATTCTGCGTCGCTACTACTAGGAGAAGGCAGAGCAAGCACGCAGCTTAAATAGCTTAGAGTCAATGTTCATGTAATGAGCGCAAGCTGCAGCAGCAGCAGAGCAGCAGCGACAAGCGGAGCAAGAGAGCAGCAGCAGAGCAGCGCGCAGCAGCGCAGCAGAGAGCAGCAGCGCAGCAGCGCAGCAAGCAGCAGCGAAGGCAGGCGCAGCAGCAGCAAGCGCGCGCAGCGAGCAGCGCAGCGCCAGCGCAGCGCAGCAGCAGCAGCAGCAGCAGCGCGCAGCACAGCAGCAAGGCAGCAGCAGCAGCAACAGCACAACAGCACAAAGCAGCAGCACGCAGCAGCAGCAGCGCAGAACAGCAGCAGCAGCGCAGCAGCAGCAGCAGCAACAAGCACAGCAGCAGCAGCAGCAGCAGCAGCAAGCAGCAGCAGCGCAGCAGCAGCAGCAGCACAGCAGCAGCACAGCAGCAGCAGCAGCAGCAGCAGCCGAGGTGACTATACAGTACAAGTTTAAATCCTATACTATCTCTGGTGTCGGCTACAATAACATAGGAGAAATGAGACAACAAAACAACTCTGCAACTATAAAATGAGCAATGGAAAGTTTAATGAAGTCTTTCTATGTATATTGTAGTCTGGTCACTTGCATGGAAGCTTCTGCGGACTCCAATTGGAAAATATTTAGACTTTCAAGTTGAATATATCAAGTGTAGTATGTAGAAGATATTTAAATAGGATCATGTCCACTCATATATCGTGTGGACAGACACATAGCACCATTCAAGTTTAAACAACAGCTGAGGGAAGAATGACCGTGTTGTCCGCCTCTTCCGAAATATAAAATTCTTGAGTCTGGCTTCTTGTCCAGTGTATGGCCACTTGTTAGTTTAATATCTTCATTATGCACCCCATACCCATCCTGTGGGCGGTAGTCAAAAGATTACAGAGGTACATAATGGGTCCAGATACTGGGCCCAAGGTTTTGATAGCTGAACAAAATACAAAGGTAATGAACTCACCCACATGATGACGCAATACTAAAAAAAATAGATGTAAAACAATGTTTTCGTCAAACAATATGCAGAATTATCACTGAGCTCATTGGCATGAGTAGGCAGGATCTATAACAAACGACATATATTCAGATAATAAAATTAATAGCAGCTTTAATGAAATAAACCAAGGCATTTCAGTGCAATAAACAAAAGCTTTTCAAAGAGCCTTCCTTTTGCACGAAATCCTGAGTTAGAATACACAGTTTCACACTAATCTCATTTTCAAAAACTTCTTGAACTTCTGCGCGAAGATCAGATAAAAAACAAATTAAGGTTATATACAGCTTATCAGTAACACATGAGTGACGACTCACCAAGTTCGGCGTAGCAGAGAGCTCCCACCATGGTCAAGAGTCCTGTGGCCACCCACACTATCAACGCCATGCCCACACTTCCTGTGTACTGCACTACCGTCTTGGGCGATACGAAGATGCCAGACCCAATCATTATGCCCACGCTCATGCCCACGCCGTTCCACAGGCCGAGCGACTTCTTCAAATGCACACCGGTGTCCAGACACTGTCTAGAAGGTATTTTACAAGCGGGCGCGTCTGATACTGTCGACTCGTTCTTTTCATTGGCTTTGGTCCCGTCAACGTTCCTCTGGTCCGGGGTTTCCGTGGGGCCATTGCAGGAAGTCTGCGCGGAGACTTCGACTGAAGCCTTTCGTGGATGGATTTCTGAAGAGTACTGAGGTGCTTCACCCTTGGCCCCAGTCTCGCTAGAGACTAAGTACGGGGGTGCTTCATTCTTGGACCCCGCTTCACAAGAGACTGGAGGTTCTTCACTCTTGGACCCCGCTTCACAAGAAACTGGAGGTTCTTCACTCTTGACCCGCTTCGCTAGAGTTCGTAGCGCCCATGGTTCTCTCTCAGTCGATGCTTGACCGGAATTTAGGAACTATCCAGCTACAAACAGACGCCTCACTCAAGTGCCTTGTCTTACTTTGACTTAAATTCACACAAACAAATCGTCTGACAAGCAATGACAGAAATTTGTTTTTTTCCTATATTTTTCAACAATTTTTTTTATCTATCAGAACACTGGTTTATATGTTTTCTGTAAAGGAAGACAACACAAAAAATTTCTTTGAAAATATAACACTGTGCAAGCTTCATAAACAACAACACTAATATGACGTTATAATTTTGTTGTGTTCGGTCTCAGGCAAGTGTTATTACACCTACTGTCCCTTTTCACCTAGCAGTAAATAGGTGTTAGCCATCTGTTGTAGGTTTCAATGTGGGAAAGAACCCAGTGTTAGGCTGGATTCACTGTTTCCGTTCTTTTCATCAACACAGTTTGTGTACTTAAGAGTGGTTCATGGTATACTTAGAGGTATATTCACCGGAACATTTATTGCACTTGACCGACTTTGTTTATTTTGATTTGGTATAACTGAACAGTTAGTAGAACGAAGTTGTCGCGTGAATACAGTTCACTTCTGAAGTAAATGCTCTGAATACCTACCTTCCATGAGAATGTATCCATCACAGTAACTTGGACCTGTCTATCCTTTGCGTAAATTTCCTTGCGCCGCGAACGCCATGATCATTGATGACTGAGACACTTGTTCAACATTGGGCAACTCTTGTGCAACACTTGGGCATCTTTATCGTGGACACGTTTCGCCAACAAGTGGCTTCTACAATGCCATGATCATTGCCCAGCTGTTTTGATCTCTCCGTCAGTCACGCCGTGCAGGTCCTCCACGGTGTAATCTCTCAATGACTCATTGCAATTTGAAGAATAAAAGAGTCGCAATACTGTGGCTGGAACAAGTCGTGACTTTAACAGTGTTCCAGGACGGACTGGAACCTCCGCATAAGGTTCTTCTCCTAAACGTATTTTTGTTTTTTTTTTGTGATTCAATACAATTTACTTCTTGCCCTTGAATTTCTGTCATGTCAACAAAATTTAGTGGTATATCGTTTCTTGCCCAGTCAACAGCTACAAGTAGTCTGCGTCAGGTGGGCCGTAGATAATGAACGTTAACATTTAATACTTTTGAGAGAGCGTTTTCCTAATTTTCCTACTGTGTTTAAAGTCGTCCAGTTAGTCCTCATCAGTGGGAGATTGTATGTGATCGTGGGAATGGGTGTCCATCGTTTCACCGCCCATGCCATCCACCTATGGGTCTTCGAAGCAACGAAAATTGAGGTCTTACGTGTTCGCGGTCACCAGGTTGTACACTGCTTCCTCGCCTTCACTCTCTCTAGCGGCCTCACCAGGTCGTACTTGCACGCATGCGCAGCCTCCATAACCTGCCCCACATCAACAATTATGTTACAGAAAACGTATATTGCTAATATTCGAAGTAAACCAAGGTGTTTTGGCTTATAATGTGGTTAAGATTAGTAAGTAAATAAGTAGGTAAGTTTATTTAGGCACAGGTACACACAAGTACAATTATCATACATAGTGTAAATTTACCTAGGATAACCCAAAACAGTCAAAGTGACTTATTTCCAAAGTGACTTTTATTCAGGTTCACTTCAAAACGTTTTGCAACATTTATACGTTGATACACTAGTTGCAATAAACACAGCTGTTATGGGAATATTTATAGGTGGGGAATTATGAAAATTTAACCTAGGTTAAATTCTACGTTACTATATAAAACCCTCGTAAAAGTTTCAAAATATGAATGAGGCTTAAATGAAAACTTTGATTAACCCTAGAAAGTTATAATTTATTTCCTTGAGTCTGGGCATAACTATGTCGATGTGAGGAGCCATGGTTTCCTTTTGCCAAGAGCAAGCCGCCCTGTGTCCATGTGGTCACCCATCCAGTCCTGCAAGGACACCTACATATGGTCACCCATCCAGTCCTACCAGGACACCATGTGGTCACCCATCCAGTCCTGCCAGGTCACCAACATGTGGTCACCCATCCAGTCCTGCTAGGTCACCAACATGTGGTCACCCATCCAGTCCTGCCGGGTGACCAAATTGGAAGAGACGCTGGTCGGGAACCATACCGACGAATCTCCAAGAATAGAAAAGAACCTATCCAGTTACTTACAAGATCCAGCGGTGCTTAAACTGACAGGACAAGCAAAATACCCTAAACTAAAGTTGATTAACTAACATGAGAATGAATTGTAAGAGCATTAGGTCAGTGGAGGACGGGGTGTGCAAACTACTTGCTTCTCCGAGATTCCCTTTGGGAATCATTAATAACATGAACTCAGATTAAGTTGTAACAAACAACTATCAATAGTATAATTGTGCATAGTTGAGGCAGAGTACATGAATTGAAGTTTAAGACACATGTGCAACAGTTGGTGTGGAAAATTTTTTGAGTCGCTCAAGTTCCACAGGGTAAGTGAGCCGTAAGGAGCCTTAAACATACCACGGATCGGCCCTCGGAGTTTATGAACCCACACACCCAACCAAACAAACCTACACATTCAAGTTGGCGGAGGTAACAATTGTGTACATTTTTATTGATAGATTTATTCTCCTAGGAAGGCGTAGGCAAGTTTGTACAGTTAGTAACTAATATTAGAATTATTAAGGCAACGTTAGATATTAACAATATAGTTCTAGCACCGTGACATAGGTAGTTTAGGGCCCAAATAGACGAACATTGGGTTATATAGGCCAAAGAGAAATGGCAATCCCTTGCGGAGGTCAAGAAGTGTGAGACTCACGACGCATGACCTGCGTTCTTACTAGACCAGACTTCAACCAGAGAACAAGTGCTGCGACCAGGGCAGCATTCCCCACGTGACTCTCAACATCTGTCCTGGGGGCCCGGAGGAGATATCCCGAAGTACCGCAGATATCTTTCTCCATCCAGACCCATTACAGTAAGACTAGACTTCCTTTCTCTCAGTATCTGGCCAGTTTTCTGGGGGAAACGTTAGTGAGTTATCTGTGGGTCTTAAGCGGACGGACGCTTTTGTATTGGTATGTACCAGCATTGTCTCTTAAGTTCAAGTCTGGAAGCTAGTGTCCCATACTGCTTAGATATTGCTCAGAGGATAACCCCCTTTTGAGTTTGGGATTTATGAGTTTAGAGCAAGACACTAATACCACTTAAATTTTGCAGATTAAGGTTCTTCCCTACACATGGTGTTTGGAGAGGGTTATAGCTTAGGAAGACTAGGAGACATACTCTACACCATCAAGTAAGTTAAACCCTTTCATAATCGTGCATGTAGTGGGGAATTCTTTCGGCTGCAGTTAGCTAGAAATTTGTCCCATAGCCACTTGTAAGTCTCAGAGTGTCGGTGTCAACAGCGCTTGCCCAGAGTGCAGCTTACAAGGAGGCAGTCCCAAGACAAGTTTTTATAGTTGGGTATCTTTATTGATGAAACGTTTCACATACAAAGTAGGCTTCTTCAGTCAACTACAAAGGCAGCAGTAGAAATGAAATAAAGATGATGTAATCAGTCCGTCAACATCGGAGAAAAGGTATTTGAGGTAGTCAGTCCCTCAGCCGGAGAAGAGTTCAGCTCCATGGTCTGGAACAAGGTGGTCAGTCCTCAGCCTGAGAAGAGTTCAACTCCATGGTCTGGAACAAGGTGGTCAGTCCCTCAGCCTGAAGAAGAGTTCAGCTCCATGGTCTGGAACAAGGTGGTCAGTCCCTTCAGCCTGGAGAAGAGTTCAACTCCATGGGCTGGAACGATAATTCCAGCTGAACTCTCCTCCAGGCTGAGGAACTGACCACCAATAAAGATACCCAACTATTGAACATGTGTCTTAATCTTGTACTTGTCGGTATTTTATACCATTTTTCAACAGAACAGAAACAGACAGAGATGACAAGCCAATCACAAGAAACAATTGACACTTTGATCAATGAAATGTTGACATGAGGTTCGTAGACAGGTAATAAACAGAAGCTGACAATACTGACTCAGAACCATTGTTTACAACATGTGGAGTCCCGCTGGGAAGTATCTCGGTTCCCTGCCACTTTTGTGTTACACCATCAACAACAGTAATAATAATAATCTTTATTTATACAAGTACATGATACAACTTATACAGACCATAGCTGACATACTATATAAAAAGCCCTTGTTATGCAGAGTATTTCGGGCAACTTAGGTTAATTTTGTCTCTCAGGATGCGACCTACAACAGTCGGTTAACACCCAGGTACCTATTAACTGCTTGGTGAACAAGGACAGCAGATGTGTTAAGGAAACAAGCCCAGTGTTTCCATCCGTACCAGGAATCGAACCACGGACCTAAATGTGTAATGTGAATCTGGCAATTTTAGCAGCTCTCTGCCTCACACAACAACAGCTGAAACTTCTTGAGATGTGCTCATGCCCAGGGATTCTCCTCCTTTTCAAGTCCTGATTCTTTTATTCTATGGTGAGTTACATTGTGGAACTTTGTCAATATCAATGTCAATAGTGTATAAATGAATAAAATTCTGTTTTCTAACTGAAATTTTATACACTTGTAACTCCACTTTTTACCCTCAAAAAGCCTGGCGGGACCCTGAGTTCCCACCATTATATTTTTTGAAATTTTATTCATTATGATTATTTTAATGAATAAATGTATTCCTTAGCTTCATACGAAGGACATCTCAACAAATGAGAACAAACAGACATGTATTTCATAATTCAGGGCAAAAAGGGTTAAGGACAATTCCTGTCTTCCGTCTCCTTGAGAATGGTGTCACCAGGAAGCCTGTACTCACCTAATTGTGGTTGCAGGGGTCGAGACTCAGCTCCTGGCTCCTGGCCCCTGTCAGTTCTTGAGTGGGTGGTAGAGTGAGAGAGGTAAAGGTCATGGTACTGCTGAAGCCTGACCCAGTCCTGCGTCTTCAGTGAAGATATTCTCTAACGGTAACTGAAGATGTGTAAGCACGTGAAAGTGCTCAGGTGTTTATTCTCTACTTTCACTAGATAGTATTTTTATATATATTTGGAAACACGTGTTTTATTGCGATTTCCTCCATCCATCTACAAATACACATACACACACACACACACACACACAATGAATCGACCCTGCAACCACAACTAGGTGAGTACACTCACACTCACACACACACACACACACACACATATATATATATATATATATATATATATATATATATATATATATATATATATATATATATATATATATATATATATATATATATATATATATATATATATATATATATATATATATATATATATACATCAATGACCTTCCCAATGTATCACAACACCTGAAACCAATACTCTTTGCTGACGACACAACTTATGTCATCTCCCACACAAATCTTGCCACGCTTAATGCCATTGTTAACAACGAATTAATAAAAATATCAACATGGATGACAGCCAATAAACTTACACTCAACACTGATAAGACCTTCTATATTATGTTTGGCAACAGAGCAGGTGATCCACAATTAAACATTAAGATCAACACTACACCTATTGCTAAACATAACGAGGGCAAATTTCTGGGCCTTCACCTTGACAGCAGCCTGAAATTCAGCACCCATATCCAGCACATAACAAAGAAAGTGTCCAAAACTGTGGGGATCCTCTCTAAGATACGGTATTATGTACCACAATCAGCCCTACACACACTATTCTATTCACTCATCTATCCCTACCTCACATATGCCATTTGTGCATGGGGATCAACAGCAATTACCCACCTAAAGCCAATAATAACCCAACAAAAAGCCGCAGTAAGAATTATCACGCAATCCAACGCTAGGCAGCACACCCCCCCACTCTTCAAAGACCTAAACCTACTCACTGTTCAGAACATCCATACTTACTACTCTGCTATCTACATTTATAGAACCATAAATTCCAACTTTAACCCTGAGCTAGAACACTTTCTTGACAGTTGTGACAGGACCCATAGACATAATACCAGACATAAACATCTCTTTGACATTCCCCGTGTCCAACTAAATCTATACAAAAATTCAATGCGCATTAAAGGGCCTAAAATCTGGAACTCCCTGCCTGAAAACTCTAGAACTGCAGACACAATCTCCACTTTCAAAAGCACCGTTAAAAAACATCTTATCTCACTTACGCACCCCACCGATAGTTAACCACATGAAAACTACTTTATCTTGCACATATCCAAAGCAAAATACACTTATTGATATCTGTGATTCCCCTTAATTTCACATGACTGACCAAAATTCTAATACAACTATTGCTTCATAATTCTTAAGCTAGTCATAAGTTTGCCTAAGAAACGGTATTATGCCAATAATACCATTAATATATAAACTAATTGTTTAATTCTTAAATGTTTAAATTTCAATACCTCAATATTGTAAACCTAATTAATCACTACAATTACCTAACCTTACTATCAGTATAATCATTGTGTCACTATTGAGTAAGACCTATCATAAGACTGCCTGAAAAGCCTAGGCATACCTAGGCATATTATTGGTCATCTTGTAATATCTACTTCATAAAATGTACATTACTATAATTACACCCCACTCTGTATATTACTAGAAATAAAGAATTTGAATTTGAATTTGAATACATACATACATACATACATACATACGTTTCGACGAAGTACATATAAATATTTGCATTTCTTTGTGTATGGTTTAACTGACAAATGGTGGAGGCAAGTGTAATAACGACGCTCATTATTGTGACCACGTTTCTCTCAGAGCTTTATCAATTCAATGACCTGATCAAGTTCAACATGGGGCAAAACATCAGAGTAATGACGTGTCTCCTTACCGTTTCCTTCTGTTTACCTGGAGAGAGTTCCGGGGGGTCAACGCCCCCGCGGCCCGGTCTGTGACCAGGCCGGGGCTACCACAATAAAAAGAGAAACTCTTATATTATTAAACTTTTTAAAAAGTAAAAATAGATACAGGTAGCAACTATATGTAAGAACAAGAGAAGGAAAATTTATAAATATTGCTTCAGCGGCGCGCGCGGCGCGCACTGGTTGCGGTGCGCACTGGTCGCGGCGCTGGGAGCTTAGTGCGGTGCGTCTTGCGTTAACACTACGAACACTGTGATTTACTCGACCGTTTCAGAGTCTTCCCGCTGGTGGCATTTTACAACACGCTGGACGAGTGGCGCCTGATGCGGGTCTGAGTGACAGGGTGACCCGCTTGCTGGAGCGCTTTTGGTCGTGTGATCGAGGCCTTCCCCTGGCTCACCGACCCATCCCGTAAGAAATTCAAGATCACCTCGTAAGCTGCGGTTTATTCACTCTTGGGACCAGTGATAATTCAACACAAGATGTGAATTATTCACTCACGTGAATTGTTGAAAACGTTGAAATGAGAACTTTGAGTGAAAGTGAAAGGACAAGTAGAGAATGATGTCACTCTGGAGTGCTCCAGTGTCGAGTGAGAGAGGCTTCCAGGACATTACACCTGGAACTGATGCCACTGATGTTTCGCCCAGAGTGAGGCTTCCAGGACATCACACCTGGAACTGATGCCACTGATGTTTCGCCCAGAGTGAGGCTTCCAGGACATCACACCTGGAACTGATGCCACTGATGTTTCGCCCAGAGTGAGCCTTCCAGGACATCACACCTGGAACTGATGCCACTGATGTTTCGCCCAGAGTGAGCCTTCCAGGACATCACACCTGGAACTGATGCCATTGTAGCCTACAGAAAATGGAACATAAAAACATGACACAGTCGACTAATATAACAGTGACACTGTAATGTTGATCAAGGAATGTCGTCGTGGACCTGCTCTCTCAAGACTCCTCAGGGCATCAAAAAAATCACCCAATGTTGCCCTCTTGCTAGCTAATTATTATTGTATATGTTAACTTTACCTTCGATGGCCTATTCTATTTATATATGTTCTATTGTTTTTGTTGCTAAGAAACCAGACTGATCTACGAAACCCCCCACAAAAAATCTACAATATTCAAAATTATCTAACAAACCAATTGATGGTTTCGATATTGTAATTAATTAAGTGTATGTAACAACTAGATATACTCTGCTAGGCACTTGTCGTGGTATGAGACTCTCAGTGTATGATTCGGTGTCATGAGAAATATTTGGCTCTGTGGCAGAGTGAGATCTTATGGGTAAACTAGAGGCGCCTTCATGAGGAAAAGTCAGAAATACTATTCCTGGAGCAGCTGACAGTTAAGTTGCCACCTTGTCTTATATTCAGCCAATATGTGAAGATTATTTCTGGATTTAAGGTTATAAAAAACAGGAACTTTCATTATTATTATTAATTATTATTATTATTATTATTAAATTATTATTATTAATATAATATTAAATTTTTAGATATTGATTTATTAATTATATTCATATCTTAATATTTATAATTATTCAATAACGATAACCAATTACTGTTTATTATTATTTATAAACTTATATATATATATATATATATATATATATATATATATATATATATATATATATATATATATATATATATATATATATATATATATATATATATATAAGTCAAATTTTAGATTATGAAAATACGTGAACAATGGCTGTCAGGCGACAACAGCAAGACAGAGAGAAATTGTTAAATATTTTTCAATACTGCAAACTACCCAAGTAATACATAATTGCTACTGCAATTACAAGCTGAGTACTTTACTGATACATAAGTGTTGTTGGAATTGCAAGTTTTATTTTTGAGTGATGTGTAGCTGGTCCAGGGATATGACCTCCGTTATGAAGAGGTTAAAAAGATTGCTGAAGGCTGTGTTATGTGTTAGTATAGGGGCTGTGCTGCTGCTGGTGATCAGCAGTGAGGACACGAGTAACAAGCTGGCCTGGTTAAGGTCAGCAGCTGAATTCGTCAACATCAAAATGCAAGAAATCGGGAATGGAAGAATTGACTCAGGACGGACCGAGGGTGGGCGTGGGAGGTGGGCGGGCAGCGTAGTTGGGCGTGAGTCGTGGGAGCCTCATCTATGTTCTCACTACAAGGTGGGGGAAGAGCCAGAGTCTCAGGTCAAGCTCACCTGGGCTCCACCTGCGGCAGACACCATCTTCTTCACACAGACTTCCTGCAGCACCTTCCTCACAGCCAGAGAGGTACGTAGTCCTTCTTAAATCTCGACCTAACAGTGGCTACGAGAGTCCAGTGAAACAGTGAAGCACCTAAGCATTTATAAAGATTTAAATCACTTATTTACTCGGTATATATCGTTCATGGTCATATACAGTATATACGAAACTACTTTGTGGATACCAAAATGTATACGGAAAAATATAAAAATCCATGAACACTGAGAATCTTTGGGATGTGTATGGTTGGATATGTGACAGTGTGGATACACGGTAAATAACTATGTATCTTCACGCCCATCCAGGCTTGTGCTGTGGAGAGCGCCGCCCATCACCACCCACAACGCCCAGCCCTTGTTCTTATGACCGCCCGTGTCATCAACCACGCCCACCCACTCATGCAGGTAAGACAACACTCATCCAGGTCAGAATTACCGACAATATGTCGGGTTAAAGGACACACATGCAACTAATGTGACATTTTATTGTGGCGATGTTTCGCTCTTCAGGAGCTTAAGCTGTTACAAACAATACAAGGACAGAGAGGATATGTAGGACATATGTGCAAGAGTTAGGTATCTCTACTCCTAAACGTTTCACCCACGTTTTGGCTGAGAAGGTCTTCTGTAACGGCTTGACAAAGCTCCTGGAGAGCGAAACGTTGTCCCAGTAAAGTGTCACATTAACTGCACGTATGTCCCTTTAACTAACACTCCTTAACCTATTTAGTCCTTACTCATCCAAGGTGAGTCCACACTTATAGCACCTCACAGTTAACTCATACTCAGCTAGCTGAGTTTAAGACCACCCTGACATCTAGGTGAGTCTGTCCCAAACACTCACCCAGGTGAGTCTGTCTCAAACACTCACCCAGGTGAGTCTGTCTCAAACACTCACCCAGGTGAGTCTGTCCCAAACACTCACCCAGGTGAGTCTGTCCCAAACACTCACCCAGGTGAGTCTGTCTCAAACACTCACCCAGGTGAGTCTGTCTCAAACACTCACCCAGGTGAGTCTGTCTCAAACATTCACCCAGGTGAGTCTGTCTCAAACATTCACCCAGGTGAGTCTGTCTCAAACACTCACCCAGGTGAGTCTGTCTCAAACACTCACCCAGGTGAGTCTGTCTCAAACACTCACCCAGGTGAGTCTGTCTCAAACATTCACCCAGGTGAGTCTGTCTCAAACATTCACCCAGGTGAGTCTGTCTCAAACACTTACCCAGGTGAGTCTGTCTCAAACACTCACCCAGGGGAGTCTGTCTCAAACACTCACCCAGGTGAGTCTGTCTCAAACACTCACCCAGGTGAGTCTGTCTCAAACATTCACCCAGGTGAGTCTGTCTCAAACATTCACCCAGGTGAGTCTGTCTCAAACACTCACCCAGGTGAGTCTGTCTCAAACACTCACCCAGGTGAGTATGTCTCAAACACTCACCCAGGTGAATCTGTCCCAAACACTCACCCAGGTAAGTCTGTCTCAAACACTCACCCAGGTGAGTCTGTCTCAAACACTCACCCAGGTGAGTCTGTCTCAAACACTCACCCAGGTGAGTCTGTCTCAAACACTCACCCAGGTGAGTCTGTCTCAAACACTCACCCAGGTGAGTCTGTCTCAAACATTCACCCAGGTGAGTCTGTCTCAAACATTCACCCAGGTGAGTCTGTCTCAAACACTCACCCAGGTGAGTCTGTCTCAAACATTCACCCAGGTGAGTCTGTCTCAAACACTCACCCAGGTGAGTCTGTCTCAAACACTCACCCAGGTGAGTCTGTCTCAAACATTCACCCAGGTGAGTCTGTCTCAAACATTCACCCAGGTGAGTCTGTCTCAAACACTCACCCAGGTGAGTCTGTCTCAAACACTCACCCAGGTGAGTCTGTCTCAAACATTCACCCAGGTGAGTCTATCTCAAACATTCACCCAGGTGAGTCTGTCTCAAACATTCACCCAGGTGAGTCTGTCTCAAACATTCACCCAGGTGAGTCTGTCTCAAACACTCACCCAGGTGAGTCTGTCTCAAACACTCACCCAGGTGAATCTGTCCCAAACACTCACCCAGGTGAATCTGTCCCAAACACTCACCCAGGTGAGAACGGTTACAAAATCATGAAATTCTCTGCCATCTTAGACTGTCTACCATCTTAGACTGTCTACCATCTTAGACTGTCTACCATCTTAGACTGTCTACCATCTTAGACTGTCTACCATCTTAGACTGTCTATCATCTTGAGTGTAGGCAATGGTTCCATTTATTTTATTTACCAAAATGCGGATTTCCTGATATCACTTTACCGAAGGTTCTGGTTAGTTTTTGTCACACCGTGACTGTGTGACTTTTCAATGGTCCAAGTCGGACCGAAACGTCGTCGTAAGCTCCTCCTCTTTTCTATGTGCGGGTTATTTGTGTATCTCTACTGTAGACGTTTCGCCATCCAGTAGCTTTACCAACACAAACTCAAGGACATAATTGGAAGACAGTGGACCTATATATAAAAGTTTCTAATATTTTTAAGCAACATTACTGAAGATTAACGCATAGAAAACAACACCACTTATTTTTATTTTCATAAGCCAGGCAACTGGGCACCTACACGCCCCACAAGCAATGTTGGTTATTTGATTTATAAGGTCTCAAGCCTATCTACTACACAAGAGAGACTAAGGATTAACGGAAGGATTTAAGATTTTAAGCCTCTCTACTGTGATGGTCATTAAAGAGGGAAATATTAGTCTTAAAATTTTTCTAATAATTCGAATCTTCCACTATGGGGGATTTCAACCACAAGGAAAAATCTAGAGCCACATGGGGACCCCGGAGACGTGGAGAGTCAAGATGCTGGAGATAGTACATGTCCCTAACATGTTAGGGACACAACCAGAGAGAGAGAGGCGATCAACCAGCAAGGCTGGACGTCATATTTTGGGCAGCCTAAATACTGTTCTCATGCACCAGGAGTCATGATGCGATAGTCTTTGTATTTAAGAAATGTAAACAAAAAAAAAACTCTTATGAAGAAGGTATGGGATTAAGAAAAGTCAAGACACAGTGGGTGGACCAATTCACCGAAAATCCGCACTTAGGAGAGGAACCTAATGACGATGGTAACAGGAAGGAGCGAAACGTCGTAATCAGGTTCTTCTCGATGCGGATCTTTGGGTGAAACATGACAGGACTTACCAAGCAATGTTAGGTAATTATCTTAGTTACTAGGTGCTTAAACAGTGATTTTTTCAGTCTTATAAAGAACTGAATGTAAAACCCTTCATAGTATCTTTTTTCAAGTCTTATAAAGACACAACTGAATGTTCCACCCTGGCATGTGTACTGTATAGCCTGAACTGGTTGGCTGGACCTGGGTCAGGTGTTGTACTGGAACCCTGAAGGACCTGGCACATGAGACTGGTGGTGACCTGAGATCAGGTGGTTAAGAGAGAACACTAGGACCTGGCATCATGAGCTGTGGGTGATGAGTGATGTATAAAGAAAGAAAAGAAATCGTGTTGATACTTACGTTTCAGGCTAGTACTTCGCTATTCTTATACATACACGATAAGAATGCAAATATACATACTGTGTCGCAGGTCGCGCTGCATCTGCGGTGAGCGACGCAGTGCGGGTGGAGTTGCTACGTAGGTACGGTGGAACCTATCTGGACCTGGACCTGATCACCCTCCGCCCGCTGCCCTCCTCCAACAACTGGCTGGCCAGGGAACAAGGTAGTCAGGTCAACAACGCCATCATGAGCTTCGATCCAGAGCACCAGTTACTGCAGGTCACTCTTCTTTCCTACATTTTAATGAAGGGGAAGCGCTAAAACATAATGGTCATACAGAGGCAGGGAAATTTGGAGGTAGTCAAGGCTGATGATCCGAGACAGAGCTCTTCAATAGCATTAATACCCTCACCTTCCTGCTACCAGTGTTGACCTTATCCATTATTATTATTATTATTATATTGGTCTGGTTCATACGTAGTGTGATTGTAGAAAATTTACAGTATTAACAGTTACCTGTGAGGTTGACTACATGACGTTATATATACTACATTATATACTACACAGAATTAATTTAATTTACATATTTTTTTTTATACATATTACTGAAACTTCTTGCGTTCAACAATTTTGAACTTATGTTTGTTATACTTACTTCTGATTGTGCTTGGCAGGCGATTGTTGCAGCCATCCCCGCTGCCTATGATGCTCACATGTGCTGCAGCATCGGTCCTGTGCTGTTAACCTCACAACTTCACCGACTGTGTCCTGACAACATCACCATCCCAGCCTCAGTTAGTTCCGACCAGCTGGAGATCTGTGGCGACATCACTGTCTGGCCCAATAAGTTATTTTACCCCATCCCGTACGGATACAAGGAGTTTCAGTTGGTAAGCATCTTCACTGAAGGTGCAGGGCTGGGGAAAACTTTCTTCAGTAGTACCATGGCCATTTGCCTTCACCTTTGCCACTCTTTCACGCACAGACTGACTGTTAGTGTTGCTGGGGACTCCATAATGAAGGAAGCTGCCGTCAGGAATTGCCCTCAAGTGGTGGAAGTTCTTAAAAGACATAAGATGCATCTGTAGTAGCCTAGCATCAACTGGGTGTTAGTTCACTAGTCAGCTCACCGACTACTAAGTGAGTACAGATAGGAAGTACGTCTGTCTCGCGTTCAGCAGACGGAGGATCAAGCCTCCATCCACTACGTCTTGAACGCTGAATGGATTTATCACTTAACATGAATTATTCATTTATTCGTCAGGCTGAAAAAAAGAGAAAAGTGAAGCGGGTGACACATTCAGTGATGCCGGGGCACAGGCGACACACTGCAGTGTACATGTATGGTATGCAATACTGCCAAGATGAAGAATTAGACACATGTGCAACATCCTCCCTCCAGTGGTTTTATCAATACAGATTCAAGGACATAATTTGAAGACTGTAGAACTATATACAAAAGACGAGGTAATCAGTCCCTCAGTCTTGGAGTTGAAGAGCAAAGTAGTCGTCAAGACTTCGGTGCTACGGTGCTCTTCACCAATTCCAAGACTGAGGGACTAATTACCTCATATTTATGTATAGTTCTACAGTCTTCCAATTATGTCCTAGAATCTGTATTGATAAAGCCACTGGAACGTCTACAAAGATACCTACTTACTGCTAGATGAACATGGACAGCAGGTGTCTTACAGAAACACGTCCTAATGTTTCCACCCGTAACAGGGATCGAACCACGGACCTCAGTGTATGAGCCGAGTGCGATACCAACCGAGCTAGGAGTCAAACTAATCAGGATCCCCGACCCAGTTATTTTTCTGGTTTCTGAAATTACCCCAAGCAGTGGAGAGTGTAAAATTAGATTTGTCTCCCCTGTAAGAGTTGACTATTGTTTTCTGTCATAGATATAATGTAGCATTAATATTTTCATGGTTAACTGTAGAAGAAAAAGACGAAGAAAGAAATGAAGACTACTACTACTACTACTACTACTACTACTTACTACTAAGCTGCTTGTGCGCGCGCGCGCGCTAGCTACAGCAACTGCTGCTGCTGCTGCTGCTGCTGCTGCTGCGCAGCGCGCAGCGCTAGCACAACAGCTACCTGCTAGCTACTTCGCTAGCTGCTGCTACTCTGCTCTACTGCTGCTACTGCTACTACTACTACTACTACTACTACTACTACTGCTGCTGCTGCTGCTGCTGCTACTACTACTACTACTACTACTACTACTACTACTACTACTACTACTACTACTACTATAAACCCAACTAACAAACTATTCAAACAAGGTCAAATACACCGATAAGTTTATATATGCTCAGAGTTTATTATAATTGCTATTAGAGAGATTAAAGAACATCTAGGTGAGTACAAACAGGAAGCGCGTCTGTCTGGCGATCAGCAAACGGAGGATCGAGCCTCAACCACGTATCGCGCTGAATGACCCACATGGGTTTAGTGCTAAACATGAATATAATAAAATATTAAGGTATTCTTGACTGGTAGTGATAAGGCTACATTTAACCTTAATGTCCTTATTACAACCTCAGGTTCTCAAGGCCTGCTATCCTGAGTGTACACAAGGGAGTTTCGAGCAAAGTAAACACAGTAGAAAAACTTTGAATTCTATTTTCCTTCAATAAGTATATATAGATTTATACAAAGTATGTACACTATATACAGCAGAATAGGTATTAGTGCACTTCACGGCAGTCAAGGCAAAACAGCAGCCAAGAGACAAGAGACAACCATGCAGCAACCAGCACAGAGTGGGAATGACAATGGTAAAAACGTGCGTGGCAACCACGTCACCTTTACAATTGTCAGCTCCACATTATGATTGGCTGAACCTAGGTGCTGATCTGATGATGGGGCCCTGATCGTCAGATCCTTAACAACTTGGTTCACTGGTTGGTGAGGCAACCTAAATGGGTGTGTTAACATGCTCCGAATAAGGTGACGCACTCTTTGCATGCAACAGACCCTCATGTAGTCGATAGGCTTTAAACTCAATGTACTTTACTATTCAATGGAAACAGGAACCCGACTGGAGACTGCAATAGTTGGATATTTTTTTTCTGAAGTGTTTCGCCAACACAGTAAGCATCTTCAGTCGAATGCAGAGGAGACAACAGAGCCAGTGGAGAGACGATGTAATCAGTCCATCAACCTGGAAGAAGGAGTTTCGAGGTGGTCAGTCCCTCAGCCTGGTGTTCAGCTGTTGTTTATGTGTCTGGCTCCTCTACTGGTTGGTATTGTACATCGTTATTATAAGCATAACGACACATGGTTGTGAAGAGAGCATAACATATTTGTACAACTGTTGCACTAAGCATTTAAATACTTTAGTCGTACGTTGGTGAAATGTTACACAGGTAACCCGTAGCTCAGGTGGTAGGTGTGCTGCCCGGGCAATCGGGACCCGGGTTGAATCTTGGGAAGGGAAGAGACGATTAAGTCTCACATCTGCTGTTACCTAAGAGTAAACAGATACCTATGAGATAGTCGACTGTTGTGGGTGGCATCTTGGGTAAACCTAAAGAGGACTCTTAGATATATGCAACAGTGATTTGGCTTTCTTGGGTTATTAGTCCCCTCAGAGTTAATAAGCCAAATAATGTGTTTCCCTGTAGTGAAAACATAATAAAGTCAAAGAGTAAGTGTAACTTACTTACAAATACAGTTTTCATGTTTGATATTATTGATGCCTAAGGACCCGTCCTGGGTTATCCCAGGTTCTCTACACATGAGGGTACAACACCGGAATTCCACCAACCACCTGATGAAATGCAACGACGTCTGTCTAGTGATTAAAGAGCCCAATTTCCGTTAACGTAAATGCCTTGAATCATCATCAATCGCTATTTCTAACACAGTTAAACAGAATAAAGGCAGCTTCATCTCTAAAGTATTAGCAAGAATTATCGTCAAAACAATAAACCCCGCCATTACACTATTACTACTACTACTACTACTACTAGTAATAAAGCTACTATTACTACAAGTACTACAACTACTACTACCACAACTACTACTTATACTTCCTACAACGATTATATTATGTTATGTACCTCACTCTTTACCTACGTATACATACCCTCTGTGTTCCTGTATTATTTGTAACAGCTTGACAAAGTTGCTGGAGAGCGAAACGTTGCCACAATAAAATGTCACATTAGTTGCACTTGTGTCGTTTTACCTAACATATTGTCGGTAATACTACGAACATTATTACAAATGTGTCTCTGTTCTAACAATGTTTACAAAGGTGACGTGTTTAGGATTTAACTGTTTGGAAGTTACCTTGATTTTAGGAAAAGGTGTTGAAAACGCTGATTACAGAGGATTCCAGGCAATTTTTGGCTCATTCATTGTTGATTTATTTTAGCTTCTGTCAAGTTTATGAGATGGTTGCAGATGACACGATCAGTAACACAGACATTGTTCCGTGTTCTGCGTTCGTAGTTGTGTTCCCTGACGTGTGTTGCCCTGTCCAGTGATGTTTCTCCCATGTAAATGTTATGGCAGCAATAATACTGGATGGAGAAAATTCCATCTTTCTCTTCGTTTTGGTGTTTATTTTTGGTCTACTGAGCTCTTTGATAGATGTAAATATAATGACATAGACGTTTTTATTGTTCTTATCTAATATTCTGGAGAAATTACTTGGAATGTTGCATGTACTGAACTTACTTAACCTGTTATTGTTTGTCCCGGTTCTGAGAATGTTGACGCTCTTATCGAATATGTGTGATGAAATGTAGTGTGGAAACGTTTTATTTCCCCGTAAGTTCTGACTTGTTACATTGCTCCATATACATGTTCCGTTTGTTGTACTGGGTTGCCAAATAAAATATTTCCAGACACAGATAACCTATACATAGAAGAAAGAAAGAAGCTAATAACTTGTGACTTGTAAATGATCTAAGTTGATCGAAACGTCGTCGTAAGTTTCTCTCTTCTATGTCTGGGTTAATTGTGTATTGTTCCATTTATGGTATTGTGGTTTTTTGTATTGATTTTTTTTAAATATGTCCCTTACACTACTAATCGTAAAGGATCACCGATGCCATTCACTACAGATGTAAATGAAGTTTTTTGAGAACCTTCACTACCTGAGGACAATTCCTGACGGCAGCTTCCTTCAGAATGGAGTCACCAGCAAGGCTGACAGTTACTGACTTGTGAGTAAGAGAGTGACGGAGATGGAGGCTAATGGCCATGGTATTGTTGAAGAAAGTTTGACCCAGTCTGGCACCTTCGGTGAAGAGGCTCTCTAACTGGTACTGCTGGTATCCGTAAGGGATCGGGTAAAATAATTTATTTGGCCACACAGTGATGTCGCCACAGATCTCCAGCTGGCCAGAACTGACGGAGGCTGGGATGGTGACGTTGTCAGGACACAGACGGTGTAGGGTCTGAGTCAGGAGATCAGGACCGATGCTACAGCACATAAAAGGATCATATACAGCTGGGATGCTTGCAACAACCATCTGCCAATACAACCATAAACACAGTCAACAGTAAATATATTACGTATGTGTTCAAAGCAATAAAATACAATAATAATTATAGTATATGTAATGTGCTTAAAAAACGTTCAATCAATAATATAATTAATTCTTAACATAAACAGGGTATTGCGTAAAACATAATGAAATCGAATCCTCATTGCAAGTATCTAATAAAAATAAACTTTATTCAGATAATTCTTCAATATAATCAGATAATCATCCAAAACTGTGGTGACTGTGGACAATGCAACAACGTGTGGACCAGGTCGTCAAAGGCAGCAGCATGCAAGAAATGTGGACACAGGAAGCAACTAAGTCGCTGAGTGCTAATGATTGTAACAGATGGGTGAGTGTCAAGGTGTTGAAGATTATAGGTGAATTAAGGTAACGATGATGGTAACATTAAGGCTTCAAGAAAGGTGGAAGATCTTGAAATAACGACTAAGGTGACAACAGATTCAGGATAATAACTGTGGTCACTGTTACCCTGAGGAAGGTGACGTGACATTAGTATGGGAGTGACGAGGAAGTAAAACGGAATTGAAATATGGGAGTTCGTGGATGTAGTGTAAAAACAACAGTGATATACAGTTAACAGTTAATGTAGTTGTTATTTGCTGATATAAACGTTTTAAAACCAAACCACTGATCTTCACCTATAGACACTGGTGTCTAAGTGAGCATAGTTTTGTTCCAAAATATAATAATATACCCCCAAATTGCAGTTTTATTTTACTGTACTTTCTGGAAGAAGAGAGCAGATGTTAAGAGTGTAAAACTTGTGTAATATTTACATTCCCTAAAACCATTATAGTAAGGCTCCCTTGTCATGCTGACGTCACGTGACTTCCTCCCCCACGTAGGTCGTAGGTCAGAGCGCCCGCTCTCCCTCCCACGTTATGTGACGAGACTCGCGGAGGCAGACAGGCTGGGTTCTTCCACCTCAACAACAGTCTACAGTGTTTTCCTACAACCATCATTAAATCCGAACCCCACTATTACACGGATACTCAAGTGACCTGAGATAAATCTTCAAAGTTAAGTGAATTAAATATTTCTCAACACGACTTAAAAAAAAATTGAGTTAGAAGAATCGTCTCACCTGTAGAAACTGGTGATGCGGAGTAAAGCTCATCACTGCACCGTTGACGAGGTTGATGTGTTCCCTGGCCAGCCAGTTGTTGGAGGGCGGCAGCGGGCGGAGGGTGATCAGGTCCAGGTCCAGATAGGTTCCACCGTACCTACGTAGCAACTCCACCCGTACTGCGTCGCTCACCACCGCGACGCGCGACCTGCGAAGTACTCTTTTACAAAACTGGTGGGATTCGAACCCCATGGCAAGCCAGTCATATAACAAGCGCTTCCGTGTGCTAACCACTGTACCATGCCAGCTTCATCTAACTTGTATATTTCTACATACACTAGGACGATTAGCATACCACATCTATTTTGATGTGAGATTCGTCTGTAAAAATCAGAATACATATGTGGTCACAGTGGAGCTCATGCTAACCCTCCTAGTGTGCAGAAAATGCATCTAGTTAGGCCAGCATGGTACAGAGGTTAACACACTGACCTGCTAGTTTTCGGACTGCCTTGCCATGAGTTCGAATTCGCCTCCTACGTATGCTGTTTATAATTTTGTTATTACGAAATTGCGAGTGACACATACATGCAGTCTCTCTCTCTCTCTCTCTCTCTCTCTCTCTCTCTCTCTCTCTCTCTCTCTTTACTCACCCTCACTCATCACCCACAGTCGGTCATGATGCCAAGTCCTCAGAGGTTCCTCAGTAAACACCTGATCCAGGTCCAGCCAAGCCAGTCTCACGTTGCTCATACCTGTCAACACCTGTTAAATTGGTTACCATCACTTATGTCCTCATGACTAAAAATAATTAATTTATCAGTGAGAGATGATGATGAATACTAAGAAGCAGGTTAAGGAGACAGCGTGACCTCACTTGAGTGAGTGTTGTCTTACCTGCATGAGTGGGTGGGCGTGGTTGATGACACGGGCGGTCATAAGAACAAGGACTGGGCGTTGTGGGCGGTGGTGGGCGGCGCTCTCCACAGCACAAGCCTGGATGGGCGTGAAGATACATAGTCATTTACCGTGTCTTCCACGCTGTCACGTATCCAGCTATACACATCCCAAAGATTCTCATTGTTTATGGGTTATTATATCTTTTGTGTACATTTTAGTAGCTAATACACTGTGGTATACACAACTATACACATCTTGTAATTATTTATTAGAAGATTTTTCTACAAGTATTTTGGTGTCCACAAAGGGTTCACATGTGTCTCTGCACAGAAATGTTCACTGATATATAAAGCCAAGCACCTTAGGACCATTTAATTTTCGGAACATGGAGACAGACTGGATAAAAGCACTATTTTTTCTTCACATTGATTTTGGCCGATACTGTACATGAAGTGTATGTTGGGAACCAGTGACCTAGTTTTGAGACATACTAATGATCAAAAAGTGTGTGCATACTTTTCACCCAAAAATTTCGAGGTGAAATACGCTTAATGAGGATGATACTGGAAATGGAACCTAATAACTGGGATAATAGATTATCAGTTTTCGACGATGTCAACAGACCTGGTCTATGGGAAAATATACATAACGTGGTCAAGGAGGTGCTGCTGGACTCAAGAGAATCCATCTTCCTTCACGAAAGGAATGATAACCGGCTATGAGCAAGCCCAACTGGTGTGTTTGAGAGGAAATACTCTACTGAGGAAGGTGAATCTCATCACCACCACCACGAAGAAGTCATGTCTCTCAGTTAAACTTACAGTCAACAGGCTCTGAGTCTGGTTAAGACCATCATTATCTTTGACAATCCATCTCTCGATGATACTGAAGAAGTGTTGATCTAGGACACGTGCAATATACTGCATTATTCTATGGTCAATGTAGTCAACACAGCAGAAGCCCTGGGAAAGGAATAGTTCTCGGAAGACAGTGCTGGTAGAATGCCCTTCCTGTATCCTTGAGAAAATCAAGAAAAGCTCCTGGTGATTGTTCGGATCTACAGCATCCGAGATCCCTAGCATATACGTCCATAAAATCACAACTCTTAACACGGATAAGGACATCTTTACGAGGTTGTTAATTATACACTACACAGTTGTCCTCTATGCCAGCAATCCGGACTATGTCAACGAGGCTCGGGGATAGATTATCTGCCCAATAAGCAAATCGATTAAACATATTACACCTACGCAAAAGCAAGTTTTGAGCAAACTAAGTGAGCTGTGCACCAGGCCGGGATCTGGACTACGAGTGATGTGAGTGCAGGAGACTCCATCTCCTAAGGAATGATTCTGGATTCTAAAGAAGGCCAGCGATTTTTTGCTCCCCGTGTGATCCAAGTTCTCTATGACATCAGAAACATGCAATTAATTGTGTGACTTCAAAAGCACAAAAGCCTGTGGTGGGAGATCTCATGTAAAATGATTGGTTGAAGTGCACAGAGCTATGTAGTTGTCAATGTCTAAGAAACAATGGAGAACCATCTACATGCCCATGTAAGTCCAGAAACCAGGTTTAATTAATGTAACTCGGTAAACCAACGATCATGTTGACTTTGGACTCATGGCCGTCTGCTGGTATTTACCTCCTCTACCTCTCATGTGTATTTTAAGTGACACGTGTAATGCACACGGGTGTAATATATTAAAAACTACAAAAGCTATAAGGGTCTAATCATATGGAAAATTAAAATATTTTGTTATAAACAGGTGTGATTACTCAGATGTTTTATTTGCCAATAATTGGTTAAAAAATTATGTTAAATTATGCCACTTAAATCTTTTTAGAAGACAAATTTCAAGTTGACAGTAAAATATTTAGGTATGAGAAAGTGCTGCAGAAAATTTTGTGTTTTAATCCATAATGTCCCAATATATTGTTAAGCTCCTGACTTTAGTTAATTAAATCAAAGACGCAGATCCTCAGGGAATTCTTACGTCTTCCAAGACGAAGACGAGACAATGATTATACACAGGTGGAAACTCTTACCATGGAGCTCCCAGAGGATGAATGGTAATGAGATTTGACTGAAGGAAGAGGAGAGTTTAGATTCCCTGGAGTCCTTCACTTACATCAAGGAAACTTCATTGAAAGAATGATTAAAGAGAACACATCAAGACAGTCTCAATCTCACAGACAAAACAAAAAATAATCTGTTAGATAATATTTACTGAGGGTGAATGACGTCTTGGGGACGGACCCCTCACCACAACCGGCTCGTTGCACTCTCCAGTCTCGTCTGGGAGGTCAGAGGGTCAAGCCCCTTACGGAGGATCGAACCTCCAGCGTTTTATACACTTACTACTTGAGGATCACACATGACCTGTGGGATAATTTTTAATGAGACTGGAGGACTACGTACCTCTCTGGCTGTGAGGAAGGTGCTGCAAGAGGTCTGTGCGAAGAAGATGGTGTCTGTAGTAGGTGGAGCCCAGGTGAGCTTCACCTGAGACTCTGGCTCTTCCCCCACCTTGTAGTTAGAACACAGATGAGGCTCCCATGATTCACCCCCACCCACCCTGCCCGCCCACCTCCCACTCCCACCCTCAGTCCATCCTGAGTCGCTTCCTTGAATCCTCAAGTCATGGAAATTAATGTTGACGAATTTAGCTGCTGACCTTAACCATGTCACCGTGTTAAGTGGTTGTACACTACTGAACACCAACAACAGTCCTACGCTAACACATAAGACGGTCTTCAGCAGTCCTCTCCGCTTCTTCATGACCACGACTGTACTCCTGAGGTATTTAGATATCACTGAGTAGCAGCTTGTGTTTCCACGAGTACCTTGCTCCAACTCAAGGCTTCCAGACAAGAGATCTGGAATGTGAAAAGCAATGCAATAATATTCCTTCCCTTGCTTTTATCTTAATAGAATGGCAATATATTGTTTGATCTCGTTCAGTGCATGTAAATAATAATAATATTAATAATAATAATAACAATTGTATTTACTAAACAACAATAATACGTTATTACTATTATATTACTGTTATTTTTATTATTCTTATTCTTATTCTTATTCATTATTATTATTATTATTATTATTATTATTATTATTATTATTATTATTATTATTGTTGTTGTTGTTGTTGTTGTTGTTACGGGAGCAGCAAAATACCTCATATTAAAGCCCATTATAACAATAATTTTGTTGAAATTAACAAAATTATTGCGAGGTTTTCTTGTCAATGCGTCTCCAGAAACAGAACTTAATACTGCCCATGATCTTGAAATTAATTCACAGAGGTTCACATAATATCATGACAACTGCCTATTAAATACATATGTGGACTGTACATGTCATTAAACAGCAACACAAGTGTCGGTTCAGTGGGAATTTTTTTATTCATCGTTAGTCTAGGATACGGCACGTAATGCAGACATGTCTACCTCTGAGGCATCCCCCGAGCCATAACCCGTTGCCAGTTTGAGCTATATCTAGACATTATAAGGAATTTTGATGCTACTTACCTGTGGATCTAGGCCATTTCACGACTACGCCAGATTGAGTAAGAAGAAATGTAAAGGCTAACCGGCGAGATAATATTTACTTTCTTCAAGCGCCTTGTTTAGACCACACGTCAATAGATGCACTAATGTTACTCTCGTATTAACAGTGACCTGCCAATTATGGGCCAGGAGGCCTGCTGAAGTGTTCCTTCTTTCTTATGTATTTACCACTTTCAACATTTCGCATCTATCCTTTGAATATCACTCACAGTTCTGGGTTAAACTTCCAAACGATCTTCCAGGAGTGTTGATATTTACGTTGAGGCAGGAGAGACGCTCATTGAGCTGCCGTGAGCCATCCACGGTACTTCTTACTGCCGCTCTAGGAAAACCAGAGAACATATAATCCTCGCAATTAGCTCTCGTCAGTGTTTATTTTTATCTACTACAAGTTAATAATAGACGTATTATTTTATTAATACGGTCACTGAGGAAATTGTAAATATTAAAAAATAACAGAAAACCGGTAAATATATATATATATATATATATATATATATATATATATATATATATATATATATATATATATATATATATATATATATATATATATATATATATATATAATTTCATGTATATATAGTTACCGGTTTTCGTTATTTTCTTATTTTTTTTTAATTTACATCGTGAAATTATCTTGTGTCTTTATTTCAGAGATATTAAGCTCATGTTTTTAATTTGCTTGCAACGGATAAGAGAAGTGTAGATGTGCATCTACATGTTCTCCCGGTAACCCTTTTGGGGTTTAGTTATTAGTTGTTTGGTATATACCATATGTTCTTGCACTACCGTCCACAGGATGGATATATAGTCCACGCTCAACTAGCCACCACCGTCCACAGGCTAGTTATGGGGTACACAATAAACTAGCCACTACCGTCCACAGGCTAGTTATGGGGTACACAATAAACTAGCCACTACCGTCCACAGGCTAGTTATGAGGTGCACAATATACTAGCCACTTAGACGACAAAATCTAACCATTGATACATTGCTGGACCACGGGAGCTGTGACTGCTGACTCACCCCAGCTAGGCCATAATATGTATGTACAAGGGATGCAGAGTATGTACATAGCCCCCCCCCCCACCGACATCAGTCACATGATGCAAGAGAGCTCCTGGACCTTGGTCAGAAGTATGAAGACGATTAGGTGAAGACAACAGCACACATCAGTGGAGTCCAGCAAGAAGTCAGAAGTCGCTGCTGTCACGATCAGTCATTGGACCGACAAAGCATCTCTTAGTTATAGAGCCAATCACTGTCATTACGACTCACCCGCCACGAGTTCTAGTCCCACCCGAACGTGGTTTGCTTGCAATCGTATTATTTCGACTTCGTGA
>WNWK01000375.1:212500-230000 GCA_009830355.1 Cherax destructor | reverse complement strand
TTGTCTATTCCACGCAGTATTTTGTATGTAGTTATCATGTCTCCCCTAACTTTTTTGTCCTCCAGTGTTGTCAGGCCGATTTTCCTTAGCCTTTCTTCGTAGGACATTCCCCTTAGCTCTGGCACTAACCTTGTCGCAAACCTTTGCACTTTCACTAATTTCTTGACGTGCTTGACCAGGTGTGGGTTCCAAACTGGTGCTGCATACTCTAGTATGGGCCTGACGTACACGATGTACAGTGTCTTGAACGATTCCTTACTAAGGTATCGGAACGCTATTATCAGGTTTGCCAGGTGCCCATATGCTGCATCAGTTATCTGGTTGATATGTGCTTCCGGAGACGTGCTCGGTGTCATACTCACCCAAAGATCTTTCTCCTTGAGCGAGGTATGCAGTCTTTGGCCACCTAGCCTATACTCTGTCTGCGGTCTTTTTGTCCGTACCCGATCTTCATGACTTTGCATTTGGCGGGGTTAAATTCGAGAAGCCAGTTGCTGGACCAGGTGTCCAGCCTGTCCACGTCTCTTTGAAGTCCTGCCTGATCCTCATCTGATTTAATTCTCCTCATTAACTTCACATCATCTGCGAACAGGGGCACTTCTGAGTCTATCCCTTCCGTCATGCCATTCACATATACCAAGAATAGCATTGATCCTAGGACTGACCCCTGTGGGACTCCGCTCGTCACAGGCGCCCACTGTGATTCCTCATCACGTACCATGACCCGTTGTTGCCTCCCTGTCAGTATTTCTAATCCATTGCAGTGCCCTTCCTGTTATACACGCCTGATCCTCTAGCTTCTGCACTAATCTCTTGTGAGGAACTGTGTCGAAGGCCTTCCTGCAGTCCAAGAAAATGCAATCAACCCACCCGTCTCTCTCGTGTCTTACTTCTGTTACTTTGTCATAGAACTCCAGAAGGTTTGTGACACAGGATTTGCTTTCCATGAATCCGTGTTGGTTGTTGTTTATAATCTTGTTCCGTTCCAGGTGCTCCACCACTCTCCTCCTGATAATCCTCTCCATGACTTTGCATACTATACATCTCAGTGACACTGGTCTGTAGTTTAGTGCTTCATGTCTGTCTCCTTTTTTAAAAATTGGGACTACATTTGCTGTCTTCCATACCACAGCGCCTCAGCTCCCTCTCTCAGGACCCATGGAGAGATGTTGTCCAGCCCCATCGCCTTTGAGATATTTAGCTCACTCAGCAGCCTCTTCACTTCCTCCTCGGTTGCATGTATTGTGTCCAGCACTTGGTGGTGTACCCCACCTCTCCGTCTTTCTGGAGTCCCTTCTGTCTCCTCTGTAAACACTTCTTTGAATCTCATGTTGAGTTCCTCACATACTTCGCGGTCGTTTCTTGTGATCCCTCCTTCCTTCCTTAGCCTGATCACCTGGTCCTTGACTGTTGTTTTCTCCTGATGTAACTGTACACCAGGTTTGGGTCGGATTTGGCTTTCGCTGCTATGTCATTTTCATATTGTCTTGGGCTTCCTTCTTACCTGTGCATATTCATTTCTGGCTCTACGACTGCTCTCTTATTCTCCTGGGTCCTTTTGCCTCTCCTTTTACCTTTTCCTTCCATTCCTCTGGCACATTGGCTTTTTGACCTCCCGTGCACCTTGTGTGTGTGTGTGTGGTGTGTGTGTGTGTGTGTGTGTGTGTGTGTGTGTGTGTGTGTGTGTGTGTGTGTGTGTGTGTTGTGGTGTGTGTGTGTTCCATCCTCCGAAGGGAATGAAAGTGCACCAATTTATTTATCACAAATAAAATGCAGTGTCGGAACACCTTCCATAAAAAAAAGAATAGCCGACAAAGCTTTTCAGAATTACCAAATTACACGAATAAAAATGAAAAAAATATATATATATATAAAATGGCCGGATCCTGAAGGCGGCAGCTCAGACATTCTGGTCTGATACATAATAGGAATTAGCGGCTGATAATTCCTCTGAAGTCGCGTGGGGAAGAAACACGACCGTGCTCAGTAGGTTCCTCTTGATTGGTAGTCGCTCGTTTTATATTTTTTTGTTCCTATGCAATACACACACACACACACACACACACACAGGTATTTTTTGTAGGTAGAACTGAAGGTTTCTTGCTTGTTGGTGAGAACTGATTTGCCAAATAACCCCAGCGTATGGTGCCAGAACAACAATTATTATTATTATTAATTATTATTATTATTATTATTATTATTAATTATTATTATTATTATTGTTATTATTATTATTATTATTATTATTATTATTATTATTATTATTATTATTATTATTATTATTATTATTATTATTATTATTATTATTATTATTATTATTATTATTATTATTTTATTGTTGTTGTTATTGTCATTATTATAATAATAATTATTATTATAATTACAAATTGTATGATTTTTTACGCGCAGATTACGTTATTAGACTACAGCGGAGTATAGACGTCAGAACGTCATGTACAGACGTCAGGGATGCTCCGATGGCTGTTGGAGTTCAACCCCAGCCAGTGCAAAGTTATGAAAAGGAAAAAAAATAAGACCAGTGACGGAATGTAGACTGAGGGAGAAGGAGGCTGCAAGGTGTTAAAGGAGGACCTTGAGGTAAGTATAGTGCCGAGCATATCCCCCGAGTCGCACGTCAATCATACATGTATTCAGGCCTCTGTATTATCAGGTGTTGATATGTATATCACTGTTGATGTATGTCTTACTGTTGTTGTATGTCTTACTGTTGATGTATGTCTCACTGTTGATGTATGTCTCATTGTTGATATATGTCTTACTGTTGATGTATGTCTTACTGTTGATGTATGTCTCACTGTTGATGTATGTCTCACTGCTGATGTATGTCTCACTGTTGATGTATGTCTCCTGTTGATGTATGTCTCACTGTTGATGTATGTCTTACTGTTGTTGTATGCCTTACTGTTGATGTATGTCTCACTGCTGATGTATGCCTTACTGTTGATGTATGTCTCACTGCTGATGTATGCCTTACTGTTGATGTATGTCTCACTGTTGATGTATGTCTCACTGTTGATGTATGTCTCACTGTTATGTATGTCTCAATGTTGATGTATGTCTCACTGTTAATGTATGTCCCACTGTTGATGTATGTCTCATTGTTGATGTATGTCTCACTGTTGATGTATGTCTCACTGTTGATGTATGTCTCACTGTTGATGTATGTCTCACTGTTGATGTATGTCTCACTGTTGATGTATGTCTCACTGTTGATGTATGTCTCACTGTTGATGTATGTCTCACTGTTCATGTATGTCTCACTGTTGATGTATGTCTCACAACATCCGCACTATTATAGCATCTTAATTTATGCATTTTTTTTGTCAACACCTCGCAGCTAAACCAGAAATTTGCATACGAAAGCTATACGGAGTTACGGTTGCCCCTGAAACCTAGCAGCAAGCCACAAGCGAGGTGAGAACAATTAAATAAGAACAAAGAGAAATGTCACGCTGGGTCACGAACACTGAACATGACAGCGAAGGACCGTGTACCTGGGAGAGGCGAAGACATACACAAATACACAGTCAGGTCCGACCGTTCACAACATTCCTTGTATGACTGTGGTTCCTGGCTTGAACGTGGGGCGTGAAAATGTCCTAAGATCACCAACTGGGGTGGAAAACCCAGTTCCAGCAAGCCAGCAGAGTCTGAACCACTGTGAATTCCCACAGCATCCAGTAAGCCACCGGCTTCTTAACCAACGTTCGGTGTCATCAGTTGAGAAAAACCCGTGAAGGTAGACACTCCCACGCTTCCTGACCGTCAAAATACCTCCTTCACCCCTGGTTTTGTATACTGGAGACACAAAAACCATACTAATCCGCCCACTCGGTGGTAATGATAGGTCAGATTATAGACCCGTGAATAATAAGACAAAATACGATCTTTTTCTTATTAATTCGAAGGAAAATGTTGTATCTTGAGTATTTGTTAAATAACAAAAAAAAAAAAAGATACAATACCGTGACTGGAACAATACACAAATAACCCTCACATAGAAGAGAGGAGCTTACCACAACGTTTCGGTCCAACTTGGACCATTTACAAAGTCACACTAACAAAAGGAAAGAAGGAGGAGTATATATATATATATATATATATATATATATATATATATATATATATATATATATATATATATATATATATATATATATTACTTATTTCAGAACACCCGTGACTTAACCTGATTCTTCTTCTTTTTCCTCTTCTTCCTTTAACCCTTTCCTCTTTCCTCTTTCTCCTTTGGGTTTTCTTTCTTCTGCCTTGGGTATTTGTCCTTTATTATTTATTTCCCCACCTCTTTGTTCTTGTTCCTACCCTTTGTGGGCCCCTAGCTCCCTTGTGGGCCCCTAGCTCCCTTGTGGGTCCCTAGGTCCCTTGTGGGTCCTTAGCTCCCTTGTGGGCCCCCTAGCTCCCTTGTGGGCCCCTTGCTCCATTGTGGGCCCCTAGCTCCCTTGTGGGTCCCTAGCTCCCTTGTGGGTCCCTAGCTCCTTTGTGGGCCCCTAGCTTCCTTGTGGGTCCCTAGCTCCCTTGTGGGTCCCTAGCTCCCTTGTGGGCCCCTTGCTCCATTGTGGGCCCCTAGCTCCCTTGTGGGTCCCTAGCTCCCTTATGGGTCCCTAGCTCCCTTGTGGGCCTCTAGCTCCCTTGTGGGTCCCTAGCTCCCTTGTGGGTCCCTAGCTCCCTTGTGGGCCCCTAACTCTCTTGTGGGTCCCTAGCTCCCTTGTGGGCCCCTAGCTCCCTTGTGGGCCCCTAACTCCCTTGTGGGCCCCTAGCTCCCTTGTGGGCCCCTAACTCCCTTGTGGGCCCCTAGCTCCCTTGAAGTGCTCCTCTTTCTTAGTCTTTGACTGACTCCACTACTACTACCACTACCTCTACCACTACTTCTCTTGTTCCCGTCCCTGTCTCCTGGCATATATATACTCCCTCCTTCTCTCCTTTTGTCAGTGTGACTTTGTAAATGGTCCAAGTTGGACCGAAACGTCGTGGTAAGCTCCTCTCTTCTATGTGCGGGTTGTGTGTTTATTGAATATTCGTCGCTGCGTCTCTAAAATCCGAACTTTTGACTTAAAGAAAACATTTTTTTTTTCTGAGTGCGACGTCAAGATGGGTTGAGAACCAGCTTTCCCTGGGAGAACGTTTCGCTCTGAGTACAGCATTATCAATTGATGTGACTTGATAGCGCTCAACACTGAGCGAAACGTTGTCCCAGTGGAAGCTCGTTGAGAAACGTAACTTTTCTTCACAATCTTCGGCATGAACCTCAGTTGAGTTCAACTCTTCCTGGAAGTCACTGCGCACGGAACGTTTCGCTCACTTTACCTTGCGTCTTCGTTACCGCATGTTTTGGCTACCGCACGTTTTGGTTACCGTACGTTTTGGTTACCGTACGTTTTGATTACCGCAGCACACTGCGGTAATCAGGACAGCGTCACACACCTGTCCAGGTGTTGAGTACAGGTGTAGGTAAGCAGGACAGCGTCACACACCTGTCCAGGTGTTGAGTACAGGTGTAGGTAAGCAGGACAGCGTCACACACCTGTCCAGGTGTTGAGTACAGGTGTAGGTAAGCACGACAGTGTCACACACCTGCCCAGGTGTTGAGTACAGGTGTAGGTAAGCACGACAGCGTCACACACCTGCTTACATGATGCAGCAATCAGCTGGTGACGTAGTTGGTATTTCAAAAAAAGATGAGAAGCCACTTGCTTCCTCAGTGACCGGTGTGTTGTCGTACCTGTGTTGTCGTACCTGTGTTGTCGTACCTGTGTTGTCGTACCTGTGTTGTCGTACCTGTGTTGAAGTACCGGTGTGTTGTCGTACCTGTGTTGTCGTACCTGTGTTGTCGTACCTGTGTTGTCGTACCTGTGTTGAAGTACCGGTGTGTTGTCGTACCTGTGTTGTCGTACCTGTGTTGTCGTACCTGTGTTGTCGTACCTGTGTTGAAGTACCGGTGTGTTGTCGTACCGGTGTGTTGTTGTACCGGTGTGTTGTCGTACCTGTGTTGTCATACATGTGTTGTCGTACCTGTATAGTCGTTCCTGTGTCTGAATGTGGTAGTTCCTGTGTCTGAATGTGGTCGTTCCTGTTTCTGAATGTTGTCGTTTCTGTGTTTGAATGTGGTCGTTCCTGTGTTTGAATGTGGTCGTTCCTGTGTTTGAATGTGGTCGTTCTTGTGTTTGAATGTGGTCGTTCCTGTGTCTGAATGTGGTCGTTCCTGTGTCTGAATGTGGTCGTTCCTGTGTCTGAATGTGGTCGTTCATGTGTTTGAATGTGGTCGTTCCTGTGTTTGAATGTGATCGTTCTTGTGTCTGAATGTGGTCGTCTCTGTATCTGATTGTCTGGTCGTCTCTGTGTCTGATTGTCTAGTCGTCTCTGTGTCTGATTGTCTAATCGTCTCTGTGTCTGATTGCCTTGTCGTCTCTGTGTCTGATTGTCTAATCGTCTCTGTGTCTGATTGCCTGGTCGTCTCTGTGTCTGATTGCCTGGTCGTCTCTGTGTCTGATTGCCTGGTCGTCTCTGTGTCTGATTGCCTGGTCGTCTCTGTGTCTGTCTCCTGAACCAGGTCTAATACAAGTGAGCAGCATCAGTCATGCTGCACAATGCTATAGTTTCGCCAGGTTGGTGGATTCATGTTGCGAATTCCATGGTAAGGAATATTTGTAGACTTGATCCTCCGTTCGGTAGCTACGACCAAGAGGATCAACTGAACTCAGCTCTCCTGGTGACGGAGTGAGTCAGAGAGCTAGCATGAGTAGTCAGCATGAGTGAGTCAGCATGAGTGAGTCAGCATGAGCGAGTCAGCATGCAGACTGGGATAGTCCCTCCAGATCACTCTGACGCATCCATTACGTCTCCAGCTTATCAATTACGTCTTTGCTTGTGCGTTATCCTGCCCCTTCTTCTCGCGTCACATCTGCAACCCCTCCACCCCTCCACATATGTAACACACATGTACTTATGTTACATTAACAATTACCTTGCTACAATATACAAAATATTAACATGAACGCTTAAGAAAACTACGTCTGTCAAAAATGTTTATTTTCCGTAATAAAACGTTTAAAAAAAATATTGTGAGTTTATTGCAATAAATTATTTTTGTCATAAAATTTTATTCAGAGGAGCTAGTTATTAATAATAATAATAATAATAATAATAATAATAATAATAATAATAATAATAATAATAATAATAATAATAATGATAATAATAATAATAATAATAATAATAATAATAATAATTAATAATAATAAATAAAATAATAATAATAATAATAATAATAATAATAATAATAATAATAATAATAATAATTAATGATAAGACTAATAATAATAATAATAATAATAATAATAATAATAATAATAATAATAATAATAATGATAATACTAAAATAATAATAATAATAATAATAATAATAATAATAATAATAATAATAATAATAATAATAATAATAATAATAATAATAATAATAATAATAATAATAATAATAATAATAATAATAATAATAATAATAATAATAATAATAATAATAATAATAATAATAATAAAATAAATAATAATAATAATAATAATAATAATAATAATAATAATAATAATAATAATAATAATAATAATAATAAATGTGAGTGTTTTATTATTTTCCTGTTTTATCTCAATTATTATTTATTCATGTTAGTATTATTTAGCAAGGCCAAAAAAATAATTCTACTTTGAGTCGGAATTATCAACGTTAATTACATGCTAAATAATCTGTACTGGGAACACTTGGATTTATTAATATAATTTGATACAATAAGCACTTGAGAATTATATTTTGATTCAATATAATTCGAGAATTGAGATTATTTTTAAGTATGAGCAAAAAAGAGTTAGCTACAGCTAATTTATGCTGGTTTTTCTGTCTTAAAATGTTGGTGATTACACTCTCCCCCAGCTGGTTTATAGACACCAGCTGGTTCACAGGTACCAACTGGTTTACAGACATCAGCTCGTTTACAGACACCAGCTGGTTTACAGACACCAGCTGGTTCATGGACACGAGCTGGTATGAATCATAGACACTGGCTGGTTCATGGAAAACAGCTGGTTCATAGACATTGGTTGGTTCATAGACATCAGCTGGTTTACAGACACCAGCTGGTTCATAGACACCAGCTGGTTCATAGACACCAGCTGGTTCACAGACATCAGTTGGTTGACAGACACCAGGTGATTCACAGAGACCAGTTGGCTCATAGAGATCAGCCGGTTCACAGACACCAGCTGGTTTCACAGAGACCAGCTGATTCACAGGCAGCAACCGGTTCACAGGTACAAGCTGGTTCCCAGAGGCCAGATGGCTCACAGACATCAGCAGGAATAAAAACGAGGTAATGCACCCCAGGCCTTTATTTCCGACCACGTTTCGCCCACCACTGAGCTTGATTAAGAATTGATTAAAGCCTGACCTTACATTAGGGGTCCCTGTACCCACCTGTGGGTGCGATGCCCAAGTCGACACGTTGGGCATTCTCCCTACGTCGGGCGCTCCTCAATCTTTCCCTGCTATCCGCTAAAGCTCCCTGAAGTCCCCGCCTTCAGGAGTCTCCCCAGCTGAAAATCCCCAGTCAGGAGTCCCCGGAGAGAAATCCCCGTCAGTTCTTCCCCGGATGATAGTTATTGTGTATTCATTATGTAGACAAGCCCGGGCCAGCGTCGAACTTGCTAAGTGAGGGTTGTGGGAAACTTATGCATATGGTTTTTAGTGACGAGGATCGACCTTATTGACGCTGTTGTTGACTGTTATTAGTCACCAAAATAAGATCTACAATTGGGAGAGGAATTTCATGTGGAGGCTTTGGTCTGTCCTGGAGCACTGTCATGTCACAGGTGAGTGTGTTTGGTGGAGTGTTCCAGCCACGGTACTGTGACTTGTTGTTTTTTAGGTATTATTGTATTCATGGGGAAACGCTATGCCCGTAGGGGTAATACAGAGCCTGGGGGATGAGTGGTGGTCAGGTTTGACCCATTGACGATGGGGGGGAATATTCACTGCTTTGAATCAAGAGCCTTTTACCAGCATCAAGGCGCCACCTTGAACGTGGGCTCTTTATAGCACTTTTGACTCTAGCTAAGGTTCAGAATTATTTAAATGAAATCATCAAGGGCTTCAGTTATATCTATGAGGACACTAACTTAAGTTACTTGTTGAAAATATAGCTAAACTTACTTGATAAATACATAAATAAAACATCGATAAGGCTGTAACAGGGATTTGTGGTATTTTGTATGCAAGGAGAAATGGGAAAAAATTCTCCCGAGGCAGGAGTTAGTCACAGCGTTGGCTGCCATGACTCAGGTCTGCTACCTTACTGCTCTACCCTGAAAAATATTACTTACCACATCATAGGATGTGAGGCTGGAGTTTCTCCACCATACTTAATTCAATCTAATTACCCCTTGATGATTTCCAGAGCTCTCTCATGGAACATCAGATAAATTATGGTGATTTTCGCCAATTGTGAAAGTTTTGTATTCTTCAGAGAACCAATCAGCGACGCGGAATTCCTTCCTGAGTAGAGTGAGGAAGGGAGATGTGAAGCAGTGTAGTTCTAGACCTAGAAGAGGGTGGATCCCAAGCGCTAGTAGTAAGTAGTTATGAAAAAAGTCATAGGAGCAAAAAGATCTTAGAAAAAGCCAATCTAAAACCTGCTAGAAGCAGATGTAAATCCCTCCATTATTTCGAAGATGGAACATGAAGGTTTTTAGAAAACAAACGCTGACATGGACTGACAACATTAATGAGCACTCCCGACACCAGCTGTGGATCACACGAGCCCACCAGCTGACTGGGAAAACTGGGAACAACCCCAAGTATTAACTTGTCAAGTTGCTTCAAGGTTCTAGTTTGATGATATTGTCACTACTGGACGAGTTCACAGGGTAAACATGTTTTAATATTGGTAGATATTCCGACGATATGTTAAGTAAAAGGACACAAGCGCAGCTAATATGACATTTTATTGTGGCAACGTTTCGCTCTCCAGGAGCTTTGTCAAGCTTGACAAAGTTCCTGGAGAGCGAAACGTTGCCACAATAAAATGTGACATTAGTTTCACTTGTGTCCTTTTACTTAACAGGGTAAACAAGCAAGCTTAGCCACGTCGTTGGTAGCTAGGTGCGTCTACGTTGGTAGCTAGGTGCGTCTACGTTGGTAGCTAGGTGCGTCTACCCCAGAGAAGAGTGAGTCAACACCACCAGGGAGAACTCAGCCTCACAAGGAATTACTTCCTCCCCACAACGAGATACTTCCTCCCCACAACGAGAGACTTTCTACCCACAGTGAGACTTACTTCCTCCCCACAACGAGAGACTTCCTCCCACAACGAGAAACTTCCTCCCCACAACGAGAAACTTCCTCCCACAACGAGAGACTTCCTCCCCACAACGAGAGATCCCATCCCTACAAAATGGAGGAAGTCACAGGATACAACAGTGTAAATAAGAACTACTGTTTACCGGATAAGAATACAACAGTGATGTGACCAACTGGGATATATACGAAGATGTACGACGATATACTTGTCGTAAACAGTCCCGTTTAAGTGATAACGAATACTCACGGATTTCCCTACAGCAGGACCATACGAAACTATCCAGGATCAGTAAAATTCGTTAGGCAACAGAAAAAAACCCGTAACAGTAACATGACGACCCGTCAACTGGGCCTTTTAGCCACCTGATCGAGGAGGCCTTCCGCTGGCTTCTTGGTCTACCCTCCCTTCATAAATTAAAGATAACGCTTTTTAACGTCGCTTCATATTACAAAGTCATCTGGCCAGCACAGCTGTAAGAGGAAGCAACTTGAACAAGGTCGTTCCTCTGTGACCTCACCTCAGCACACTTCAAGGAAGTGTGTCTTAATTTTGTTAAATGTCTTTTGCTGCAAGATAATGGGCCTATCTTGCACTTCCTTATCATTACAAGATGGGAAAACAGACACAGGTGCAGCACCTCTGTGTCGTTCTTAGTAGACGTTTCGCCCACCAGTGGTTTAATGAATTTAATACAGAGGCAGTTTGATGGCGTTGAAACTGGACAGGAGAAGTGAGGTTATCAGTCCCGTCAACCTTGCAGAACTATACACAGAAGAGAAAGGTATTACATGTGTAGTGTGTTGTTGCCAGGTCACACCAAGTCTCTCAGGGTCATAGCAGCCTTGAGAGCTGGACGCTTTTCAAGGTTGGGGGACTGATTACCTCAGAACTACTTGCTCAAGGTTGGTGGACTGATCAAATCCTCTTTATTTCGCCATTGTTTCTGCTCTCTCCAATTTTAGCCATCGTCTGTATTCGACTGAAGAAGCCCACTGTGGAGGTGAGACGTTTCGATATATATCAAATTTTCATGTGCATTTCATGCAGCTCAGGTCACACAGGTTCTAGGTACCAGGTCCCAATCCCAAGGTCTCCTAATCCACCAGGTCTCATCAAGTTACTGGTCCCGGCTCCTGATTCACAGGTCTCCAATCCCAGATCTCGCTAGATCCACAGTCTCTAGATCCAGGTCTCGCTAGGTCACACCAGGTCTCGCTAGATCCCACCAGGTCTCGCAAGATCACACCAGGTCTCGCTAGATCACACCAGATCTCGCAGAAGACAAGACGACTCAGTGGCCCCGGTGATAGCTACAGCCTTACGGAAAACTAAAGACAAAAAAGGTCTGTGGAATTCTCTTAAATGGGGAATCACCACAATTAAGGCGCTAACCAAGCCACATAATTACTTTCCGTCGCTCGCTATTACCATTATCATTACGACGTGACAGAGAAAGGGGCACACACAGCAGCAGTGTATTGCCCTACGAGTGATTTAGTTCCATAGGAAACAAGATGTCTCTCCTAGCACAGTTCCTCGTCAACAATGGCTGGTTGTTTGAATCCATGGCAAGTTAGTCGTAAAACTGCAGGCCAGTGCGCCACTGAGTCTGCTAGCCTGTGGCTTACAATTTCGTGAGTCAAGCTAAGCATCCTCTGTCTTACTGAAGCCAGTTTTCCTGCATTCTTGTTGATAATTTCGGGGATGGTCGCCCCCCTGCAGCTCCAGCTCACACCATGCTTCCAAAATTTGAAAGAAAAACTATGTAACTGGTAAGAAATACAGGAATGGTGTTGTGTAGCTGACTGTAGTGTAAAGGTCTGTAATGTTTACTTGTTATGTATCGTCTCCTTGCACTTGTTGCCTCTATTTATCTAGCAGTAAGTAACCTGGGTCTGATCCCAGGAAGATGACCTGAGGACCCCATGTTCTTGTAGGATTGCCAGGACGGGTCCTGGTCCGGGTCCTCTCCATATGGTGACCAACCAGTGGCTCCCGAAGGAGTGTAGGAGTTTGTACAAGTGATGTAACGTTTACAACACAATGGCAAGGGCACGGTGAGCCGTTTTCAACTAAAGTGTAATATCGCTTACAGCCCTGTTTCAGGGGCAGCCCTATAATAAGGGCGCGGTGAGCCGTCTTTGTGTCAAGGGAATTGTTTATAGCTCTATGGCAGGGGCCTAGTGAGTCTTCTTCACCAGTTAGGTACAATCATCGTCGATGCCCTGAGCTGGGTCAAGTCTTGGGCGTGTGTCAGCAACATCAGTCAGGTGCTGCGAAGACCTGCTAGCCAGTGCCAGACCACTCCAGCACTCAGCGTAGCCCAGTGCCAGACCCTCAGCACTGGCCGTAGCCCGAGTGCCAGAGCCACTCCCAGCACTCAGGCCGTAGCCCGAGTGCCAGACCCACTCCCAGCAACCTGGCCGTAGCCCGAGTGCCAGAGCCACTCCCAGCACTCAGGCCGTAGCCCGAGTGCCAGAGCCACTCCCAGCAACCTGGCCGTAGCCCGAGTGCCAGAGCCACTCCCAGCACTCAGGCCGTGGCCGAGTGCCAGAGCCACTCCCAGCACCATGGCCGTAGCCCGAGTGCCAGAGCCACTCCCAGCACTCAGGCCGTAGCCGGAGTGCAGAACTCACCTCCCAGCAACCTGGCCGTACCGAGTGCCAGAGCCACTCCCAGCACTCAGGCCGTAGCCCGAGTGCCAGAGCCACTCCCAGCACCCTGGCCGTAGCCCGAGTGTCAGAGCCACTCCCAGCACTCAGGCCGTAGCCCGAGTGCCAGAGCCACTCCCAGCACCCTGGCCGTAGCCCGAGTGCCAGAGCCACTCCAGCACTCAGGCCGTAGCCCGAGTGCCAGACCCCTCCCAGCACCCTGGCGCAGCCCGAGTGCCAGAGCCACTCCCAGCACTCGGGCCGTAGCCCGAGTGCCAGACCCCTCCCAGCACCCTGGCCGTAGCCCGAGTGCCAGAGCCACTCCCAGCACTCAGGCCGTAGCCCGAGTGCCAGAGCCCTCCCAGCAACCTGGCCGTAGCCCGAGTGCCAGAGCCACTCCCAGCACTCAGGCCGTAGCCCAGTGCCAGACCCACTCCCAGCAACCTGGCCGTAGCCCGAGTGCCAGAGCCACTCCCAGCACTCAGGCCGTAGCCCGAGTGCCAGAGGCACTCCCAGCACCCTGGCCGTAGCCCGAGTGCCAGAGCCACTCAGGAGATTCTCTGGGGTGTGTCCGAGGTGACCTAGGCGGCTTGCCATGGGCTATTAACCCAAGAGGTTAACCCCTTGGGTTAATAGCCCATGGAGGGTAATACTAGGGGGGAAAAAGTGCCATTTCTGCATGGTTATTACCCCTGTCTATCTACGGAGATTTTCACGTAACGGGTAGGAAGGGTTGATGGATGGAAGACAGTGGCAGTTGAAAAGCCTTTCGTCTTCAGAATAAGAAGGCTGGTTATATTAAAAATAACAGCAGTATTTTCGTTTAATCGCGCTACTACGCCAACACCAGGAAACGCTATAGAGTGCGCGAGTCTACCGCGTGTCTGCAACACGCGCGGCGTCGCGCTCCATCAACACAATGCATTAATTAATCTTTTGATATGTTTTTTTTTTCGGGGAGACTATTTTCTTTGGTGAAGTTGAAGTTCAGAGACCGTTTGTCGAAGGTCAAGGCTGTTGATGTGTGGAAGGAGAGATGAGGTGTTATGGCTATTATTATTATTATTATTATTATTATTATTATTATTATTATTATTATTATTATTATTATTATTATTATTATTATTATTATTATTATTATTATTATTATTATTATTATTATTATTATTATTATTATTATTATTATTATTATTATTATTATTATTATTATTATTATTATTATTATTATTATTATTATTATTATTATTATTGTTATTATTATTATACATATTGTATAAATTGACACTTAGGATCGTCCTCACCTAAGCATATTACAGCAGATCACAGGTGCAAGTTACAGCTCTGATAATGATCACAGGTGCAAGTTACAGCTCTGATAATTATCACAGGTGCAAGTTACAGCTCTGATAATTATCACAGGTGCAAGTTACAGCTCTGATAATGATCACAGGACATATATTTGCCAGCGTCATATACCATCAAGAATGTTACTGATGATATTGACGTCGGGTCTGTGAACTAAGTGGTGTCAAATTTAACCTCACCGGATGCGGAAGGAAGTTTGGAGTTCTGGTTAGCGGAAATCTGTTGACAGACCCGACGTCAGTAGCGTCAGATTTAGAACTATGAGCACCAAGACTCCAGGTTATACTAAGTTATCCCATTATTGTTGATAAATAAGACACCTATGCGACACTGGAGTATCTTTATTGGGTTTCTTTATTAGAAATAAAGTTATCCATGTCTTACTTTACATTTTATTGTTGAAGCGTCCTTATGAGGTGCAGTTCTGGGCCCTGGATAGTATAATATAGCCAAAAATACTTTGGAAAATATCCAGAGAATGATGATAATTTATTCACTGAATTATAGATTCGTCTTACAAAGACATATTACTTTTAATTTCTGTTGTTGTATTAGTCAAGGACAGTCAAGAGTCACAGGTGTTTGTCACGAGATAAACACCTTTGTGCCGGCACTATAGGGGCACCATTGATGGTATACCTAAAAACACTGGCACTCTGGTGGGTCAGGACGGCATTTATTAATGCCTATCTTACGAAACGCATAAATATATGAACATCAGTAATGTAATATAGAAAAAAACATCTAACCAAGAGAGAATTCTAGATAGTAAACTGAATAAATTTAGATTCGGGAAAGACAGGATCTACTTAGCATAAGAAAATAGTCCTGTTGTAGTCTGCTCGTAGCGCACAGGAAGTGTCTCGTAGGACATAGCAGGTGTCTCGTAGCTCACTGGTGCCACGTTCGGCTTGCATCCGGGATAGCTCTGATCGAATCCCGAATGGGTAGAAACTGATGGACAAGCCTGGTAACACCTGCTGTCACTGTTACCAAGCTGCAGACAGGTACCTGGGAGTTAGTTGACCTCTGGGGGGGGGGTACCTCACTGGTAATAACCCAGGCTGCCCGGCTTTCTCAAGTTATCCTGGGTTATTAACCCTTCTAATAAAGCCTTCACTTTCTCTGAAGCCATCAAGATACTTTCACTAGCTTTCCTAGGTGGGTCGTAGCACGCTGTCCTGCCTCTCACCTTTCACCTCTTCCTCTCACCTTTCCCCAACTTTCTCTCACTCTTTCTTATTTTTCTCTCACCTCTGTTCACCTTTCCCTCACCTCTCAAAGCCTCAAATCCTTTCCCCTTCCCTCCCCCTTCCTCTTCCCCTTCCTCCCTCCCCGGGTACCTTTCACCCCCTCGCTAGGTTACCGTGAGAAATGCTTTCAAATAAACACAAAAAATAACTATTGTCTGAATTGGTATGTGTGTGTGTGGGGGTATGTATGGGGAGTGGGAGAATGGGGAGGGGCAGAGCACGTGTGGGGGTACAGCTGGTGGTGGGGGAGAGAGGGGGGAGGGGCAGAGCACGTGTGGGGGTACAGCAGGTGGTGGGGGAGAGAGGGGGAGGGGCAGCACGTGTGGGGGTACAGCAGGTGGTGGGGGAGAGAGGGGGAGGGCAGCACGTGTGGGGGTACAGCTGGTGTACCAGCCTGATGGGGTCAGTACATCAGCAGCACTGGGGCAGGAAAGACATCTGCTGGTGCTCTGTGAAAGTGCCACTAGACGAGCGAGCAGGCAAGGCTGCTGACACTACCCGCAGCTGGGGAGAGTGACACTACCCACAGCTGAGCCACAGTGCTTCTTACACCGCTAGACTGTCGCTATTCGCGCAGCTGAGCCACAGTGACACTTTCCTCATCTCGTCAGCACCATTAGAGAGATCAGGGTAAGTGCCTCATCTCATCACAGCATCATTAGAGAGATCAGGGTAAGTGCCTCATCTCATCTCAGCACCATTAGAGAGATCAGGGTAAGTGCCTCATCTCATCTCAGCACCATTAGAGAGATCAGGGTAAGTGCCTCATCTCATCTCAGCATCATTAGAGAGATCAGGGTAAGTACCTCATATCAGCATCATTAGAGAGATCAGGGTAAGTGCCTCATCTCATCTCAGCACCATTAGAGAGATCAGGGTAAGTGCCTCATCTCATCTCAGCACCATTAGAGAGATCAGGGTAAGTGCCTCATCTCATCTCAGCACCATTAGAGAGATCAGGGTAAGTGCCTCATCTCATCTCAGCATCATTAGAGAGATCAGGGTAAGTACCTCATATCAGCATCATTAGAGAGATCAGGGTAAGTACCTCATCTCAGCATCATTAGAGAGATCAGGGTAAGTGCCTCATCTCATCTCAGCATCTCGCTACTGTGGACTGTCTGCGTTACCAATGTCATCGTTACTAATGTCTACGTTAGTTAGTAAGTCTTGTTAGCTAGTATATACTGTGTTGCTACTGTCTGTGTTAGTTGTGTTGCTACTGTCTGTGTTGGTTGTGTTGCTACTGTCTGTGTTAGTTGTGTTGCTACTGTCTGTGTTGGTTGTGTTGCTACTGTCTGTGTTAGTTGTGTTGCTACTGTCTGTGTTAGTTGTGTTGCTACTGTCTGTGTTAGTTGTGTTACTACTGTCTGTGTTAGTTGTGTTGCTACTGTCTGTGTTAGTTGTGTTGCTACTGTATATGTTAGTTGTGTTACTACTGTCTGTGTTAGTTGTGTTGCTACTGTCTGTGTTGGTTGTGTTGCTACTGTCTGTGTTAGTTGTGTTGCTACTGTATGTGTTAGTTGTGTTGCTACTGTCTGTGTTAGTTGTGTTACTACTGTCTGTGTTAGTTGTGTTGCTACTGTCTGTGTTAGTTGTGTTGCTACTGTCTGTGTTAGTCGTGTTACTACTGTCTGTCTTAGTTGTGTTACTGCTGTCTGTGTTAGTTGTGTTGCTACTGTCTGTGTTAGTTGTGTTACTACTGTCTGTGTTAGTTGTGTTACTACTGTTTGTACTAGTATCGTATGACTGATGTGGCAGAGGGAGTGACCACCTGCTACCTTGACAGAGGGAGTGATCACCTGCTACCTTGACAGAGGAAGTGACCACCTGCTACCTTGACAGAGGG
>WNWK01000375.1:2500-210000 GCA_009830355.1 Cherax destructor | reverse complement strand
TGCTCTATGCATTTATCAGTATCTCATAGCTAAATAAACTTCCAGTTGGTTCGTGGTTTCAGTACACGTAACCCGGGCACACGAAACAAACTTAGGACAGTGTTTCGCTCTGACTTAGACACTTAGGTAATGCACATATTCTAGAAATGAATATAAGAAAACGGTGAGAAAACGGCGCAAGAATTAACAAATAAACTTATTAAAGACTTTATTACATCTAATATCCTTTTCAAAAAAGAATATTTCTTAATAAATTGCTTATACTATACAACAAACATTGTCCTATAAAAACGAAACAGATTACGAATAAACGGCTAACTAACACCTTACTAAGATACATTAACAAGTAACATCAATATGAAAAGCAATATAGACAGGGTTTCATACACAAAGATATTATTAAACACTACTCATAAGTTCTCACTAAACTAATAAAAAAAAGCCAAACAATTGTACTACTCCAGCAGATTCACTGAAACAAGAGGAGATATAAAAAAGACCTGGAAAAAACTCTCACAGATTCTGGGCCACAAACTAAAAAAACTAGGGATATTGTCCTAACTAAACCAAATGAAACACCACTACAGCCTATTGATACAGTAAACAATATAAAAGACTTCTTCTCAACCATAGGATCAAATCTTGCCAGTAAAATCTCAGGTGCCAACGCCCGAGCAAGTGATTATCTAGATGGGAATTTCCCATCCTCCTTCTATCTTGCACCTACTGACCCCACTGAAGTCACCTTGATAATCAAGTCACTTCAAAATATATCAGGGAATCTGTCTTAAGTCCCACCAGTATTACACAAGCGAGCCGCCCATGTCCTTTCACATGCTATTTCATTATTTTTTAACAAATCACTAGAAACTAGCACTTTCCCCACACTACTCAAAACATCGAGGGTTACACCAATACACAATGGCGGTGACCCCACAGACGTAAACAACTATAGGCCAATATCAAACTTACCGTTGCTATCCAAAATCTTCGAGAAACTTGTGCACAAGAGATTATACTCATTTATAACAACACGAAGCATACTCAACCCCTGCCAATTTGGCTTCAGAAAAAATAAAAGCACTAACGATGCAATTGTAAAAATGATAGACCTCCTTTACACAGCACTGGAAAATAAGGAATATCTATAAGGAATTTTTATTGACCTAAGGAAAGCTTTCGACACAGTAAAGCACGGCATCCTATTCCGCAAACTTGACCACTATGGTATAAGAGGTCATGCACTTGCATATTTCAAATCCCACCTTACTAATAGGTATCAGTATGTCACTATTAAAGACACAACCTCCTCGACACGACCACTTGATACTGGAGTACCACAAGGAAGTGTCCTTGGTCCCCTGCTCTTCCTCTTATACATCAATGATCTTCCCAATGTATCACAACACCTGAAATCAATACTCTTTGCTGACGACACGACTTATGTCATCTCCCACCCAAATCTTGCCACGCTCAACACCATTGTTAACGAGGAGCTACTAAAAATATCAACATGGATGACAGCCAATAAACTTACACTCAACACTGATAAGACCTTCTATATTATGTTTGGTAACAGAGCAGGTGATGCACAATTAAACATTAAGATCAACAACACTCTTATTGCTAAACATAATGAGGACAAATTCCTGGGCCCATACCTCGACAGCAACCCGAATTCAGCACCCATATCCAACACATAACAAAAAAAGTGTCCAAAACTGTGGGGATCCTCTCCAAGATACGTTACTACGTACCACAATCAGCCCTACTCACACTATACTATTCACTCATCTATCCCTACCTCACATATGCCATTTGTGCTTGGGGATCAACAGCAATTACCACCTAAAGCCAATATAACCCAACAAAAGCCGCAGTAAGAATTATCACGCAATCCAACGCTAGACAACATCCCCCCCCCCACTCTTCAAAGACCTAAACTTACTCACTGTTCAGAACATCCACACTTACTACACTTTCTTGATAGTTGTGACAGGACCCATAGACATAATACCAGACACAGACATCTCTTTGACATTCCCGTGTCCGACTAAATCTATACAAAAATTCAATGTACATTAAAGGGCCTAAAATCTGGAACTCCCTGCCTGAAAACTCTAGAACTGCAGACACAACCTCCATTTTCAAAAGCACCGTTAAAAAACATCTTATCTCCCTTACACACCCCACCGATAGTTAACCACATGAAAACTACTTTATCTTGCACATATCAAAAGCAAAATACACTTATTGATATCTTTGACTCCACTTAATTTACACATGACTGTAAACATAAAATTCTGAATACAAGCTAATGCTTCATAATTCTTAAGCTAGTCATAAGTTGCCTAAGACACTCCAATATAGAAACTGTATTATGCCAAAACGAGACTATTTCTATTAATAGATAAACTAATTGTTAAGTTGTTAAATATTTTGAACTACCTCAATTTTGTAAATCTAGTTAATCACTACAATTACCTAACCTTAATACCAGTATGATCCATATCCTGTGTCAATATATAGTAAGATCTAGTATTAGTCTGCCCGAAATGCCTAGACATACCTAGGCATACTAGTGGCCTTCTTGTAATAAGTATTTTATAATATGTAATAATACCATAAAATATGTAAACCCCATATTGTAATATTAACAGAAATAAAGAATTTTAATTTTAATTTAATTTTAAGAGGTGAGTAATATGTGAGACAACGACTGTGGCCGTGTATAGAAATACATCTACTTGGATAAATCTTATTAGGAGAGCGTAGAGCAGTACGTAGGTATCTGGTCTGTTTATTTTATTACTGACTTGCAAAGGGATCGAATCTTGTCTGTTTAGTGAGTTGTTAACACTCGTGCTCTTACAATATCACGAGTGTATTCCTCTGAGTTGAGTCTTCGTTACATAGGATCAACACTTCACCTATATGATCGATTTTTTCAGTGTTTTTATTTATATTACATTTTCTATGCCTTTTTAGAGAGTACATGTCACTGCTTTTAACCAATATTCGTAGGAAAGGTTTCCTATACAGAGAATTAACTGCCATCCTTCTATGCATGGTTCCCAGCTCATTTTTACCCATTATGTAATACGGAGAAGAGACGTGTCCACTTAATTTAATCTTGGCTTTACCATAACCTTGAGACTTCTCTTATAATTCTAACGTAAATCAGAGATGTTATTTAGCCTTATTGCAAACAGTTATGCACCGCCGCATAGACTTAAGATTAACCATGTTATTCAAATTATAGATGCCAGTGTTATTTTGTTTTCCCAAGGCTTAGAACCTTACCTTTGTCCGTAACTAAAGTGCATCCACCACTTTTTTTTTTTAATCACAATATTAACCTTTCAAAAATCACCCAGTAGTTCCTGTTCTCCTCAGAATTTATAAGTCGTTCTATCTGCCGTAACACCAGCGAACTTTGATCGTATGTGACGATGAGTAAGATACATGTACAATAGTAGGAATCTTTTTGTGAAGAAGGGAGCCAGATAATGACCCCGTGGAACGCCAGTAGACGGGTCCCCATTGTGATTTCTTCCCATTGATTCAAACTCTGTTACTTATCGGTAAGCCAAGAGAGAGAGAGAGAGAGAGAGAGAGAGAGAGAGAGAGAGAGAGAGAGAGAGAGAGAGAGAGAGAGAGAGAGAGAGACTCCTTAACCCTCATCCTGCTAATTTCTTCAGCGGTCTCCTGTGTGGGACTCTATTAAAGACCTTACTGAAGTCAATATACAAAACATCGTTTTCTTGACCGCTGTTCACCGCCTCAAATACCCCATTGAAAAAGTTAGTAAGGTTAATTAAATTTAGTCAGAGTTAGTAAAAGTGTTAACCTAGAACGATGCCTCGTGGAACAGTGCTGAGATTATCATTATTTATCAGAGTAACTTCAAGCTGCAGCCGCAAGAACACAACAGTAAACAGCTCCTGGGTCATTCAGCGCAAGACGTGGTGGAGGTTTGATCCTTCGCGTGTTGAGCGGAGACAGATGCCAGCGGAGGCTGTGAAAGATGTAGAGACTCACTGGATTGCTACTCGTAGATGCGTCGAAATCTCCAGTTCTCTGTTAGGTTAGTTAAGATTTGTCAGGAAACAGGACAAGTGTTCTTTTGCACGACCCTAATATTTTTTTATATATTAATGGTTTTCAGTGTTAACGCGTAGATAAGTTAGACATATGTCCGAAGGTCTGGTATTTTTATCGTCGAAACGTTTCGCCCACCTCTGTATTCAATGAAGAGTCTGCTAAGCAGACGAAACTTTTCGACAATAAAACTGTCACACAAAGTGGATTTAATTGACCACATTTCGCTCACACAGTGAATGTTATTGACGATGTTTTGCACACACACACACACACACACACACACTGGTCTGTATTGCCTCACAAATGTCGGTTTTTGAAGTGGGTATCTTTACCATACCCCACCATCTTTACCATGGTGTGGGTATCTCGCACCATACCCCACCATCTTTACCATGGTGTGGTATCTCGCACTATACCCCACCATCTTTACCATGGTGTGGGTATCTCGCACCATACCCCACCATCTTCACCATGGTGTGGGTATCTCACACTATACCCCACCATCTTTACCATGGTGTGGGTATCTCGCTCCATACCCTACCATCTTTACCATGGTGTGGGTATCTCGCTCCATACCCCACCATTTACCATGGTGGGTATTCGCCCATACCTCCATCTTCACATGGTGGGAATTCGACATACCCACCATCTTTACCATGGTGTGTATCTGCACATACCCCACCATTTTACCATGGTGTGGTATCTCACACCATACACCACACCATGTTTACCATGGTGTGGGTATCTCTACCATACCCCACCATCTTTACCATGGTGTGGGTATCTCGCACCATACCCCACCATCTTTACCATGGTGTGGGTATCTCGCACCATACCCCACCATCTTTACCATGGTGTGGGTATCTCGCACCATACCCCACCATCTTACCATGGTGTGGGTATCTCCACATACCCCACCATCTTTACCATGGTGTGGGTATCTCGCTCCATACCCTACCATCTTTACCATGGTGTGGGTATCTCGCTCCATACCCCACCATTTTTACCATGGTGTGGGTATCTCGCTCCATACCCCTCCATCTTCACCATGGTGTGGGTATCTCACACTATATCCCACCATCTTTACCATGGTGTGGGTATCTCGCTCCATACCCCACCATCTTTACCATGGTGTGGGTATCTCACACTATACTCCACCATCTTTACCATGGTGTGGGTATCTCACACTATACCCCACCATCTTTACCATGGTGTGGGTATCTCGCTCCATACCCCACCATTTTTACCATGGTGTGGGTATCTCGCCCATACCCCACCATCTTTACCATGGTGTGGTATCTCACACTATACCCCCATCTTTACCATGGTGTGGGTATCTCTCCATACCCCACCATCTTTACCATGGTGTGGGTATCTCACACTATACCCCACCATCTTTACCATGGTGTGGGTATCTCGCACCATACCCCACCATTTTTACCATGGTGTGGGTATCTCACACCATACCCCACCATCTTTACCATGGTGTGGGTATCTCGCACCATACCCCACCATCTTTACCATGGTGTGGGTATCTCACACTATACTCCACTATCTTTACCATGGTGTGGGTATCTCACACTATACCCCACCATCTTTATTTTTCTTAGTTATCTTTAATCGTTTTATTTTCAGTAATTCATAAATATCTTGTGTAAAACAGACAGACACGAAATTATTAATAAAAATAGAGTTAGGATTAAGCTAGAATTAAATTAGGATTAAGTCAGGTTGAAAGCCTCTTAACTTAGGATTAAGGATGCTATTTTTTTCGTTCCAAGGTCTTATGTATCCCTTTAAAAATCTTCTGTAGTTGTAAAAATTTTGTACTAATAGTAAGTACTCAGTTTAGTATTTTCTGCGTTAGTCAGTGCTGCTATTTACATTAATTAGCTACGTCTGCGTTGGTGTTGTTTCCGTTAGTTAGCGCTGTCTGCCTAAATTAGTACTATGTATGTTAGTGATTATGTCGTTCGCCCAGATCTCTCAGAATTCGAAAAGGAAATCGAAAATATGTACACACATACAGCACCTAGACCATATTTATGGAATTTTTAATTAATAAAGCAGTAGACAATATCACTAGCAAGAGCACACTCAGTATCCCCGAAGAAAGAGCTTGGAACTAGACGAAAGCCAGAGGTCTTAAAACTTGCGGAATAACACTGGTACGAACACTCAGCATCCTCTGGAGGAAGAGCTTACATCTAGCTGAAATTCCTGAGGTCTTAAAAAGCGAAGCCATCACTCCTCAACACGAAAGGAGGCAGTAGAGTGCTGGAAAATACAAACCAGAAGCACTAACATTACATATCTTCAAACAAAAGTTGAAAGAACAGCGAGACTCCCAATTACAAGTTTTATGGAAGAGAATTAGCTACATATCACAAGTGAACATGGATCTTGAACGGGGAGATCATGCTTGTCACAGCTACTGGATCATTATGATACAACGACGGAATTCCTGGAGGAACCAAAGCACTGATGTGGACAACAAGGTCTTCACGGAGGCATTTGATAAAAGTGACCATGGATTGATAGACCATAAAATAAAGTCAACAAGTATATCAAGAAAAATAAGAATACGGATATTAAATTTTGTACAGAACAAAACACAAAGAGTATTAGAAAATAAAGCAATATTCAACCTTGGCAAAACAAAATGTTCAGTACCCCAAGGCTCGGTTCTGGCGCCTCTACTGTTTCTCATCCTCACAGCAAACATAAAGAAAAAACACTAGGCATAGTTTCGTACCATTCCTTGCGGACGATACCAGAATAAGCATGAAAGTCGCGTCAGTCATGGAAAATAATACGTCGTTCATTGGTGAAAAATTCCAACTGCTCAGCCAAAAATAGAAAGATTAAATATCGTAAAGGAAGCGCGGGATACTACACACAGAAGGACCGTCTCATAGAACGAGCGGAACCTGTGGAAGATTTGAGCTTACAGCCAGATGACCTGTCATTCTGGGAACACAATAATGCAAAAGCTGGGAAGGGCAGGAAAATGACAGGGTAGATAATGAGAACTTTCGAAACAACAGAAATAATGCCATTTGTGGCACTATTAAATTAACTTGTGCTTTCTATTGTTGAGTGTTGATGGTTCTGTTTAAGATAGGAGAGATATCGGGGTTGGGACAGATACATAGATCGTTTACTACACGCACAATAAAGCATTTAAACTACTGGGAACGACTCAAAGTACTGAGGAATATACTCTCCTAAAGCTGTTTCTCCATCATTACCCTCACCACGCCCTTCCCCACCACGACCACCACCATCACTACCACCACTACTACCACCATCACCATCACCACCACTACCACCACCACCACTACTTCAACCTCACAATAACTGACACTCAACATCATCACTCAGTTACTAAACACTGACTTAGAGGAACTTATGGCTGACATTCAGGACATTTACCCAAAGATTTTATTCCTGTTACCTCGTTGTCTTCCTCTTCCTAGATCCCTTCTCTCTCTCTCTCTCTCTCTCTCTCTCTCCTCTCTCTCTCTCTCTCTCTCTCTCTCTCTCATTCAGAATATTATACTGAAGTAAGGGTACTTACCTCCTCTTCACCCGTCCCTCTCCTCCCTCTTCCCCCCTCTTCCCCACGTGTAAGTGGCCTTCGAGTCGAAATCAAATAATGATGAATGTGTGTATGTTAGTATTGTGAATGTGTATTCAGGTGTGTGTCTATACATGTGTGTTTGCCTTGTGTGTATTCAGGTGTGTATGTATATACATATGAGTTCGCATTGTGTGTATTCATGTGTTTATGTGCATACATGTGTGTTCGCATTGCCAATGTGTAATCAAGTGTGTACGTATGTGTATACGTGAGTGTTCGTATTGTGCATGTGTATTCACGTGTGTGCTTATATATATATATATATATATATATATATATATATATATATATATATATATATATATATATATATTCTTTCTTTCAACACGTCGGCCGTTTCCCACCGAAGCAGGGTGGCCCAAAATGAAAAACGAAAGTTTTCCCTTTTACATTTAGTAATATATACAGGAGAAGGGGTTACTAGCCCCTTGCTCCCGGCATTTTAGTCGCCTCTTACGACACGCATGGCTTATGGAGGAAGAATTCTGTTCCACTTCCCCATGGAGAAGTCAGTCGGTCGGTCGGTCGGTCGCTCAGCCGGTCGGTCGATCGGTCGGTCGGTCAGCCGGCTGCTCACACACACACGAGCCAGGAGCTGTGACTCGACAATTTTAATTTTGTTTATATTAAAGTCCAGGGTTTATTCCCTGGACCCCGGCAATGAGATTCGCTCCTCTCATCGCCTGGCAATGACGACAGCCCTAAAGTAGGCACTGTTACTGTGAGTTTGATCCGGGTAGTGTGAACACCACGACGGTGAATCTCACAGTGTAGTCATGTGACTACACTGGAGAAACATATATATATATATATATATATATATATATATATATATATATATATATAAGTGTGTGTGTGCGTATGTATAAATACATATTTTTGTATGCGTAAATATTCATGTGATCATATATGTATGCAAATACAGGTGTGTTCACATGTACATACATGTGTATTTGTATGCGTATACTACGTGTGTATGTATTCATATTTGTAGGTGAATATATGTGTGTTCCTATGTGTTCGTATGTGCAGATGCAATTTAATATAGACAAATGCAAAGTTCTAAACATTAGACAGGACATTAACCATGCCATATATAAACTAAATAATGTAGATCTTAATACTACTGATTGCGAAAAGGATTTAGGAGTTCTGGTTAGCAGTAATCTGAAACCAAGACAACAGTGCATAAGTGTTCGCAATAAAGCTAACAGAATCCTTGGCTTCATATCAAGAAGCATAAATAATAGGAGTCCTCAGGTTGTTCTTCAACATAATATATCTTTGGTTAGGCCTCATCTAGATTATGCTGCACAGTTTTGGTCACCGTATTACAGAATGGATATAAATGCTCTGGAAAACGTACAAAGGAGGATGACAAAGTTGATCCCATGTATCAGAAATCTTCCCTATGAGGATAGACTGAGGGCCTTGAATCTACACTCTCTAGAAAGGCGTAGAATTAGGGAAGATATGATTGAGGTGTATAAATGGAAAACAGGAATGAATAAAGGGATGTAAATAGCGTGCTAAAAATATCTAGCCTACACGCAGCAATGCATTTAAGTTGGAAAAATTCAGATTCAGGAAGAATATAGGAAAGCACTGGTTTGGTAATAGAGTTGTGGATGAGTGGAACAAACTCCCGAGTACCGTCATAGAAGCTAAGACGGTGTGTAGTTTTAAAAATAGTTTAGATAAATACATGAGTGGGTGTGGGTGGGTATGAGTTGGACCTGGCTAGCTTGTGCTATTAGATCTGATGCCGTGCTCCTTCCTTAAGTGAATGTGACCTGACCTGGTTTAAGCCGGGAGGTGACTTGGACCTGCCTCGCATTGGTCAGTAGGCCTGCTGCAGTGTTCATTTTTTATGTTCTTATGTATAAATTTATGTTTTCGTATGTGTGTGAAGCATACACGTTTATGTGTATAAGTATACATAAATGTTTGTATGTGTAGGTGCATGTATGTGTATTTGAGCACATATATCTACTACACGAAGGTCATTAAGCTTGTATGTAAACTTTTTACCACCTGTCAAGAATACTTTAATACATTTAGAGTGTATGCATACTGAAGTTCACGTATAAAAGCACATACATTATTGTTATAAGTATACAATGTAAGGAGAACATATATGTTATTAAATATATCATACTATATATAGTCATACTATGATATAAACTTTTACCACCTGTCAAGAATACGTTTGTACATAAAGTATAGATTAGAGGTATGCATCTGAAGTATACACTCTACAAGAGCACATACATTATTGTTCCTGTGATAATATCAAGAGAAACATATATTATATATATATATATATCATTATATATATATTATATATATATATATATATATATATATATATATATATATATATATATATACATATATACATATATCGTCATGTGTCAATTCACAATTTTAAAAGGCAAACTAATTCAATTCAATCTCAAGTCTATCATTCTTAAGGGGAAGAAATTTATAACGGAGGACGTAAATTATTCTATTTGGTATTGTGGAAAGGTCGTGGGCGGGAATAGGGCGTGGGCGGGGATAGGGATTGGGCGGGGAGAGGTCGTGGGCGGGGCAAGGTGAGTGAGTGAGTATGGGTTGAGTGAGGTTGAGGGCGGTGTGACGCCAGTGAACTTTTAAGTGATATTTGTCAAGCCTGGTTAGAGAGAGAGAGAGAGAGAGAAGAGAGAGAGAGAGAGAGAGAGAGAGAGAGAGAGAGAGAGAGAGAGAAAAGAGAGAAGAGAGAGAAGAAGAGAGACGAGAGAAACAGACAGACAGACAGACAGGAGATACATACGAATGCAATGACTCATCCAGAGACGGAGGGAGGAAGGGACATGATGGTGCATAGACAGACGGGGATACTGACAGACAGGTGAGAACTGACGGGCTAGGGAGAGGGATGGAGGGAGGGTGGTACATACAGACAGACAGACAGGTGGACAGGACACTTGTTGCAGCCTTCAATCCTCATCCCAATAAAAGTTAGGAAACAATGTCCGCACTTTCAAGACCTTTGTCATTGTTCTGTCTCAACGACCTTCCTGTAGGAGTACTTGTCTGTGGGAGGAGGACCTTCCTGTAGGAGGAGCTTTTGTCTGTGGGAGGAGGTGGACCTTCCTGTATGAGGAGTGCTCGTCTGTGAGAGGAAAACCTTCCAGTAGGAGAAATTCTTGTCTGCGGGAGTAGGACCTTCCTGTAGGAGAAGTACTTGTTTGTGGGAGGAGGACCTTCCTGTAGGAGTGCTTGATAAGGGGAGGAGGACCTTCCTGTAGGAGGAGTGCTTGTCTGTGGAAGGAGGAGGACCTTCCTGAAGGAGAATGATCTTCCTAAACAAGGAAGACCTTCCTGAAGAAGGCATACCTGTCTCTAGGAGGTGGAGGAGGAGGAGCATAAGAACCTTCTTGAAGGAATAAGATAAACGTTTCAGAAAAACAAATAGAATGATATTCTCGAAGTCATAAGACGAAACATCTGAAAGAAGAGAGCGAAATGTTTAAAGAAGGAAGGTGGGGGTAAACGTCTAAGGTATTTACGTCATTACGACCATCAGGGTGCCGGGGGCAATCAGGTGTAAAAACAAGATTGGGGTGGTGATGATCTCCCATTGGTCTGACTGCCGCCTACTGGCACTCTGATGGCCATTCTTTGAATTAGATCAAATTTTACTTAATATTCACAATACACTCAATTGCCACAGACCACACTATGTATACAGGACACCATATACACACTAGTGTAGTGTACCCAGGATAGTGTGTACGGGATACACTATACACACCATACTGAGTATACAGGATACTCAACACATAATTTAAATTCCTCCTGGAGAGCTGAAACACAACACACGGACACAACACAACACACGGACACAACACAACACACGGACACAACACACGGACACAACACAACACACGGACACAACACAACACACTGACACAACACAACACACGGACACAATACAACACACTGACACAATACACGGACACAACACATCACACGGACACAACACAACACGCAGACACAACACAACACACGGACACAGCACAGCACACTGACACAACACACGGACACAATACAACACACTGACACAACACAACACACGGATACAATACAACACACTGACATAACACAACACACGGACACAATACAACACACGGACACAACACAACACACTGACACAACACAACACACTGACACAGCACAACACACTGACACAACACACGGATACAACACAACACACTGACACAACACACGGACACAATACAACACACGGACACAACACAACACACTGACACAACACACGGACACAACACAACACACGGACACAACACACACGGACACAACACAACACACGGACACAACACAACACAACACACGGACACAACACACGACACACACACGACAACACACGGACACAACACACTGACACAACACACGGACACAACACACTGACAACACAACACACTGACACAACACAACACACGGACACAACACACTGACACAACACACTGACACAACACACGGACACAACACACTGACACAACACAACACACGGACACAACACACTGACACAACACAACACACTGACACAACACAACACACGAACACAACACACTGACACAACACACTGACACAACACAACACACGGACACAACACACTGACACAACACAACACACGGACACAACACACTGACACAACACACGGACACAACACACAGACACAACACACTGACACAACACACTGACACAACACAACACACTGACACAACACAACACACGGACACAACACACTGACACAACACACTGACACAGCACAACACACTGACACAACACACGTACACAATACAACACACGGACACAACACAACACACTGACACAACACAACACACGGACACAACACAACACACTGACACAACACAACACACGGACACAACACACTGACACAACACACTGACACAACACAACACACGGACACAACACAACACACACACAACACAACACACGGACACAACACAACACACTGACACAGCACAACACACGGACACAACACGGACACAACACAACACACGGACACAACACACGGACACAACACACGGACACAACACACGGACACAACACAACACACGGACACAACACAACACACGGACACAACACAACACACTGACACAACACAACACACTGACACAACACACGGACACAACACAACACACTGACACAACACAACACACGGACACAACACAACACACTGACACAACACAACACACTGACACAACACACGACACAACACAACACACTGACACAACACAACACACGGACACAACACAACACACGGACACAACACAACACACTGACACAACACAACACACTGACACAACACAACACACGACACAACACAGAACACACGACACAACACACGGAACAACACACACAACACACGGACACAACACAACACACGGACACAACACAACACAACACACGGACACAACACAACACACGGACACAACACAACACAACACACGGACACAACACAACACACGGACACAACACAACACACGGACACAACACAACACACGGACACAACACAACACACGGACACAACACAACACACGGACACAACACAACACACGGACACAACACAACACAACACACGGACACAACACACACACGGACACAACACAACACACGGACACAAACAACACGGACACAACACAACACAGACACAACACAGGACACAACACAGGACACAACACAACACACGGACACAACACAACACACGGACACAACACAACACAACACACGGACACAACACAACACAACACACGGACACAACACAACACACGGACACAACACAACACACGGACACACGAAAATGTTATCCCGGTTAAAGCAGGCTGTTCTGTAACGTGTCGCTTTAATTCACCATCGCGTATATCGAACAGCAGTAGTCACCTGACTGCGATTGTAAATGTCGTGTCACAGCTCCTGGCTCCTCCTCTCCGCTGGTCGCTACTGGGTTCAGTCTCTCTCTCTCTCTCTCTTGGTAGCGTAAGAGAGATAAAGAAACTACTAGAGATGGAACTGAAGTACTAGGCACAAGCGTCTGTAACTAGTACTGGTACTGGAACACTGCTGTGAACCCGCTGAACCCCATCAGGCAGCTCTAAGAAGCCTCCAGGAGCCCCAGGAAGCCCCAGGTAGCTCCAGACAACTGTTGGCACTTGGCTGGAGCTAGGTCGAAGCTCCTAGCTGCAGGAGGGCCGATCATAGCTGCGTTAGCCGAAGCCCAAGCGTAGGAGATGAAAGGTTCGTGCCTGCAGCTAGGCTTAGGCTCCTCCTAGCAAGGTGTACGGTCCTAGCTGCAGGTAAGCTTAGGCTCCTCCTAGCAAGGTGTACGGTGCTAGCTGCAGGTAAGCTTAGGCTCCTCCTAGCAAAGTGTACGGTCCTAGCCGCACTAGCTTGGCTCCTACTACAAAACAGTCCTAGCCGCACTTGAAGCTTGTTGCTCAAAGCTACAAACAGCTCTAGGGTTCAGTGATTCAGCTGCGCTACATGGTACAAGATCCGGATTCAGTGGTATCAGCTCCTCTAAGATCGCTTTGAAGGTTTGTTCCTTAAGTCTTTTTTGAAGGTTTGTTCTAATTATCAACTTTGAGTGGTGGTAGTTGAGTGGTGTAGACGTGTTAGGAGAGTGTGTTGATAGTAGTTGAGGGTGCTGGTAAGAGTGAGCTGCTGAGTTAGGGTATAGTTGAGGATGGAGTGACATGAAAACATGAGCAGGGCATTACAGAGAAGAGTGTAAAAATCAAACAAAAACAGTATAAGAAAACAAACAAACAAACAAACCGTAGTGACAAACAAGAACTAAAAGCAAAAACATGAGTTCCCAAACAAACAAAAACAGTATTTAAGAGAAACAAACAAACAAACAAACCATGCAGAACAAAGCAGAAAATAAAAAAACACTATTCTAACGGATAGATTAAACATGAACAAACAAACAAACAAACATGCTATGGGCAAAGACATGAATAATAAAACACCAAGTCTTGAGGAACAGGTTAACGGGAACAAGACGAACAAAAAAACGGCAAATTCATAAGAACATTAACAAAGAAACAGCAACATAATGAACAAAGAAACAATAACAACATGAACAAAGAAACAATAGCAACATGAACAAAGAAACAATAACAACAAGAACAAAGAAACAATAACAACATGAACAAAGAAACAATAACAACATGAACAAAGAAACAATAACAACATGAACAAAGAAACAATAACAACATGAACAAAGAAACAATAACAACATGAACAAAGAAACAATAACAACATGAACAAAGAAACAATAACAACATGAACAAAGAAACAATAACAACATGAACAAAGAAACAATAACAACATGAACAAACAAACAGTATCGTCATCATAAACACAGTCACACAACAAATACTGTCATTCTGTAGCAGCAAACAAATAAACAAACACTAACCAACAAAGACAGACTGGGAGTGAATGTAGGCACTAGACCGTATCGAAATGAAAGGCTTGAGCAAAAGAGAGAGAGAGAGAGAGAGAGAGAGAGAGAAGAAGAAGATAGACAGACAGACAGAAGCAATATATATATATATATATATATATATATATATATATATATATATATATATATATATATATATATATATATATATATATATATATATATATATATATATATATATATTGAGAGAGAGAGAGAAAGTGGCCACTATGATTAGGGAGGATACATGGAATGGAGGCGAAAGGGAGGAAGACGACGGAGGAAGGGAGGGAAGGAGGAAGGCAGGAGGAGGGAGGGAGGGAGGGAAGGAAGGAAGGCAGGGAGGAGGGGAGGGAGAGAGGGAGAGTGAGAAGAGTAAGTCACATGTCTATCTTCTCTCTGCATGAATCGTGTAGACTTTAAGTAGAGATGTTCCATTATTGCTACTCTCTCTCTCTCTCTCTCTCTCTCTCTCTCTCTCTCTCTCACTCTCTTAAAGATGTTTCACACATGGAAAGACTACTTGAAATAAAAAGAACGAGCCCTTAACTCGAAGCCCTGGAATGAAACCTCGAGGCAAAAGATGCAACACAAACGTATGCAAGTTTTTTTTTATTATTACAAGCAGAATTATAACAAAATGGCACAGACTTCCATCTGAAGCCGTCATCGTGAAGACAATGGCACAGACTACTCTCTGAAGCTGTCATCGTGAAGACAATGACACAGACTTTATAGCACCAGCTGAGACAAGGACTTATTAACTATAGTGAGAAATGGTCTGGTGGTACCGACAAGATGTGGAAAAGGTCACTTATGTACAGTTCAGAACATTTATTAGAAGAAACGTTTCGCCACGACTGACTTCTTCAGTCCTGAAGCCACTTGTGGCGAAATGTTTCCTCTGATAAATGTCCTGAGGTGAACATCAGTGCCTTTCCACACAATAACCATAGTGTTCAGCTCTGGCAAACTATACAAGGCTCCTGGAGTTTCATCAGCAACTTTACCCGGACGATCAGCTGACCAGGAGCCTCCCAGAGAAACAGTAGTAGTAGTGGTGGTAGTAGCGGAAGGGGGGAAGGGGTAGAGGTAGTTGTAGGCCATGTATTCCATCTAAATCCATCTCTCCTGTAGCTTGAGGGCTAATTTTCCAGCATGGTGGTTGGAGGGAGTGGAGGGTGGGGGGAGAGCCTTCTGTTTTACCATCCTTACCTCCAGGACTCTGGTAATACACGAAAGTCATTGATCTAAATATAAGTGGTGGTCCTTTTCAGCAGACAACCTCGGTGTAGACTCTATAGTTCTCTCTCTCTCTCCCTCCTCCTCTCCTTCCTCCCAACTTTCCTCTTAAATATTGGGGACAAATTGCAGTGGTAAGTGGCGTCAGAGAACCGGATTCCTTCCTGCTTATCTTAGATGCTAACACACCATCATAGCGCTTTAAAGTCATCTTCAACCCTCCTTTTCTTTTTTTCCCGCGCGCGCGCGCATGTGTGTGTGTGCTCACCTAGTTGTGATTGCAGGGGTCGAGTCATAGCTCCTGGCCCCGCCTCTTCACTGGTAGCTACTAGGGTCACTCTTCTGCTCCATGAGCTTTATCATTCCTCTTCTTAAAGCTATGTATGGATCCTGCCTCCACTACATCACTTCCCAGACTATTCCACTTCCTGACAACTCTGTGACTGAAGAAATACTTCCTAAAATCCCTGTGATTCATCTGAGTCTTCAACTTTCAATTGTGACCCCTTGTTGCTGTGTCCCATCTCTGGAACATCTTGTCTCTGTCTACCTTGTCAATTTCTCTCAGTATTTTATATGTCGTTATCATATCTCCCTATCTCTCCTGTCCTCCATTGTCGTCAGGTCGATTTCCTTAACCTCTTCTCGTAGGACATACCCCTTAGCTCCGGGACTAGTTTTGTTGCAAACCTTTGCCCTTTCTGTAATTTTCTTACATGCTTGGCTAGGTGTGGATTCCAAACTGGTGCTGCATACTCCAATATAGACCTGATATACGCAGTGTACAGGGTCCTGAACGATTCCTTATTGAGATAATGAATGCTATTCTTAGGTTTGCCAGGCGCCCGTATGCTGCTGCAGTTATTTGGTTGATGTGCGCCTCAGACGTGCCCGGTGTTATACTCACCCCAAGATCCTTTTCCTTAAGTGAGGTTTGTAGTCTCTGGCCCCCTAGACTGTACTCCGTCTGCGGTCTTCTTTGCCCTCCCCCAATCTTCATGACTTTGCACTTGGTGGGGTTGAACTCCAGAAGCCAGTTTCTGGACCAGGCTTGCAGCCTGTTCAGATCCCTTTGTAGTTCTGCCTGGTCTTCGTCCGATTGAATTCTTCTCATCAACTTCACATCATCTGCAAACAGGGACACTTCTGAGTCTATTTCTTCCATCATGTCGTTTACATATACGTACCAGAAACAGCACTGGTCCTAGGACTGACCCCTGTGGAATCCCGCTCGTCACAGGCGCTCACTTCGTCACATTCCATGATTCGCTGTTGTCTTCCTGACAGGTATTCCCTGATCCATTGTAGTGCCTTCCCTGTTATTCCTGCCTGGTCCTCCAGCTTCTGCACTAATCTCTTGTGTGGGACTGTGTCAATCGCCTTCTTACAGTCCAGGAATATGCAATCTACCTACCCCTCTCTCTCTTGTCTTACTGCTGTCACCCTGTCGTAGAACTCCAGTAGGTTTGTGACACAGGATTTCCCGTCCCTGAAACCTTGCTGGTTGTCGTTGATAAACAGATGTGTGTGTGTGTGTGTGTGTGTGTGTGTGTGTGTGTGTGTGTGTGTGTGTGTGTGTGTCATTTCCTCACATCTCTTTCCTTTTGTACCTAAATACGCTGCGGGCAGCCAGCACCGAATGTTTAAATTAAACCTGATTGCCTCTCATTTCCTAGGCTAGATTTGTCATTTTCTAGGCTAGGTTTGTCATTTTCTAGGCTAGGTTTGTCATTTCCTAGGCTAGGTTTGTCATTTCCTAGGCTAGGTTTGTCATTTCCTAGGCTAGGTTTGTCATTTTCTAGGCTAGGTTTGTCATTTCCTAGGCTAGGTTTGTCATTTCCTAGGCTAGGTTTGTCATTTCCTAAGCTAGCTAGGTGTGTCATTTCCTAGCTAGGTTTGTCATTTTCTAGGCTAGGTTCGTCATTTTCTAGGCTAGGTTTGTCATTTCCTAGGCTAGGTTTGTCATTTCCTAGGCTAGGTTTGTCATTTCCTAGGCTAAGTTTGTCATTTCCTAGGCTAGGTTTGTCATTTCCTAAGCTAGCTAGGTGTGTCATTTCCTAAGCTAGTTGTGTCATTTCCTAAGCTAGGTGTGTCATTTCCTAAGCTAGGTGTGTCATTTCCTAGGCTACGTTTGTCATTTCCTAAGCTAGGTTTGTCCTCTGTTGACTTTGGTGAACCAGAAATCGATTGGTGTTAGGATGTTAAGTGGGTGACTCTACTCCCTCTGGGCCTTAATGGTCATTGACCTTACAGAAACGACTTGGGTGACCTTTATCGTCATTAAGGTCACAAATCCTTTAACTGGATTCAACATGTTCTTGGACGATGGTACTATAGCTCGTACCAATGAATCAGGTCCATGACCAAGCCTCGCGGTGGATCAGGGCCTGATCAACCAGGCAGTTACTGCTGGCCGCACGTAAACCGACATACGGACCACAGCCCGGCTGGTCTGGTACTGACTTTAGGTGCCAGTCTAGCTCCCTCGTGAAGACAGCCAAGGGACTGTTGACAATCCCCCTTATGTATGCTGGGAGGCAGTTGAACAGTCTTGGGCCTCTGACACTTAGTGTACTCATCGTGTATTCATGGCACCCCTACTTTTCATTGGGGGGGGATGTTGCACTGTCTGCTGTGTCTCTTACTTATTGTATGCAAATTTGGGACTAGTCCCTCTAGGATTTTCCAAGTGTATATTATCATGTATCTTTCTCTCCTGCGTTCCAAGGAGTACAGGTCAAGGGACCTCAACCGTTCCCAGTAATTTAAATGTTTTATTGTACTTACACGTGCAGTGAAAGTTTTCTGTATATTCTCCAGGTCTGCAATTTCTCCTGCCTCGAAAAGTTGCTGTTAGTGTGAGAGGTTGTACACATGGGGCGAGCCAGCGGGTAAGGCGATAATCTTGGCCTTTTACAATGTCATTTAAACCTTTACATAAAGAAAACTCAGATTTCGCGTATGAGGATTTTGATAAATTATTCAATAGTTTCGACCATGGAGTGATAGGCCATAAAGTGAGTTTACAATGTAGACCAGGAATGGTGTGTCTAACAGACAGCTGACAACGAATAGTAAGCAAAAAAAAAAAAATACCATTCTTAGCAGACAAGTATCATTCTTTGTCGATGATACAAAAATACAAAATAATCAAGAAAATTTCCTTCGTGAATAAAAGATATATATGATCATATAGCAAGTCTTCCAGTTTGCAATGAAAAAATATACCTACGTTTAGTGGTGGCAACTCTCAACTGCAAAGACATAGAAGAACTCAAAACAAGACAGTATACAAGTGCAAAGAGATGTTTTACCTATTCCGCACGACATATATATATATATATGGAAAATACTTGTGGGTCAAGGACCCAATCTATATATTGTTTTTAACAACTTACTAGAGTTAAAGATATGGAAAGAGGTATAGAATAAACCCAATGAAAAGCAGGGATACCAAAAGCCCCAATAGAGAACACTGTGTCAACATCCGTGGTCCAAGACTCTTCAATCTTCTACCGGCAATTCATGAATTAATTAAGTACCATGGGGTGAAACGTCTTCATCGGTAAAATACCCTAACCAGCACACTGTGTCTTATTTGCATATATATTTAGGTGAGTTCCTCCTGGCGTCTGGTGCATGTCAGTGATCCCAGTAACAGTACTGTGCTCGGTGCTCTACTTTCCTTCCACGCCATCATGGAGACACATGCTAACACTTGAGACGCTGCCCGACAAAATCCTAACGGTTCCTAGGTCGAGTTTATAAACATTCTCAAGAAACTCGTCGACTAAAAAAAATCGTCGACTAGTAATGAAGACAGGATCTGCACCACTGATGCCAAAGGTGGCTTCTGCTTTCCAGCTGTGTGTTCTCTCTAAGCTCAAGAATTTTGGCGATACTCTCTGTCTTTAACCAGTGGGTGCCAGTGTAGATTCACAGTGGGTGCCAGTGTAGATTCACAGTGGGTGCCAGTGTAGATTCACAGTGGGTGCCAGCGACTCCTAATGAAGAATGGGTGGACCGGATATACCTCCTTTCAGATTGCCTTGCCAGCTTTCGTGTCCTCACTAGCGGCACCAGTATGTGGGATCCTCTCACAGCCGCAACACAAGACCGAGGCACTGATTACCTCATCTTTTGTATATAGTTCTACTGTCTTCATATAATGTCCTGGAATTTGTATTGATAAAGCCACTGGATGGCGAAACGTTTACAATAAAGATACCCAGATGTTGCACATGTGTCTTTATTTCAACACAAGACCAGCGGCAACTGTGGATTGCGAAAAATTCGGTTAGGACAGTCCCACATTGGAAATTACCGGAGGGATTTTCCAAGGGAACAACGCACCAAAAGCAGATCGTTCGCCTTGCAGCAGGGAGCGTCCATCGCTCTTCAGACTCCTCTTAAAACAGTGCCCGTAGCTGCAAATGGTACACATCTTGACTCACCCACAACATCGCAGCGATTTTCCGCCTTGTTGCCCTTATACACAGTTAGTGTAAGTGTTTTGGCAGCAAAGTGGTATCCGAGCTGCATGATCTACAATGTAGAGTTCCAATGTGTGGCACATTAGACACAATGAAGTTAATGACACCATTAAGAGAAGCCTCAACACAGATCAGAGCCATGCTGAAAGAGAATCTTGATTCATTTTGTCTCGAAACACCTCAAAAAAGTTTCTTGATGTTGGTGAGGGGCTCTTGATCAGAAGAATTGAACTAATGCTCCGATTTCTTGAATCAAGCCTGAATGCCCTACATTACCTAAGGCACTGTATGACCCCTATGGGTTTAGTGTTCCCCCATGAATGAAATAATGCAATAATAATTTATCTCGAAATACAGATTGAACCACATTACATACCTGCAGAAATGCAGCATCCACACTGGCTGACGACACCTACATCTCTTTTTGTGTTGGTCAGCAGACTGGTGTTGAGACACCGGCTTCGTTTCCTACTGTGTAGACTTCCCTCTTTTATCCTGCCAAGTAGGATTAATTGCAACTGTGTTCTTTTACTAAATATCCTTCATTCTTATATTCTTGTGTTGTGGGGAACTGTGTCTTACGCCTCTGAGCAGTCTAAGAGATACATTCACTGCAGAGCTCCATTTCTTGCCTGATCTGCATTATTTTTGAGCGCTGGTACTGCATTGGCTGTCACCTTTCTTGAGGACTGGTACTGCACTGGTTGCCACCTTTCTTGAGGACTGTTACTGCACTGGTTGTCACCTTTCTTGAGGACTGTTACTGCACTGGTTGCCACCTTTCTTGAGGACTGTTACTGCACTGGTTGTCACCTTTCTTGAGGACTGTTACTGCACTGGTTGCCACCTTTCTTGAGGACTGTTACTGCACTGGTTGTCACCTTTCTTGAGGACTGTTACTGCACTGGTTACCACCTTTCTTGAGGACTGTTACTGCACTGGTTGTCACCTTTCTTGAGGACTGTTACTGCACTAGTTGTCACCTTTCTTGAGGACTGTGTTACTGCACTGGTTGTCACCTTTCTTGAGGACTGTTACTGCACTGGTTACCACCTTTCTTGGGGACTGTTACTGCACTGGTTGTCACCTTTCTTGAGGACTGTTACTGCACTGGTTGTCACCTTTCTTGAGGACTGTTACTGCACTGGTTGCCACCTTTCTTGAGGACTGTTACTGCACTGGTTGTCACCTTTCTTGAGGACTGTTACTGCACTGGTTGTCACCTTTCTTGAGGGACTGTTACTGCACTGGTTACCACCTTTCTTGGGGACTGTTACTGCACTGGCTGTTATCCACATGTATAAGGGCTTCCTCGTGGTTATTTATTGCATGACTTTCTTTAGCGTCCATTACAGTACCCGCCACTTACTTAAGTTTCCCCCAAAAAGAATATAAAGGAACAATACACAAAATAACTCGCACATAGAGAGAGAAACTTTTGACGACGTTTCAGTCCGAACCGAAACGTCGTCTTAAGTTAGGTTATTTGTGTATAAAGTATCCCCCCCCCCTCCCTCAAGTGCCTTGGTGACATTAAAAGGATCTTCATGAAAGGAAATGGAGCTATCCTCCCCTCCCCTGGATCGAATCTAATTACCTCCCATTCCCAAATCCTATATAGAAGTTACAGATTTGTGCTTCCTAATAATAATAATAATGATAATAATAATAATATAATTATAATAATATATCAATAATATAATTATAATAATATAGCAATAATAATACTAATAACAATGATATTAATAATACATAAAATGTCATTCATCCGTCTGTCTGGCCATTTGTTCTATTTACTGAAGTCTCTCGCAGTCATTTAGACACTTTTATTACTTAATTTACATAGGATTATTGCGACATTTACGGACAAGTTCATACATTTTTTTTATATTCCTTTTGACAAGTCATTATAATAAATTAGAAGCACTATCGGGACGAGGACTCCACCTTGAGGGACACCGCGTCCTATCCACTGGGACGTTTTTCCATTGATAAGGCTTCGTCCCTTATCACTGTTCGTAGTTTTGCTCACAAAGCAGAAAATCTCCAGGAGACATGTTTAACACCTTTCGCCCTCCCGTGGCGAAGGTAGACACGGGTTGGCGAAACGTCTCTGTGTTTCTAATTGATAAAGCCACTGGTAGGGCAAAAACGTCTTCGCAAAATAAAGACACTTCCCCCCCCTCCCCCGCAGTGTTCCACATGTATCTTATTCATCTACGATAGAAAATGTATCAGCAATTACAGCGGTTATTCTGTTACGTCACCAGTGTTACGTCACCAGTGTTACGCCACCAGTGTTACGTCACCAGTGTTACGTCACCAGTGTTACGTCACCAGTGTTACGTCACCAGCGTTATGTCACCAGTGTTACGTCACCAGTGTTACGTCACCAGTGTTACGTCACCAGTGTTACGTCACCAGTGCTCTGTTGATTCAATAGAGAATAATAATAATTATAACGATAATAATAATAATAATAATAATAATAATAATTATATCGATAATAATAATAATAATAATAATGATAATAATAATAACGATAATGATAATAATAAATAATAATAATAATAATGTTAATAGTAATAACGATAATAATAGTAATAATAATAATAGTTATTAATAATAATAATAATTAATAATAATTATAATTATAATTATAATAATAATAATAATAATAATGATAATAAATAATAATAAGCACTCGCTCATCAAGCCATGAACGGAAGAGCAACGATGAAGAGGACATACTATAGTCAAGAGTGGCAGCATGATGGTAAGAGTGCCTGTGAAGAGTGCCTGTTAAGAGTGCCTGCTAGAGAGTCGGGAAGCTGTTGGTGCTCGCAAGTCACAGGTGAGAGCACGACTCTTAACCCCTTTCCTCCAGCGCTCGTGATCCAGGTGGTCAGTCTCTCTCACTCTGGAATATAATCTTTAAGTATCCCCCTAGCCATCGTTGTTGTTTCTTTTATGGCTGAGTGTGTGGGAGTGCTGAGTGTGTGGGAGTGCTGAGTGTGTGGGAGTGCTGAGTGTGTGGGAGTGCTGAGTGTGTGGGAGTGCTGGAGTGTGTAGTGCTGAGGTTGGAGTGTGGTGAGTGCTAGTGTGGAGTGCTAGGGTGGAGTACAGTGTGAGTGCTGAGTGTGGGATGCTGAGTGTGGAGTGCTGAGTGTGTGGGAGTGCGTGGAGTGCGGTGTGGGGTGCTGAGTGTGGAGTGCAGTGTGGGAGTGCTGGGTGTGAGTGCTGAGTGTGGGAGTGCTGAGTTGAGTGTGAGTGTGTGGTGCTGAGTGTGTGGGGTGCTGAGTGGTGAGTGTGAGTGTGTGGGAGTGCGAGTGTGGGAGTTGAGTGTGTGGGTGCTGTGTGTGAGGCTGAGTGGGTGAGTGGTAGTGCTGAGTGTGGAGCTGGTGTGGTGCTGAGTGTGGGAGTGCTAGTGTGGGATGTGATGTGGGAGTGCTGGTGGTGGAGTGCGATGTGGGAGTGCGAGTGAGTTGAGTGTGTGGGAGTGCTGAGTGTGGGAGTGCTGAGTGGTGAGTGCTGGTGTGGAGTGCTGGGTGTGGGAGTGCTGTGTGGAGTGCTGAGTGTGGAGTGCTGATGTAGTGTGAGTTGATGCTAGTTTGCAAGTTGGGGTTAGATGTAAAATAAATCCATATTATTATTGTTGTTGGTGTTGTCGTTATTATTGTTGTTGTTATTGTTGTTATTATTATTATTATTATTTTTTATTATTATTATTATTATTATTATTATTATTATTATTATTATTATTATTAATAATTCTTCTGATACAGGATATACATACAGAGAGGTGTATTTCTCTTGGTGTATATACACTGAGAGTATACACCTTAATCTTCGTCTGAGGGGCTCAGAGCATCCTTGTAAGGTGGTCAGAAGGCAACACATGCAGCCTTAATGAGCCCCTCGCGTAGCCGATAGACTTCAAACCCCTTCATTAACCCTCCAGATGCTTGTTGTGAGCGCGGGGGAGGAGAGGGAACCTGATTAGGCCCCGCTACCTCGTCAGGTAGGTACTCCTCCTACTTGCCTCGAGATTGACGTAGTTCCTGACGTCTTCGAGATACGTGTGCGTCTTTTTTTCTTTTACGGCTATCGTTTGTGCTTAGGATACCTGGAGAGGTTTTCGGGGGCCAACGCCCCCGCGGTCCGGTCTGTGACCAGACCAGTCGCCAGTCTGTCTTAATATCATCGCGTATTTTTCCAAAGGCAGATTTTTTTTTTTGTAGTTTCCAGAAAATTTGCACAGACGATTTTTTTTCCCGGTTTAGTTACGATAGGCAATATTAGGTCAGGTTAAGTTAGGTCAGGTTAAGTTAGGTTAGGTTAGGTTAAGTTAGGTTAGGTTAAGTTAGGTTAAGTTAGGTTAGGTTAGGTTAGGTTAGGTTAAGTTAGGTTAGGTTAGGTTATGTTACGTTACGTTACGCTAGGCAAGGTTAGGTTAGGTTAAGTTAGGTTAGGTTAGGTTTGGTTAAGTTAGGTTAGGCAAGGTTAGGTTAGGTTAAATTAGGTTAGGTTACGTTACGTTACGTTAGGCAAGGTTAGGTTAGATTGAGTTAGGTTAGGTTATATTACGTTAGGCAATGTTAGGTTAGACAATGTTAGGTTAGAGTTAGGTTAATGTTAGGTTAGACAATGTTAGGTTAGACAATGTTAGGTTAGGTTAGGTTAAGTAGAGCGATAAAATCGTTACTTACGTGGTGCTACTAAACACCAAGTAAGCAACGTGGTGCTTAGTAGCGCCAGGAAACGTTCAAATCTGCTTGCATGGGTTAGACTGATAGGGTGTGGGTGGGTGGGTTAGTATCAGCAGGTGTGGGCGGATGGGTTATATCGAGCGGGTGTGGGTGGGCGGGTTAGTGTCGAAAGGTGTGGGTGTGTGGGTTTATTTGAGCAGGTGTAGGTGAGTTAGTGTCAACAGGTGTGAGTGGGTTAGTCTCAGTAGGTGTGAGTGGGTTAGTCTCAGCAGGTGTGGTGTGGATGGGTGGGGACTGTGTGTTTCAACATACTTTGGGCAAGAGTAGAATGCAGTCACTTGGTACAGTGTCTCACTCTAACCTACATCCAGACTGGTGTTGCTGCTCCTGGCCTGCCTTTCATCCAGACTGGTGTTACTGCCCTGGCCTGCCTTCCATCCAGACTGGTGTTGTTGTCCCTCCCCTGCCTTTCATCCAGATTGGTATTGCTGCCCCTGACCTGCCTTTCATCCAGACTGGTGTTACTGCCCCTGACCTGCCTTCCATCCAGACTGGTGTTACTGCCCCTGGCCTGCCTTCCATCCAGACTGGTGTTACTGCCCCTGGCCTGCCTTCTATCCAGACTGGTGTTATGCCCTGCTGCCTTTCATCAGACATTTCTGCCTGGCCTGCCTTCCATCCAGACTGGTGTTACTGCCCCTGGCCTGCCTTCCATCCAGACTGGTGTTACTGCCCCTGGCCTGCCTTCCATCCAGACTGGTGTTACTGCCCCTGGCCTGCCTTCCATCCAGACTGGTGTTACTGCCCCTGGCCTGCCTTTCCCTTCCTCGTCCTCTTGACATGTCAGCACAATTTACACATCTCTCTCTTCTGTCATCCTTTTTTATTTCTGGCATGAACTCCAGTCCTGGATTTCCAGAGTTCAAAGAAGGGTTCTGTCGCAAGCCTGCTGGAGGTGATTAAGACGGACGTGAGGAGAGGACTATGGAAGCTCTCAGTTGACGTCACACACTCAGGGCTGCTCCCTCCACTGTAGTAACCACCAGAGACTAATGGTGGAGCCTCGTGCAGAATATGTCTGCACTTGCTTCTCTTCTTCACCTTGATACATTGAGAGATAAATGGTATAAAGTACCGACACGATGGAAAAATAGACACAAGTGCAGTATAATGCGATTCTTTATTGACTACGTTTCGCCCACACAGTGGGCGAAACAAACAGATCACAAACAGACCAATTTGTGACTTGATAAATCCCACTGTGTGGGAGAAGCGTAGTCAATAAAGGATCACATTATACTGAATATGTGTCTAGGAGCAAGTTGATACCTAGGAGTTAGTCGACTGTTTTGGGACACACTAGAGTGAATGACCCAAGGACTTCCAGGGGAAAGAAATCACCCTTGGTTGTTAAACATCCGGGGTTAATAATCTCCAAGCTCTGGATAGCTCCCAAGGCATCAGCAAGTCGCTGCACACACACGCACCTCTGCTCTGCAAGCTGACATCCTCAGACTTTCCTCCTTTCTCCATGCTGGTTTAGCAACGACGTGTCTGGTGGAGTCTTCACTGTTTTTTGCTGATGCTTCACCATCTCGCTGTTGCCACAATGACTGCTGTTCCTCGAGATCCACTCGTGTTCCCCCTTCACTCTGTTCCAACCAGTATTTACCAAAGATTTTCACAGTACCACCATTGTTTTCTACTCTTGCTGTAGTGGCTCCACTTTCCATTTTGTTACTGTAGTGGCTCCACTTTGCATTTGTTACTGTAGTGGCTCCACATTGCATTTTGTTACTGTAGTGGTTCCACCTTTCATTTTGTTACTGTAGTGGCTCCACCTTGCATTGTTATTGTAGTGGCTCCACCTTGCATTGTTATTGTAGTGGCTCCACCTTGCATTGTTATTGTAGTGGCTCCACCTTGCATTGTTATTGTAGTGGCTCCACCTTGCATTGTTATTGTAGTGGCTCCACCTTGCATTGTTAATGTAGTGGCTCCACCTTGCATTGTTAATGTAGTGGCTCCACCTTGCATTGTTATGTAGTGGCTCCACCTTGCATTGTTATTGTAGTGGTTCCACCTTGCATTGTTATTGTAGTGGCTCCACCTTGCATTGTTAATGTAGTGGCTCCACCTTGCATTGTTATTGTAGTAGCTCCACCTTGCATTGTTATTGTAGTGGTTCCACCTTGCATTGTTATTGTAGTGGCTCCACCTTGCATTGTTATTGTAGTGGCTCCACCTTGCATTGTTATTGTAGTGGCTCCACCTTGCATTGTTAATGTAGTGGCTCCACCTTGCATTGTTAATGTAGTGGCTCCACCTTGCATTGTTATTTTAGTGGTTCCACCTTGCATTGTTATTGTATGGCTCCACCTTGCATTGTTATGTAGTGGCTCCACCTTGCATTGTTAATGTAGTGGCTCCACCTTGCATTGTTATTGTAGTGGCTCCACCTTGCATTGTTATTGTAGTGGCTCCACCTTGCATTGTTAATGTAGTGGCTCCACCTTGCATTGTTATTGTAGTGGCTCCACCTTGCATTGTCATTGTAGTGGCTCCACCTTGCATTGTTATTGTAGTGGCTCCACCTTGCATTGTTATTGTAGTGGCTCCACCTTGCATTGTTAATGTAGTGGCTCCACCTTGCATTGTTATTGTAGTGGCTCCACCTTGCATTGTTAATGTAGTGGCTCCACCTTGCATTGTTATTGTAGTGGTTCCACCTTGCATTGTTATTGTAGTGGCTCCACCTTGCATTGTTAATGTAGTGGCTCCACCTTGCATTGTTAATGTAGTGGCTCCACCTTGCATTGTTATTGTAGTGGTTCCACCTTGCATTGTTATTGTAGTGGCTCCACCTTGCATTGTTACTGTAGTGGCTCCACCTTGCATTGTTAATGTAGTGGCTCCACCTTGCATTGTTAATGTAGTGGCTCCACCTTGCATTGTTAATGTAGTGGCTCCACCTTGCATTGTTACTGTAGTGGCTCCACCTTGCATTGTTATTGTAGTGGCTCCACCTTGCATTGTTATTGTAGTGGCTCCACCTTGCATTGGTAATGTAGTGGCTCCACCTTGCATTGTTATTGTAGTGGCTCCACTTTGCATTGTTATTGTAGTGGCTCCACCTTGCATTGTTATTGTAGTGGCTCCACCTTGCATTGTTATTGTAGTGGCTACACCTTGCATTGTTATTGTAGTGGCTCCACCTTGCATTGTTAATGTAGTGGCTCCACCTTGCATTGTTATTGTAGTGGCTCCACCTTGCATTGTTAATGTAGTGGCTCCACCTTGCATTGTTATTGTAGTGGCTCCACCTTGCATTGTTATTGTAGTGGCTCCACCTTGCATTGTTATTGTAGTGGCTCCACCTTGCATTGTTAATGTAGTGGCTCCACCTTGCATTGTTAATGTAGTGGCTCCACCTTGCATTGTTATGTAGTGGCTCCACCTTGCATTGTTATTGTAGTGGCTCCACCTTGCATTGTTATGTAGTGGCTCCACCTTGCATTGGTATGTAGTGGCTCCACCTTGCATTGTTAATGTAGTGACTCCACCTTGCATTGTTAATGTAGTGGCTCCACCTTGCATTGTTACTGTAGTGGCTCCACCTTGCATTGTTATTGTAGTGGCTCCACCTTGCATTGTTATTGTAGTGGCTCCACCTTGCATTGTTATGTAGTGCCTCCACTTGCATTGTTAATGTAGTGGCTCCACCTTGCATTGTTATTTTTAGTGGCTCCACCTTGCATTGTTATTGTAGTGGCTCCACCTTGCATTGTTATTGTAGTGGCTCCACCTTGCATTGTTATTGTAGTGGCTCCACCTTGCATTGTTTGTAGTGGCTCCACCTTGCATTGTTATTGTAGTGGCTCCACCTTGCATTGTTATGTAGTGGCTCCACCTTGCATTGTTATTGTAGTGGCTCCACCTTGCATTGTTAATGTAGTGGCTCCACCTCATTGTTTGCATTGTTATGTAGTGGCTCCACCTTGCATTGTATTGTAGTGGCTCCACCTTGCATTGTTATTGTAGTGGCTCCACCTTGCATTGTTATTGTAGTGGCTCCACCTTGCATTGTTAATGTAGTGGCTCCACCTTGCATTGTTATTGTAGTGGCTCCACCTTGCATTGTTAATGTAGTGGCTCCACCTTGCATTGTTATTGTAGTGGTTCCACCTTGCATTGTTATTGTAGTGGCTCCACCTTGCATTGTTATGTAGTGGCTCCACCTTGCATTGTTAATGTAGTGGCTCCACCTTGCATTGTTATTGTAGTGGTTCCACCTTGCATTGTTATTGTAGTGGCTCCACCTTGCATTGTTACTGTAGTGGCTCCACCTTGCATTGTTAATGTAGTGGCTCCACCTTGCATTGTTAATGTAGTGGCTCCACCTTGCATTGTTACTGTAGTGGCTCCACCTTGCATTGTTATTGTAGTGGCTCCACCTTGCATTGTTATTGTAGTGGCTACACCTTGCATTGTTATTGTAGTGGCTCCACCTTGCATTGTTAATGTAGTGGCTCCACCTTGCATTGTTATTGTAGTGGCTCCACCTTGCATTGTTATTGTAGTGGCTCCACCTTGCATTGTTATTGTAGTGGCTCCACCTTGCATTGTTATTGTAGTGGCTCCACCTTGCATTGTTATTGTAGTGGCTCCACCTTGCATTGTTACTGTAGTGGCTCCACCTTGCATTGTTATTGTAGTGGCTCCACCTTGCATTGTTATTGTAGTGGCTCCACCTTGCATTGTTATTGTAGTGGCTCCACCTTGCAGTGGCCCACCTTGTTACTGTAGTGGCTCTACCTTGCATTGTTATTGTAGTGGCTCCACCTTGCATTGTTATTGTAGTGGCTCTACATGGAATTGCTAATGTAGTGGCTCCACCTTGCATTGTTAATGTAGTGGCTCCACCTTGCATTGTTATTGTAGGGGCTCCACCTCGCATTCTGTTACTGTAGTGGCTCTACCTTGCATTCTGTTACTGTAGGCAACTGTGCCACATGCAGCTCTCGTGCACAACTCATTCAAATATGCGCAATAATTCGTGCCCGTCTGTGATTTTCGTGCGCTTTTCACGCACTTCTCGTTCGCTGTCCCTTGCAGTTCTTATTAAAGTTCACGTTCTTCAGTCCCGTCGTTCTCTGACGTCTGATCTGAATTTCTTTCCTTCGTAGCGCATTTGAAATCAAATTAAAATCACTGGCAATGAAATTCGAGTTTCTTTTTTTTTCACTCATTACAATAGAGCAAATTCATGGTGATTATCGGTTTTACACAGCCATCTCTTTATCCTGAGCGTCAGGCTTGTGTCAATATGTTCCAGAGTTAAGGTTTCTCTGTCTCAGAGAACCTCACTGTTTCCTCAAGTCATTTCCTGGTCTACTGGGCTGTTGGTGCCCACGTTGCGCTTAGTGCGGCTAGCACCCACAGTCTAATAAAAATAATAATAACAATAATGATAATGATATAGGAATAATAATGATAAATGATAATAATAATAATAATAATAATAATAATAATAATAATAATAATAATAATAATAATAATAATAATAATAATAATAATAATAATAATAATAATAATAATAATAATAATAATAATAATAATGATAATAATAATAATAATAATACGACTACTACTATCACTACTACTACTACTTATAATAATAATGTTAATACTACCACCACCACTACTACTACTACTACTTCTACTACTACTACTACTACTACTAATAATAATAATAATAATGCTACTACTACCACTACTACTTCTAATAATAAGAATAAGAATAAGAATAAAGCTACTACTACCACCACTACTAATACTACTACTACTATTAATAATAATAATTGTAATAATAATAATAACAACAACAACAACAACAACAATAATAATAATGTTACTACTACTACTACTACTATTACTACTTCTACTACTACTACTACTAATACTAATAATAATAATAATAATTATAATAATCCTGACCTGCTCAGGTCAGGAGTGTCAGGGGTATCAGTTTAAAGGACTGGAAATCCCACCAGTCTGAGAGGATATTTAAATTCTCTGGAGATGCGTCATCTTAGCGTCCAGCATCCGGCTCCGTCGTGAGCATTAATCACCTATGGAAACACTCTTCATACAAATGTAGAGGCATTTGTTTTTTCTACGCCTTTCAATATACATGTTGCTATCGTACCCGAGCTTATTTACAGGCTAGGAGCTGTTATCCTACCTCAATAATAGTAATAATAATAATAGTATAATAATAATAATATAATAATAATAATAATAATAATAATAATAATAATAATAATAATAATAATAATAATAATAATAATAATAATAATAATAATACCAATACGGCCGGTGTGTTGAAAGAAAGAAAAGGATAATAATAATAACTATAAATAGTAATAATGATAATAATAACTAAATAATAATATAAGTATTAATAATTTTTATTTTAAATAATTACACTAAAATAAAGAAGTCATCCTTGGGGGTTTCCATAATCTAGACTTTTTAACCCCTAGGATTGATCCTTGACCGTTCCCACTTGGTACACTTGAAGTATGAGGTCCCAGAACTGATCCTTAGGCAACTTCATTTATTACACTTGACCATCATGAAGACGTTTCGCCCCTCTTACCCTCTCGCTGATTTTAAAGTGATTATTTTTATGACTATCCCTTCAGTTACTCACATAGATGTACTCAGTGGTTAAATGTAACCTGGCTGTGTGTGTGTTTGTGTGTGTGTGTGTGTGTGTGTGTGTGTGTGTGTGTGTGTGTGTGTGTGTGTGTGTGTGTGTGTATGTGTGTGTTTGTTTTCTCTGCATATCAACGCCACATCAAAAGTTGCCGAGTCACCGTGACTCAGCAACTATGGCCGCTTCCAGGTATTCCGCACGGTACCAGGAATCCGGCCCTGTTCTTGCTGTCATTCATGCCAAAAAAAAAATCACTCCTGGGTGCCGCTGCTGGGTGTCGCTCCTGGGTATTGCTCCTAGGAGCCACCCCTAGTTATTCCTCAGATTCTGGACCTCAGTACCGCTCGGTACCTCGGTACCTCTCTCGTTAGTTACTAACTGATGTCCACTCAGATCTATCCCACCTTGGATTTCACTCTAGCCCTTAGCTACCATTGCTGGTTACTACTCCTAGCTACCGGTGCTAGGTGCCATTCCTAGTTATCATTGCTAGTTACTACTCCTAGCTACCAGCGCTAGGCGCCATTTCTAGCTACCAGTGCTCGGCGTCATTCCTAGCTACCAGTGCTAGGCGCCATTCCTAGCTACCAGTGCTAGGCGCCATTCCTAGCTACCAGTGCTAGGAGCCATTCAGAGCCATGCACCTCTTATCTGTTACTTCGGTCTTTGCTGGTGATTTTGGTGAATGAGAAACAGGTGGGAGAGAAATGAGAGAAGCTAGGGAGAACGAGAAGGAAGGAAGGAAGAGAATCAGGGAGAGGGTGAGGTAGGGAAGAATAGGGAGGGTGTAGAGAAAGGGGGAGAGAAGAAGTTAGAGAAAAGGGAAAAGGGTTGGAGAAAGATGGATGAGTGGGTATAGGAAAATGAGGAAGGGAGGCGTAAGGAATCGAGGACGATCTAGAAAAAGGAGAAGGGAAGATAGAAGGAGGAATAAAGGGCGGAAGAGAGAGAGAGAGAGAGAGAGAGAGAGAGAGAGAGAGATATTGCGATGGACAATAAAACGAAGGGGATGGTGATGGAAAGAGGTGAAGAAGGAAAGAGAGTGAAGGAGGAGAGGAGGAAGTAGAAATGAGGAGATAGAAGAGAAGAATGGAGGGAAAGGTTGGAGGGTTGGGAAGGAGGGATTATAAGGGAGGAAAAGAAGCGAAGGGGAAGGGTTGGAAGGAAGGGTAGGTGGGAAGGGTAGTTAAGGGAACCACAACACAGCGTGAAGCGACCACGGAAATTTTGCTGCGTCACGTGACTCAGCAGAAAAGGAAAAATGCTAAAACATATAGTTAAAAAGCGTATAAGAAGGCGTATACGATGGCGTATAAGGAAGCTTTTAAGAGAGTATAAGAAGGCGTATAAGAAAACTTTTAAGAAGGAGTATAAGAAGGCGTATAAAAAGGTAGGCAGGCCTACTTGCCCATGCTAGGCAGGTTTTACTTTCACCCAGTTTTTTCTACTCGCTTATTTAAGTTAATTATAAAGGAGACAAAAGGATTTCTCTCAAGATGCTACTTTCTTCCATTCATTTACGACTTTACGTCCGTAACAGTACACTGTAACAGTACCTGTCGCATATCCTCTACTTTCACAATCTTTATTTTTACCAGTTATAACACAGACCAGTCACTTACCCACTTCACTTTAAACTTTTCCAGAAAAGTGTAAGCTAAGTTCTCGGATTCTGTATTCGTAAAAGAGATTCCAAATTCCACGAATTCTGTGTAATTATTCTTTGTATGTTTTCCATTCTGTAACCCGGAGGCCAGTACTGCTTCTCATACTCTAAGTGAGGCCTTACCAAGGTTGTAGAGTGGAGTAGTATAGTCTTATGGCTTCTGTTGCAGATATATCTTAATAAGAACTCAAGCGGTGCGTTAGCTATATTGAAAACACCTAACGCTCTTGGCTTGGCCTCAGAGTTCTGATTTGGAATTCTGAGATTAGAACTATTATTTTTCTGCTTCTCCGACGATTACTAGAGAGGAGAGAGAGAGAGAGAGAGAGAGAGAGAGAGAGAGAGAGAGAGGGACGGGGGTCGTAGCTGAGATACATACCTCCATCTCTACACAGAGTGACATTAGACAGCTTCCAATCTGTGAATAAATTTGGGTATCTTTATTGTGGGAACTTTTACATAATAAAGATACCCAGATGTTGCACAAGTGTCTCAGTCATCAGTTTCCAATCTCTTGGCACTGTGCCTGTCTCCACTGCTTCGCCAGTGAACACTCGGGTTGTATCTTGCCCTTTACAAGTCCAGCTGGTAGTTCACCTGGTCCGAAAGATTTGTTGACGGTGATTTACTAGTCAGGAGAGAACACAGTGCTTCCTGACGCGGGTTTCATCTCAGGATGACCGGGTCGCCGGTCAAGCATCGCTGGTCTAACCCAGCTGGGTTGTACACCAAATTTAGTAAACAAAAGAACATCGCCACATAATGGCATAGCCTACGATGATGATCGAGGCATTTTAACTTATAATTATCTTTCTTCTTCTTCCACTGTCTCCAGTATCAACGAAGTCATTCGATTGTAGCTGCCTGCTGCTCAGGCGAAAAGTTTCTGCAATAAAGATACCCGAGTGTTGCGCATTTGTGGCTAATGTCTCTGGTATTTATTTCCGGTTTTACTTTCCTACAAAGGCATCATATGGCCTTGGTGCCTTAGTTTGTTTTTTCTCTGTTAAGACGATTAAACTGAAAGGTTCGCTGAGAGCAGAGGTCGTTGTTTTTACTGCTACAGCTTATTTCTCCACACAAGGCTGCAGTCTTTTATTACTCATTTCTTATAAAGAAGAGAGAGAGAAGAGAGAGAGAGAGAGAGAGAGAGAGAGAGTGAGAGAGATATGGCTCCAATTTTATGTTGTTCCTTATCTGTATATCTCTTAACAATTAAAAGACTTTCAAATGTGCTGATGTAACCTTGTGAAACCATGTGTAAAAAGAGAGAGAGAGAGAGAGCGAATACATTTCAACATTTACTGTCAGAGAACAGTAACATTAGAAATGCTAAATTTAACAAGGTGTTCGAACTGTCTCTCTCTCTCTCTCTCTCTCTCTCTCTCTCTCTTTTTCTTCTCTTCTCTACCTCTTGCTTTCTTTACTTCCCGTCTCTTTGTCCATTGTGCCCAGCCGGTCAACAATAGAAGAATTTTGACGAGGGAATGGAAAAAAACTCATTGATGTGGGTGAAGGTGACAGTGTGAAATATAGAGGAAAATTTTGAACGGTGACGTGTAAACGACTGTCTCTGTCTCTCTCTCTGTCTCTCTGTCTCTTCTCTCTGTCTCTGTCCGTCAATCTCTCTCTCTCTCTCTCTCTCTCTCTCTCTCTCTCTCTCTCTCTCTCTCTCTCTCTCTCTCTCTCTCTCTCTCCTATTGTTATCTGCAGTAATTTCTTCTATAGACCGTTAGAGTCCATCACAAATAGCCACAGACCACCACAGACCACCGCAGACCACCACAGACCACCACAGACCACCGCAGACCACCGCAGACCACCCCAGACCACCGCAGACTACCACAGACAACCGCAGATCACTACAGACCACAGACCACCAGAGATCACCACAAACCACCACAGACCACCACAGACCACTGCAGACCACCAGAGGTCATCACAACCACCACAGACAATCACAAATTTTCACAAAAACTGGGAAGAGACCAAAATAGCTATTGTAAAAGTAGCAGGCAGCAACTAGACACAAGCCAGGTAGCAAGTAGACACAAGCCAGGTAGCAACTAGACACAAGCCAGGTTGCACTGACCAAGCCAGGTAGCAAGTAGACACAAGCCAGGTAGCAAGTAACACAAGCCAGGAGCAAGTAGACACAAGCCAGGTAGCAACTAGACACAAGCCAGGTAGCAAGTAGACACAAGCCAGGTAACAAGTAGACACAAGCCAGGTAGCAACTAGACACAAGCCAGGTAGCAACTAGACACAAGCCAGGTAGCAAGTAGACACAAGCCAGGTAGCAACTAGACACAAGCCAGGTAGCAAGTAGACACAAGCCAGGTAGCAACTAGACACAAGCCAGGTAGCAACTAGACACAAGCCAGGTAGCAAGTAGACACAAGCCAGGTAGCAAGTACACACAAGCCAGGCAGCAAGTAGACACAAGCCAGGTAGCAACTAGACACAAGCCAGGTAGCAAGTAGACACAAGCCAGGTAACAAGTAGACACAAGCCAGGCAGCAACTAGACACAAGCCAGGTAGCAAGTAGACACAAGCCAGGTAGCAAGTAGACACAAGCCAGGTAGCAAGTAGACACAAGCCAGATAGCAAGTAGACACAAGCCAGGTAGCAAGTAGACACAAGCCAGATAGCAAGTAGACACAAGCCAGGTAGCAACTAGACACAAGCCAGGTAGCAACTAGACACAAGCCAGGTAGCAACATGGCAGTGGTCAGGTAATGTCGTAGAATTTTTAACCAGAAGACATTTACCACACCTGCGACTACTGTTACCGCACCTGCGTCTGCTATCACCACACCTGCTCTACAATCAACACATTTGCGTCTACTATCACCACACCAGCGTCTACTATCCCTACACCTGCGTCTACTATCTCCACACCTGCGTCTTCTACCATATGATAAGCCGGTCAGTGCCAGATTTAGAATGGCACTAGTTAAGAGTGTGGGTTCAGGAACATAGTTGCAGACGGGCGGAGTCAACTCACAAGACCTTCTCAGTTTTTTTCCATTGCGTTCTTACTTCACGTCACTGTACGTCTATCGAAGTTGGTTCAGTTCGCGAGGGAGGACACAGGATGTATACAAAGAGAGGTATACGTATGTATCTCGGTTTATGTATAGTGGAGAGGTTACGTGCTGTCTTAATGGACTTACTTTAGTCTATAGGCTTTAAGCTCTCCATTTACCGACCTAATGATGTCAGATGTACTTAATATAGAAGATTCCATGAGTACTTGATAGACTCTAACTGTAATAGACCATCTATTGTGTTTCTGACATGACGAAGGGAAAGGGGGCACCTGGTGGAGATTTATTTAAATACTATAGTGGAGATTTTGTTGGTCTGGGGGTATCACTTTTGGCAACTGGGCACTGAACGTGGGGGAATTTGTCGGTATTTGTTGTATGTAGGTACTTAACATGGGAATATTTGTTAATAGTTGCTGTTTTTGAATACTTAACTTGGAGAATTTACTAATACTTGCTGTATTTGGGGAATTAACATTATTGGATTTGTTAATACTTGATGTATTAGTGTACTAAACGTGGGTGTATTTGCTATACTTGCTATATTTGGATACTAAACATGGAGGGATTTGCCAATACTTGCAGTATCTGGGTACTAAACGTGGGGGGTAATTGCTATACTTGTTATATTAGGGTATTTAACATGGGGGGATTGGCTAATACTTGCTGTATTAGTATAGTAAACGTTGGTAAATTGCCAGTGTGCTTATTGGGTTTACTTGACAGATATGTCAGATACTCAGCTCCTTCTTACTCTATTGACGTCATCTTCCCGTCACTTCCTGTCATTACCTGTGCTCACTTCCCGTCATCCTCCACCCACTCCGCCACCTCCCTCCTCCTCCTACTATCCTTGTCACTTTCCGACAGTTCCTACCATCATTCACCTCACTAAAAGATAATTAATTCTTAAATGGAAATACGAGATGGTTTTTGCCCGCGTGGTCAGAATGTCAAGGCTCCTTACCCACCAGCCAATGCACTTGGGCTCCTAAGCTCACTCTAGGCTCCTGAGCGCGCTCTGGGCTCTACATTAAGCTAATTTGCTTCCATCTCCCTCGTAGCTTTACTCGCAACCCTAACCTAACTGAACTGATCTGAGGTTCTAACCTCAATATGGTCACTATTCTCACTTAAATTACAAGGAAACGCACCAGGTGATTTAGTTGTGAATTGTTTCAGCCACGGTATTGTGACGTTATTGTTGTTGATGGTGTTATTATTATTATTATTATTATTATTATTATTATTATTATTATTATTATTATTATTATTATTATTATTACTAGTATTAGTATTTTTATTATTTTATTATTATTATTATTATTATTATTATTATTATTATTATTATTATTATTATTATTATTATTATTATTATTATTATCCTTATTATTATTATTATTATTATTATTATTATTATTATTATTATTATTATTATTATTATTATTACCATCATCATCATTGCTACATTCATGTCCAAACGTTACTCTCGTAAGGGTCATACAGAGCCTAGAGAAATGGAAAGTAGTCAGGGTTGATCCAAAGAAGAAGAGAATAGCTGCCATTCTTATGATCAAGAGCCCCTCAGCATCAAGACGCCATCTTTGAAGGCTCAGTTAGAGCTCCCTGGGCTCACTGGACCTGTGACTATTTGAGAGTTACCTGGGCTCACTGGAGCTCTGATCAGCTGAAAGTTACCTGGGCTCACTGGATCTGTGACCAGCTGAGAGTTACCTGGGCTCGCTGGAGCTGTGACAAGCTGTGACCAGCTGAGAGTTACCTGGGCTCGCTGGATCTGTGACCAGCTGAGAGTTACCTGGGCTCGCTGGATCTGTGACCAGCTGAAAGTTACCTGGGCTCACTGGAGCTGTGACCAGCTGAGAGTTACCTGGGCTCGCTGGAGCTGTGACCAGCTGAGAGTTACCTGGGCTCACTGGAGCTGTGACCAGCTGAGAGTTACCTGGGCTCACTGGAGCTGTGACCAGCTGAGAGTTACCTGGGCTCACTGGAGCTGTGACCAGCTTAGAGTTACCTGGGCTCACTGGAGCTGTGACCAGCTGAGAGTTACCTGGGCTCGCTGGAGCTGTGACCAGCTGAGAGTTACGTGGGCTCGCTGGAGCTGTGACCAGCTGAGAGTTACGTGGGCTCACTGGATCTGTGACCAGCTGAGAGTTACCTGGGCTCACTGGAGCTGTGACCAGCTGAGAGTTACCTGGGCTCGCTGGAGCTGTGACCAGCTGAGAGTTACCTGGGCTCGCTGGAGCTGTGACCAGCTGAGAGTTACCTGGGCTCACTGGAGCTGTGACCAGCTGAGAGTTACCTGGGCTCACTGGAGCTGTGACCAGCTGAGAGTTACCTGGGCTCACTGGAGCTGTGACCAGCTGAGAGTTACCTGGGCTCACTGGAGCTGTGATCAGCTGAGAGTTACCTGGGCTCACTGGAGCTGTGACCAGCTGAGAGTTACCTGGGCTCACTGGAGCTGTGACCAGCTGAGAGTTACGTGGGCTCACTGGAGCTGTGACCAGCTGAGAGTTCCCTGGGCTCACTGGAGCTGTGACCAGCTGAGAGTTACCTGGGCTCGCTGGAGCTGTGACCAGCTGAGAGTTACCTGGGCTTACTGGAGCTGTGACCAGCTGAGAGTTACCTGGGCTCGCTGGAGCTGTGACCAGCTGAGAGTTACCTGGGCTCGCTGGAGCTGTGACCAGCTGAGAGTTACGTGGGCTCACTGGAGCTGTGACCAGCTGAGAGTTACCTGGGCTCACTGGAGCTGTGACCAGCTGAGAGTTACCTGGGCTCGCTGGAGCTGTGACCAGCTGAGAGTTACCTGGGCTCGCTGGAGCTGTGACCAGCTGAGAGTTACCTGGGCTCACTGGAGCTGTGACCAGCTGATAGTTACCTGGGCTCACTGGAGCTGTGACCAGCTGAGAGTTACCTGGGCTCACTGGAGCTGTGACCAGCTGAGAGTTACCTGGGCTCACTGGAGCTGTGACCAGCTGAGAGTTACCTGGGCTCACTGGAGCTGTGATCAGCTGAGAGTTACCTGGGCTCACTGGAGCTGTGACCAGCTGAGAGTTACCTGGGCTCGCTGGAGCTGTGACCAGCTGAGAGTTACCTGGGCTCACTGGAGCTGTGACCAGCTGAGAGTTACCTGGGCTCACTGGAGCTGTGACCAGCTTAGAGTTACCTGGGCTCACTGGAGCTGTGACCAGCTGAGAGTTACCTGGGCTCACTGGAGCTGTGATCAGCTGAGAGTTACCTGGGCTCACTGGAGCTGTGACCAGCTGAGAGTTACCTGGGCTCGCTGGAGCTGTGACCAGCTGAGAGTTACCTGGGCTCACTGGAGCTGTGACCAGCTGAGAATTACGTGGGCTCACTGGAGCTGTGACCAGCTGAGAGTTCCCTGGGCTCACTGGAGCTGTGACCAGCTGAGAGTTACCTGGGCTCGCTGGAGCTGTGACCAGCTGAGAGTTACCTGGGCTCGCTGGAGCTGTGACCAGCTGAGAGTTACCTGGGCTCGCTGGAGCTGTGACCAGCTGAGAGTTACCTGGGCTCACTGGAGCTGTGACCAGCTGAGAGTTACCTGGGCTCGCTGGAGCTTTGACCAGCTGAGAGTTACCTGGGCTCGCTGGAGCTGTGACCAGCTGAGAGTTACGTGGGCTCACTGGAGCTGTGACCAGCTGAGAGTTACCTGGGCTCACTGGAGCTGTGACCAGCTGAGAGTTACCTGGGCTCGCTGGAGCTGTGACCAGCTGAGAGTTACCTGGGCTCGCTGGAGCTGTGACCAGCTGAGAGTTACCTGGGCTCACTGGAGCTGTGACCAGCTGAGAGTTACCTGGGCTCGCTGGAGCTGTGACCAGCTGAGAGTTACCTGGGCTCACTGGAGCTGTGACCAGCTGAGAGTTACCTGGGCTCGCTGGAGCTGTGATCAGCTGAGAGTTACCTGGGCTCACTGGAGCTGTGACCAGCTGAGAGCTCCCTGGGCTCGATAACAGTGACAATAACAACGACAGCAACAACAATTGTAACTACCACTACTACTACTACTACTACTACTGCAGTAACTACTAACACACCTACTACAACAACAACTGCTACTTCAACGACTAAAACAAATACAAAATCAACAACTACAAAAAACTACAACAACAGCTACTATTACAACAACTAATTAAATGTACATTCAGACCTGAACCATCAACGTGCACTCTGGCGTTTACTTCGACGTGAACCATCAACGTGCACTCTGGCGTTTACTTCGACGTGAACCATCAACGTGCACTCTGGCGTTTACTTCGACGTGAACCATCAACGTACACTCTGGCGTTTACTTCGACGTGAACCATCAACGTGCACTCTGGCGTTTACTTCGACGTGAACCATCAACGTACACTCTGGCGTTTACTTCGACGTGAACCATCAACGTACACTCTGGCGTTTACTTCGACGTGAACCATCAACGTGCACTCTGGCGTTTACTTCGACGTGAACCATCAACGTACACTCTGGCGTTTACTTCGACGTGCACCATCAACGTGCACTCTGGCGTTTACTTCGACGTGAACCATCAACGTGCACTCTGCGTCGTTTACTTCGACGTGAACCATCAACGTGCACTCTGGCGTTTACTTCGACGTGCACCATCAACGTGCACTCTCATACGCACCATCAACACGCGTAAACACTAACACCTGCAGACAGACGCAAATGTAGACAAATGTACACGCATAGAAACGTACATGTAGACAAAGGTACACGCAGAGTAAATTACTGTCGACTGTAAACACAGGAAGAGAGACTTTCACTGTTTTGGTTTTACCTAACATTGCTCCGTAACACACACACACAGGGAGAGAGAGGACCTAGTAGCAATCAGTGAAGAGGCGGGGCCAGGAGCTATGACTCGACCCCTGCAACCACAAATAGGTGAGTACACACACAGTTGGAAGTTGAAGACTCAGATGAGTCACAGGAATGTTAGGAAGTATTTCTTCAGTCACAGAGTTGTCAGGAAGTGGAATAGTCTGGGAAGTGATATAGTGGAGGCATGATCCATACATAGCTTTAAGAACAGGTATGATAAAGCGCATGGAGCAGGAAGAGTGACCTAGTAGCGACCAGTGAAGAGGCGGGGCAAGCAGCTATGACTCGACCCCTGCAACCACAATTAGGTGAATTATGTGAGCGGGGTTCATCAAGGGTGAGTCCTAGGACCGGTGCTGTTTCTGGTATATGTGAATGACATGAAGGAAGGAATAGACTCAGAAGCGTCTCTGGTTTGCAGACGATGTGAAGCTGGTAAAGAGAATTCAATCGGAGGAGGATAAGGCAGAACTACAAAGGGATCTGGACAGGCTGCAAGCCTGGTCCAGAAACTGGCTCCTGGAATTCAACCTCAGCAAGTGCAAAGTCATGAAGATTGGGGAAGGTCAAAGAAGACCGCAGACAGAGTACAGACTAGGGGGCCAAAGACTGCAAACTTCACTGAAGGAAAAGAATCTTGGGAGAAGTATCATACCGAGCACATCTCCTGAGGCGCACATCAACCAGATAACTGCTGCAGCATATGGGCGTCTGACAGACATAAGAATAGCGTTTCGACACCTCAGTAAGAAATCGTTCAAGCCTCCGTACACCGTGTATGTCTGACCCATACTGGAGTATGCTGCCCCAGTTTGGAACCCACACCTGGTCAAGCACGTCAAGAAATTAGAGGAAGTGCAAAGGTTTGCAACAAGACTAGTCCCGGAGCTGAGGGGAATGTCCTACGAGGAGAGGTTAAGGGAAATCGACCTGACGACACTGGAGGACAGGAGAGATAGGGTGGACATGATAACAATATATAAAATGCTAAGGGAGCTGACAAGGTGGATAGGGACAGGATGTTCCAGAGATGGGACACAGCAACAAGGGGACACAGTTGGAAGTTGAAGACTCAGATGCGTCACAGGGATGTTAGGAAGTATTTCTTCAGTCATAGAGTTGTCAGGAAGTGGAACAGTCTGGAGAGTGATATAGTGGAGGCAGGATCCATACATAGTTTTAAGAAGACGTATGATAAACCACATGGAGTAGGAAGAGAGTGAACCTAGTAGCGACCAGTGAAGAGGCGGAGCCAGAAACTATTAATCGACCCCTGCAACCACGATTAGGTGAGTACAATTAGGTGTATACACACACATACACACACACATAGCTTTAAGAAGAGGTATGATAAAGCTCATGGCGCAGGGAGAGTGACCCAGTAGCGGCCAGTGAAGAGGCATGGCCAGGAGCTATGTCTCGACCCTGCAACCACAACTAGGTGACAACTAGGTGAGTACAGAGGTCATGACCCTTCCTGCGAGAGGGGTCTTAGCTTCTTGAGAGGGGGTAGACGCCCCACCGGGAGTTGCAACCCTGGTCTGACAAATGGCTCCTGATATTTAACCCCAGCAAGTGCAAATTCATGAAGTTTGGGGAAGGACAAAGAAGATCCTCGACGGAGTACAGTGTAGGAGGTCAAAAGCTGCAAAACTCACTTAAGGAAAAGGATCTTCGGGTGAGCATCATAACATGCACATTCGAGGCGCACATCAACCAAATAACAGCTGCAGCATATTGGCTCTGACAAATCTAAGAATAGCATTCTGACACCTGAGTAAGGAGTCATGAAGACCCTGTACACTATGTACGTCAGGCCCATATTAGAGTATGCAGCACCAGTATGGAACCCACACTTGGTCAAACACGTCACGAAATTAGAGAAGACTAGTCCAGGAGCTAAGTGGTATGCTCTACGAGGAAAAGTTAAGTAAAATGAACCTGACGACATTGGGGACAGGAGAGATAGAGGGGACATGATAACGACATATAAAATACTGAGAGGATCTGTAAAGGTGGATAGGGACAGAATGTTTCAGAGATGGGACACAGCAACAAGGGGTCACAGTTGGAAGTTGAAAACTCAGATGAGTCACAGGGATGTTAGGAAGTGTTTCTTTAGTCACAGAGTTGTCAGGAAGAGTGACGTAGCGGAGGCGGAATCCATACATAGTTTTAAGAAGAGGTTTCGATAAAGGCTTATGGAGCAGGGAGAAAGTGGACCTAGTAGCGACCAACGAAGAGGCGGGGCCAGGAGCTATGAATCGACCCCTGCAACCACAACTAGGTGAGTACAACTAGGTGAGGACAACACACACACACAGGGGCCAGGAACAATGACTCGACCCCTGCAACCACAACTAGGTGAGTACACGGGAAATACCACCACCCTTGACTTGATACAAGTATCAGTGCTCAAGACTGCTGTCTACTCAATAAATAAATAAATGTTTTTCTACTCAAAAGAGAAAGTTGTATTTAAATACAAGCAAGAAGGAGGTAAGGACAAGCCCTGCTGTGTGACTGGACACGTCATCAGGAAGACACACGGATACATGTTTCACGTACGACTGGACACAGCTAGTCGTATTGTTGTTATTGATTCAATACCACTCATATATATATATATATATATATATATATATATATATATATATATATATATATATATATATATATATATATATCTGGATATTTGTGTTAGGTTACGTTAGGTAAAGTTCGTCAGGAAAGAGAACAGGTGTTTCCTGACACTGGTCTTCGGTTAGGTAAGGTTTGTCAGGAAACAGGACAATGTTTCCTGTCGGTGGTCTTCGTCATATGATGACCCGCAGCTGGAGCTTATGGTCATCTGATCGAGGCCTTCCACTGGCTTACCTGTGGATGTACGATTAGACGCAGGTCAACGTGTTGATAGGAAGAATACCTGGATACGTTGGATACCTTGTGGGTCGTGGATGGTAAGACTATCCAGGGAAGGAGAGGACTAGCTTGTTGGTAAGAATGTGAGAATAGTGAGTGTGTGAGAGGAACAGTGAGTGTGTGAGAGGAACAGTGAGTGTGTGAGAGGAACAGTGAGTGTGTGAGAGGAACAGTGAGTGTGTGAGAGGAACAGTGAGTGTGTGAACAGGGAGTATGTTAGAACAGTGAGTGTGTGAGAGGTTTGATAGAGACAGTGAGTGTGTGAGAGGGCAACAGTATGTGAGAGGTGTGAGGGCCGAGAACAGCAAGTGTGTGAACGTGAGTGCTGGACTCCTCAGATACCTTACACTTTAGAGGCAAAGCAACGAACGACGTTTCGGTCCGAACGGAACACTGACAAGTCACACTGAAGCGAGAAGGGCAGATAACCAGAAAATATGAGAGAGAGAGAGAGAGAGAGAGAGAGAGAGGAGAGAGAGAGAGAGAGAGAGAGAGAGAGAGAGAGAGAGAGAAAGACAGAGAGAGCAGAGAGAGAGAACTAGAAAAAAGGGAGTTTTAACTTGACAATGGTCAATGGTCTCCTATAAGGTGTGCGTTATTTGTGAATTGTGGCAGCCACAGTATTGTGATTTTTCTGTAAAACGAAATTTTATTTGTTTCTGAAGTGCGAAGGTTTCGATCCTCCGTCGGCCGATCGCAAGACAGAAACAGCCTGGCTTCCCTCAGGTAGTCAGGTCAATGTAGGTCAGGTCAAGTCTTGCAATGGTCACGCCTTGCACATTCCAGTTGAAGACGCCATGTGACTTGATGCAATAATTCCTGTTATAAGCATTTCCTAAGAGTGGATATATTATTGTGTCTTGCGGTGTTGTCAGATTATCCAGTAAGGGATCTTGTTTATATGGCAGTGATGTGTTTTCACTCCACTCAGTATTATGAATTATGTATTCTATTGTTTGTCTTCAGTATTGTTTTGCTTCGTACTGGGATACTTGGCGTGTTTACCTTTCTTTTTTTCTAATATAAGCAGCCTGATGAGGCACGTCAGTTTCCCCCGTCTTCTAATAACTTGTTATTTTTCCACTATAATCTACCTTGCCCATAATTACTATCGCATTTGCTTTGTCTCCTTTCGTAAGGTGAAGCCCAGAATCTTTCTTTAATTCATGGTATAACTTAACAAATCTTTGAGGATAATTGTGTTGCAGAGATCTGAGTAAAGCTCAGACCTCTGCAACACAATTGCTCACAGTTCTTGGCTTGTGTTGTCCACACTGAGACACACTTAGTGTGTTGCATATTCTTCTGTCATATTGTTCACATATGATGTTGTTTCCTGTGACAGTTTCAACATTTTTTTCCCAGTGTAATTCACTGTTTCCCAGAATGTTTCCTCAGCGTTTCAATTGTGTTGAGTCGTATTATTAATGGTATGCAACACAGACAAGTTGATGAGAAAGACACATGTGCAACACTCAGGTATCTTTATTGCCGAAATGCTTGTGTGCGGGGGAGATATACTTCCGTGCGGGGGAGATATACTTCCGTGCGGGGGAGATATACTTCCGTGCGGGGGAGATATACTTCTGTGCGGGGGAGATATACTTCTGTGCGGGGGAGATATACTTCCGTGCGGGGGAGATATACTTCCGTGCGGGGGAGATATACTTCCGTGCGGGGGAGATATACTTCCGTGCGGGGGAGATATACTTCTGTGCGGAGGAGATATACTTCTGTGCGGGGGAGATATACTTCTGTGCGGGGAGATATACTTGTGCGGGGAGATATACTTCCGTGCGAGGGAGATATTCTTCCGTGCGGGGGAGATATACTTCCGTGCGGGGGAGATATACTTCCGTGCGGAGGAGATATACTTCCGTGCGGGGGAGATATACTTCCGTGCGGGGGAGATATACTTCCGTGCGGGGGAGATATACTTCCGTGCGGGGGAGATATACTTCCGTGCGGGGGAGATATACTTCTGTGCGGGGGAGATATACTTCCGTGCGGAGGAGATATACTTCGTGCGGGGGAGATATACTTGTGTGCGGAGGAGGATTTTCCAATATACGAAGTATGTTTAAAATTTTACATGGGTCTCGTTAATTTATTTTCCTCAACAACTGACAACTTGTGTCTTGAATTCCAAAGTTGAAAGCTAATAAATTCTTTCAAAAGAAGCTATATGAAGCTTTTTTTTTTTAATTCTATCTTTTTAAAGCTAAAACAATTCTTTAGATCACCGGAGAACTGCAGGAGGCCTACTGGCAAAACAAACTTTTACTGGGACACGTTTCGCTCTGTGTGTGGGGCGAAATGATAATATAAAGCAAAAAAAATGAAAATAGAATTAACGAATAAATAAAAATAAAAATAAAGAACATAAATAAAAAAAATACAGCGTCAATTTTTTCTGTCGTTGCTACAGCGCTCTAAGACCCACCCTACGAGCTTAGTGCTCCCCCTTGAACATGATACTTGTGTTAGTAGGCACCACTGCCTATGGCACCATGATGCCAGCGGTTCCACAGACCAGTGCCAGGTTATTCTCTTCCCCTACCCCCTAACAGCATTATTTTCAGCTGCTCCTGAGGATGTGCTGCTGATCAAGCGAAAGGACTGACGCTTTCACTTTACGATTGACTACGGTGGCACCTTTCTTGGCACTCCTTGTCTCCTGATTTACCAGTGAAAAGAATTAAACTGAAAAGTTAAAAAATATTAGGCATATTGTTGTTGTTGTTATTATTATTATTATTAGTAATTGTAGTAATAATAGTAGTAGTAGTAGTAGCAGAACTAGTAGTAGCAATAGTATTATGATTTTAATTATTATTATTATTATTAATATTATTATTATTATTATTATTATTATTATTATTATATTTATTATTATTATTATTATATTTATTATTATTATTATTATATTTATTATTATTATTATTATTATTAGATTTATTATTATTATTATTTTTTTTTTTTTTCAACGAGTTGGCCGTCTCCCACCGAGGCAGGGTGACCCAAAAAGAAAGAAAATCCCCAAAAAGAAAATACTTTCATCATCATTCAACACTGTCACCACACTCATACATAATCACTGTCTTTTGCAGAGGAGCTCAGATACGATAGCTGAGAATTGTCCCTCCCAGCTGTCACTATCCCAGACCCCTTCTTTAAAGTGCAGGCATTGTACTTCCCATTTCCAGGACTCAAGTCCAACTAAATCAATTAACTGGTTTCCTGAATCTCTTCACAAAATGTTACCCTGCTCACACTCCAACAGATCGTCATGTCCCAAAACCATTCGTCTCCATTCACTCCTATCTAACACGCTCACACATGCTTGCTGGAAGTCCAAGCCCTCGCCCACAAAACCTCCTTTACCCCTTCCTCCAAACTTTCTAGGACGACCCTACCCCGCCTTCCTTCCCTACAGATTTATACGCTCTATTATTATTATTATTATTATTATTATTATTATTATTATATTTATTATTATTATTATTATTATTATTATTATTGTTTTTGTTATTATTATTATTATTATTATTATTATTATTATTATTATTATTATTATTATTATTATATTTATTATTGTTTTTGTTGTTGTTATTATTATTATTATTATTATTATTATTATTATTATTATTATTATTATATTCCTGGAAAAGCGCTAAACCTTAATGAGAATAGGAAGGGTGTGAATCACCAACGTTCATCAGAGTGCCTCACCAAAGTTCATCAGAGTGCCTCACCAACGTTCATCAGAGTGCCTCACCAACGTTCATCAGAGTGCCTCACCAACGTTCATCAGAGTGCCTCACCAACGTTCATCAGAGTGCCTCACCAACGTTCATCAGAGTGCCTCACCAACGTTCATCAGAGTGTCTCACCAACGTTCATCAGAGTGCCTCACCAACATTCATCAGAGTGCCTCACCAACATTCATCAGAGTGCCTCATCAACGTTCATCAGAGTGCCTCATCAACGTTCATCAGAGTGCCTCACCAACGTTCATCAGAGTGCCTCACCAACGTTCATCAGAGTGCCTCACCAACGTTCATCAGAGTGTCTCACCAACGTTCATCAGAGTGCCTCACCAACATTCATCAGAGTGTCTCACCAACATTCATCAGAGTGCCTCACCAACATTCATCAGAGTGCCTCACCAACATTCATCAGAGTGCCTCACCAACGTTCATCAGAGTGCCTCACCAACGTTCATCAGAGTGCCTCACCAACGTTCATCAGAGTGCCTCACCAACATTCATCAGAGTGCCTCACCAACGTTCATCAGAGTGCCTCACCAACGTTCATCAGTGCCTCACCAACATTCATCAGAGTGCCTCACCAACGTTCATCAGAGTGCCTCACCAACATTCATCAGAGTGCCTCATCAACGTTCATCAGAGTGCCTCACCAACATTCATCAGAGTGCCTCACCAACGTTCATCAGAGTGCCTCACCAACATTCATCAGAGTGCCTCACCAACGTTCATCAGAGTGCCTCACCAACGTTCATCAGAGTGCCTCACCAACGTTCATCAGAGTGCCTCACCAACATTCATCAGAGTGCCTCACCAACATTCATCAGAGTGCCTCACCAACGTTCATCTTAGTGCCTCACCAACGTTCATCAGAGTGCCTCACCAACATTCATCAGAGTGCCTCACCAACGTTCATCAGAGTGCCTCACCGACGTTCTTACGTCTCGTTACGTGATATTGACATTAAGCTTAGTCACTAATAACACACACGACCTTCCTTCTCTCACAGTGTCTTGTCTTGCAGGCAAAAACTCGACTCCGGAACCAACTTCCTCCTTCTCGAGACCAGGATATACAATTCGACGGAAGTCGTCCTCCAGAGACATTAGGAGTCGTTCTCGAGGGTTGTAAGAAGGCCTTCTCGAGGGATATAAGGAATAGCGAGCAGACAAGTCGCCCTCGGAACCTACGAGGTTAAGTCGTCCTCGGGAGCTGGAGGGAATCGAGGACGAAACTTAGGTGGTCCTTGTCGTCATGGCAAAGGTCGTTCTCGTCGTCGTGGTTCTCAGCGCTGTCCTGCCATCTGTTTTTGACTTTGAGATTTCAAGTGAAAATGTGAGTATTATTTCAATTACATATTTCTTGTGTGTTTGTGTCTGTGAGTTTTTTGTGATGTAAGAATTCTTGTTAACAGTTCTTGGATCTCTCGCTTCTCTCCTCTCTCTCTCTCTCTCTCTCTCTCTCTCTCTCTCTCTCTCTCTCTCTCTCCTATATATCTATTTATCTATCTATCTATATTCTTAACGTGGCCTAATTTCCCTCCTTCCCACGACCATTACGTTGCATTTACCTACACAAAGTTCCATCATCCATTAAGGACTCCACTTGAGGATTGAATCCAAATTCTCTTTCAAAGATTTACACTCATTCTCATTCTTAATTTTGCATAAGATTTTTTTTGGCACTATTTGCAAGCATGTTCCTACGATATTTATTCCTACTGGCAAATATTTTTATATAAATTATAAACATTACCAGGGCAAGTACAGACCCTTGTGGCACCCCACGTGTGACATCATCCCATGCAGACATTTTTTCCTCCTATGACTGTTCACATTTTAATCTCAGTTTCCAAATTAGTCTTCCATTGGGAACTTAATCAAAAGGTTTCTTAAAGTCTTGGTAAATACAATCTGCCCATCCATTTCTTTTCTGAACAATTTCCGTAACTCTGTCATAATGTGGTGAGATCTTAAACATTTTGAAAAGTGGATAGTGAGTCTCCAAGTTGTGGAGGCGAGCCCAGGCAACAACAGTGAGTCTCCAAGTTGTGGAGGCGTGCCCAGGCAACAACAGTGAGTCTCCAAGTTGTGGAGGCGAGCCCAGGCAACAACAGTGAGTCTCCAAGTTGTGGAGGCGAGCCCAGGCAACAACAGTGAGTCTCCAAGTTGTGGAGGCGAGCCCAGGCAACAACAGTGAGTCTCCAAGTTGTGGAGGCGAGCCCAGGCAACAACAGTGAGTCTCCAAGTTGTGGAGGCGTGCCCAGGCAACAACAGTGAGTCTCCAAGTTGTGGAGGCGAGCCCAGGCAACAACAGTGAGTCTCCAAGTTGTGGAGGCGTGCCCAGGCAACAACAGTGAGTCTCCAAGTTGTGGAGGCGAGCCCAGGCAACAACAGTGAGTCTCCAAGTTGTGGAGGCGAGCCCAGGCAACAACAGTGAGTCTCCAAGTTGTGGAGGCGTGCCCAGGCAACAACAGTGAGTCTCCAAGTTGTGGAGGCGTGCCCAGGCAACAACAGTGAGTCTCCAAGTTGTGGAGGCGTGCCCAGGCAACAACACTGAGTCTCCAAGTTGTGGAGACGGCCCAGGCAACAACAGTGAGTCTCCAAGTTGTGGAGGCGAGCCCAGGCAACAACAGTGAGTCTCCAAGTTGTGGAGGCGTGCCCAGGCAACAACACTGAGTCTCCAAGTTGTGGAGGCGTGCCCAGGCAACAACACTGAGTCTCCAAGTTGTGGAGACGTGCCCAGGCAACAACAGTGAGTCTCCAAGTTGTGGAGGCGTGCCCAGGCAACAACAGTGAGTCTCCAAGTTGTGGAGACGTGCCCAGGCAACTCGTTCAATACCCCAGTAAACTATTTATCATCCTCACAACAAATATAAAAACACTAAACTCAGAGGATAACGGAAAACATGCAAAATTTTAAGAGGATTTTCAGGAGAAGTAGTGATAAACTGTCTGAATTAAGAGGACTTCTCATTCAGTCCAATCCAGAGAATGCAGAGAAAGGTAGACCATGAGAAGTTTGAGGAAATCAGTCCCTCAGCCTGCAGTCTATGTGTTCAGTCTATCAATCTTGAAAAAAAGGCAGCATATGGTGGATTCTGTACATTTATTACTAACAGTTTCCCACCCATCTATATTTTGTACTCTTATTCCTAAAATTTTAATATTTTCATTATTCTGGATTACAGTTTTCTTAACTTGAAGAGATTGTTTTACCAATATTGCCAATCCTCCTCTTTTCTTCCCTTCTTCTACGCTTTTCCAGTTGGGTTTCAGTTAGACCAACTATATCAGGTTTCTTTTCACTTATATCACTAAGTTCGAATCTTTCTGAGGTTACTGCATCAATATTAGTGAAAAAAAGTCTTCAAAACTGTGTTATTCTCACTGCTCTCTTTTTTCCCATGGGTCTTAGCGTAGTTTTTATCGACCCTGTGGTCGTTTTCTTTGAAGAAGAAAAAACATTTGAAGGGTTGGTAAGACAATCGTGAATTGTAAAAAAAATCTTATTTCCCTGCTCATTTATATCCTGATTCAGCCTCTTAGCAATGTTTATAAAAAAATCAATTATTTTCAGCCTATTTTCCATGGAAAGATCTAATTTGTTTATCCCTATAGGCTTTTTTTAGGATTTCTTCCTAGTGGTTATCCCGTGTCAGTGTTATTATCAGCGGCCTGTGCTTGACTCTCGTATTTTATAATATAAATATAGGCCACAATATATTAACCAGCTGAAATCCACAATGTACTTCGTCTTCTTGTGTGCGTAAGTGTTCATTTCCATATATGTGTGTGTACATGCGTGCCGCGTGTGTACACACGTGTGCAGGAACAGTCTATGGCACGTTGGTGGCACTCCTCCTCCAGCCTGGGTGACACAACGAAAAAGCCTTCCTGTTTGTGTAGTTGCTTTTGTTGAGCTTCAAGTGAAGCTTCTGAGTCACCCTGACTTTTAAACTTCCCTCTTTTTTTAATTTTCAAATTCCTTAATATCATCATCGCTAACGTCAACACAAGGTTTGTTAAGCCATTATTATTATTATTGGTATTATTAATATTATTATTATTATTATTATTATTAGTGTTATTATTATTATTATTGGTATTAATGTTATTATTATTATTATTATTATTATTATTAATGTTATTATTATTATTGGTATTAGTGTTATTATTATTATTATAGTATTCGCTGGGAATGGTAGTTAATCTGCTTTGATCCGAGGAAAGGGAGGCGTAACTACAATTCCTTGTATCAAGAGTATGACATTGACCCATCCCCGTACCTTGACGGGACTGGCTTGACTTTGAGTTTTGAGAGGGTCAGGGGAGTGGTCTGACCTGGTGACTGATAGATCTGACCTCAGCCTGACCTGGTGACTGATAGATCTGACCTCAGCCTGACCTAGTGACTGATAGATCTGACCTCAGCCTGACCTGGTGACTGATAGATCTGACCTCAGCCTGATCTGGTGACTGATAGATCTGACCTCAGCCTGACCTGGTGACTGATAGATCTGACCTCAGCCTGAACTGGTGACTGATAAATCTGACCTCAGCCTGACCTGGTGACTGATAGATCTGACCTCAGCCTGACCTGGTGACTGATAGATCTGACCTCAGCCTGACCTGGTGACTGATAGATCTGACCTCAGCCTGACCTGGTGTAGAGCAGACCTATCTTAATACTGAACTTGTGAAGGTCACAACTGACTTAACACTGACCATGTGGAGGCCAGACCTGATTTAACAATGACCTGTTGAAGGTCAGACCATGCTCGTCGAGAGACAGCAAACAAATGCAACAGGTTTTAATCATTGATTCTCAGAAAGTTACTGTGCAAGTTTGAAGAGGAGAGATAGAGAGAGAGGAGGAGAGAAGAAGAGAGAGAAGGAGAGCGGAGAGACGAGAAATGAACGGTAATTGCCGAAAGTATCGGAGTTGAAAAGACGATACAGCCGATACTGTTTAAAATATTAATATGCAAGGTTAAAAATCTAATCAACATTCTGCCTAACGATTGTGAAAGTTTCTCTTACACACACACACACACTATCGACAAGTGCCTTTGACAAGCAGTACCTAACACAAAAGAACAAGAGAAATTAAGTTATTTAATATTTAACCTTCCTGTGTTATTTAACTTCCATTGTGCAATAAACATATTTTTTTTATAATTCTAATTTTCATTAGAATTATAAAAAAATAGAAAAGTATTGGTATTGGTATCGTCTCTTCCCTAATATTATATATATATATATATATATATATATACGTATATATAAATGAGGGGGTCCACCTCTTGTGCAAATTATGGGGTCCACAGCCCACAGTTTATTTATTTATTTATTTATTTATGGTATCGTTACTAAGACAAGCTTGACTCAACAGGGAGGTCGCAGGAGGCGCCAGTCACCAGTACCAACACTGAACCCACCCATACCTACCTCCGTGGCACACTACCTAGGTAAGTCACTCCCTGAGTGCCTCCGTGGCACACTACCTAGGTAAGTCACTCCCTGAGTGCCTCCTGCAACATACTTCCTGTTCCTCCTGCATCCTGGGCACCAGACTTCCTATTTCCTCTGTTTCCTGGACATTTTATCTGGGCTCGATCCTCCGTACGCTATCTGTGTGTGTGCTCGCTTAAGTTATGTTGTGTCGTATGAGCTGGGAGTATAAATGCTTGTGTTTGGTGATCAGCGGACCGTGGGTCGAGGCGCCGCACCACCCCTCTCCTTGCTTTGAGTGGGTGGAGTGGGGTGTAATCCGAGGAGTCAGAGAGTAGCTTTAGTTCCTTGGATCAAGAGTCCTTTACCAGCGTCAAGGGCCTTTGCTTCTTATCCTCCTTTTTGGAGTTGTGATTGGTACAGTTTAAAATATTCTTCAGGATCCCCAGTCACCCCCAGTCAGTCCCCAGTCACCCCCAGTCAGTCCCCAGTCACCCCCAGTCAGTCCCCAGTCACTCTCAGTCAGTCCCCAGTCAGTCCCCAGTCACCCCAGTCAGTCCCCAGTCACCCCAGTCAGTCCCCAGTCACTCTCAGTCAGTCCCCAGTCAGTTCCCAGTCACCCCCAGTCAGTCCCCAGTCAGTCCCCAGTCACCCTCAGTCAGTCCTCAGTCACCCCCAGTCAGTCCCCAGTCACTCTCAGTCAGTCCCCAGTCACTCCCAGTCAGTCTCAGTCAGTCCCCAGTCAGTCTCAGTCAGTCCCCAGTCACTCCCAGTCAGTTCCCAGTCAGTCCCCAATCACTCTCAGTCACTCCCAGTCAATCACTCCCAGTCAGTCACTCCTCCCTGAGGTAAGATATTGTGACGGTATTGTGACTTGTATTGTTCCAGCCACGGTATTGTGACTTGTATTGTTCAATTAACTGTATTCGCGTGTTCATATTGAACACGCTGCCTCAGGCGTTACTATAAGAGGAATGTTGTCACAGAAGCAGAGATATTGAAACCAGTTTGTGGGTAACACAGAGGCGACTTGACAGGTAATACTAGTTACCTGCTGGTAACCTGTCTGCTGTCACCTCCAGCAGCGCCTCTCCCAGGTGCTGTAGAGTGTCTGCTGTCACCTCCAGCAGCGCCTCTCCCAGGTGTTGTAGAGTGTCTGCTGTCACCTCCAGCAATCTCGTCTTGTTGCCCTGAGTGCATCAATACAACACCTTGTATTGATGCCCTGAGTGCATCAATACAACATCTTGCATTGATACCCTGAGTGCATCAATACAACACCTTGTATTGATGCACTCAGGGCATCAATACAAGGTGTGGCACTCACCAAATATTGACCTTTGCTCATCTCTTCTCATATTTTTTTTTAACATGAAACGCTAAACCTGTTCGGGTTATTCAATGTGTCGAGTGCAGACTCGATCCTCCGACCGTGAGCCTTGAAACACAAGGAATTATTCAGACCTTAATGGAAATTGTCCTTCGCTTAACAACAATGTGCTCCGAGGATTATATTTATATTTCATCTGTGCTAAGGGCAAAACCCGTGTGGGTTATTTAGCACAAGGGGTGATGGATGCTCGAACCTCCGTCCGCTGAACGCAAGAATTGAACCTTTTCATTCAATGGGTAATACATCAATATTGATATAGTTTATTATGTAAGTCACACTGTATTCCTTTCTGAGGTAAGATCCCCCTCACATCCCACTCCTACCTGAGGTAATATCCCACTCCTACCTGAGGTAATATCCCACTCCTACCTGAGGTAATATCCCACTCCTCCCTGAGGTAAGATCCCGCTCACATCCTGCTTGCTCCTCTCTGATGTAATATCCCACTATTTCCTGAGGTAAGATCCCACTCCTCCCTGAGATAATATCCCACTCCTCCATGAGGTAATATCCCACTTCTACCTGAGGTAATATCCCACTCCTCCCTGAGGTAAGATCCCACTCCTCCCTGAGATAATATCCCACTCCTCCATGAGGTAATATCCCACTTCTACCTGAGGTAATATCCCACTCCTCCCTGAGGTAAGATCCCAATCCTCCGTGAGGTAAGATCCCACTCACTTCCCACTCCTCCCACAGGTACTGACCAGCTGCTGGACGCGTGCAAGAGGAACGAGGTACAGATGGCCACAGGTGGATGTCACCAGCTGCTGACTCAAGGACCCTGCAAGGCTACGGAGTTCGTCTTGTTGGACCCGGAGTCAGGACGGGGACACTGCAGACCCAGACTGTGTTCTCCTGACAGAATCTTCGTCTTCAGTGACCAGCTGTGTCATGACCCCAGAGCAGCTGCTCTCTGTCCCCGTATGTCATCATTATGATTAATAAGTATTATTGTTGTTATTATTATGTTACAAAATGACACGATATCTATTAACAATAGATATCTCCAGTGAACACTAGAAAGGAAAGCCCTTCTAGCATCCAGCCTGTTACTGGGCTTTTGCAACAAAGTCAGTATCCTGGTTCAGTTATCCGACATGTTATATAGATTAGGGATTGCAACTGATAGGGTACTAACAAAGTAAATGATTTAAAAGATTTATTAACAAAGTGAGAAAATCTAGGGTAGCAAAGTAAATCAAATATAAAGATATTAATTAAGATATCAATTAGGTTAATTAGGAGGGTAGCTCCTACACTGCTCTCATATACAATAAGTCTGTGCTGAGGGCACATATATATAAATGACTCAGAAGTACCATCAGGTACAATGTCAGTAATTACAATTATACAAATAAGCTCCTCTCTTTTATATGTGCGGGTTGTGTGTGTATACAAATAAGAATAAATGTGTGTACGAGTGTGCTCCCGGTAACTCTAAGACTCGACTCAACCAGTGTACGACAGAACTTCTCCTCATAAGCTAGCTGTACTAACAAATTGACAACCTGAACAGCTTGATTGTCTAGTAAAATGACCACTTCGCAGAACAGCACTATAACAGGCAACAGCAACACAGCATCAGGAACAAGGAGATAGAAAATTGACCCTAACTGGAGACCATCAGTAGATCCTCCAAAACAGTCACAAAACTCCCTTTCTACTGAAACTAGGTTCAGCATAAACAATCCCAAACTGTGGCGGTGCACAGATGCCTTATCGAAGTAGGTCCAGAGCTATAGCTTGAGACCTGAGTTGTATCAGAGTGTCAAAGTGACACACAACCCAGAACAACGTCGAATAATCACTGTCTAGTCTATTCTCTGTGAACAGAGTTACACAGAGTTCTGAGAAGTATGCTTCGCCTCACCAACAAATGCATACTCTACCCAACAGAGTCTAATGTCGAGAACAACAAGAGTGAGGAGTTGACTCGACGAAGGGCAGCAGGCCAGAGAGAGAGAGGAAGGAGGAACAACCACCCAGCTCAGGTGTGTTCAGAGACTGACTCCCCCCGCAACTAGACGCCGGCAGCCTAACAGTCGTTTGCCAACACCAAGGCAGTTACTACACACTCTCGAGCACAACATAAAATATTACATCCTACCTAATAAATATAGCTAATTTAAATAATAGTCTAATAATAATATAAAGCAAAATATTAACGATTTAGCTATTATCGAGAATATTAGCAATATAAAATTATAGAAAATGGAAATATACATTATATACATTGAGGCCCAGTTCAAGGGGCGCAATATATTAGTAGTAGTAATAGTAAGGGTAGTATATTATTATTATTATTATTATTATTATTATTATTATTATTATTATTATTATTATTATTATTATTATTATTATTATTATTGCATTCATAAAAACAATGAGATGAGCCTTGAACAATGACATAGCTGGATGTGAAGACAGAACAGTAATGTAAGCGAGAGAACACAAATACCATTGTGTTAATGGTCCTGACAAGCAGGAGAGTAGAACACCTGTGCAGCAGTTGACTGTCCTTATTATCAACTTTGGGGGGGACTGATCACCTCAAAATTACTTCTTCAGGAGTGGGGGACTGACCACCTCATATTTACCTCGCCACTGCGTCTCTTGCCTTCAGTATTTATGTAACCTCTGAATACGACTGAAGAAGCCTGCTAAGCAGGCACATACACTTACCTAGATGTGGCTGCAGGGGTCGAGTCACAGCTTCTGTGTCGTCGACAGAGAGCACGAGTGTTACGGAAGGTGTCATCATCAGAGGTGTGACTTCTCTAGTTTCAAAAGTTATCATAATTGTCTCTCATTGTAACGGTCTTGGTTACCTCTGCTTAGTTATGCTTCACATGAGTCAAGTTTTCTGACATTGACATTCCTAGCTAATAATAATAATAATAATAATAATAATAATAATAATAATAATAATCTTTATTTCCACAAGTACATGATACAGCTTATTCAGACCATAGTTGACATCAGTGACATGCTATATAGAAAGTCCCTGGTTATGCAGAGCATTTTTGGCAATTGGGTTAATTTTGTCCCCAAGATGCAACCCACACCAGTCAACTAACACCCAGGTACCTACGTACTGCTAGGTGAACAGAGACAGCAGGTGTCTTAAGGAAACACGTCCTAATGTTTCCACCCGTACCGGGATCGAACCACGGACCTCAATGAGTGAGCTGAGTGCGCTACCAACTGATCTACAAGCCCTGTGGCATAACCAAACTTGACTCCATTTTACACAAACCTTTTTTTTTACGTTCCTCGTGATTCATCTATTGAAGGAATTTGCTACCGTTCAATTTCGTGTTATTTTTCGTTGTTAAATTGAAGATTTTGTTAATACGTGATCGTATTTTTTTCCATTTACTGGAGTAAACCTCATGGGCTTTTAAAAGGGGTAAATAAGCTGTGGTTTGTGTCTGAGAAATGGGAGGCAATGAGGTTTAATTCTAAGAATGGAAATCAAGAGCCCTTCACCAGGATCAAGGCGCCGCCCTTGAGGTAACTGACTCGAAAGCGTGAAACTGTCTTTATCTTACCTCACCAATAATTTACTCTGTTGACATTGCAATTGCACGCCAATCTTCTTCCCTCCCCACGTCTCCGACGCCCACGCTGACGACGCTGTCTGGGGGGAAACGTCATCCTACGTCAGCTGGTCGACAGATGTACTCCTCGGCGTTCGGTACTCCTGTGTGTCAGTGTCCTGATGGTACGTACGAGGGAGACGACGACCTGGATGACGACGTGTGCGACCCCATTCTGGGCCAGACACTCTCCTGCCAGCCAGGACAGGTGAGCCAGGGCCTTCTGAGGGCTATTTGAGGGGCTAGGTGAAGGATAGGTGAGGTGCTAGGTTGAGGGTATCACCTATAATAGGTGATAACGACCAGGGAGTATTTATAACCATTAGATATGAATGACCCTTCAACGGTTTCTAACGACCCTCCAGCAGGTATTAATAGCCTTTATATATATGAACGACCTCCAGCAGGTATTTATATGATTCAGTTGATATGAACGACCCTCCAAAAGGTTCTAACGACCCTCCAGCAGGTATTAATAACCTTCAGTAGATATGAACGACCCTCTAACAGGTATTTATAACCGTTAATAGATATGGACGACCTTCCAGTAGGTATTAATAACCTCCAGTAGATATGAACGACCCTTCAGCAAAATCTAACGACCCTCCTGTAGGTACTAACGATCCTCCAGCAGGTATTGCCAAGTCTACAGCAGGAAAACAACCTTTGACAGGTACTACAGACCCTGCAGCAGTTAGTAACGACCCTTCAACAGGTACTGACGGCCACTACTCCCGCAGGTACTGTGGTTCAAAGACTTCGGCCTCCCGCCGGAGTGCCTGCCGGACCCCTGCGGCGGAGACAACCTGAACCGCGGACCTAACGACTTGCCCTTCGTTCCTGCCGCCGACGGCAGGTGCTACCAACTTGGACAGGTAAGCAATAGGTGCTACCAGCTAGAACCTGTTATGAACAGGTGCCTCTTCACCACATTTGTCAGCACCATTTGTCACTCAAGCCATATAGAATACTTGTAAAGACGGCCATTGACTGGATGATGGCTAACTCATTTCCTTTATTTTTAGGAGGGGTCATACTTCTTCACATTTGAAAGCATAAATATATCAATGGTTTAAATAGCGCATCATGTGTCTTGTCACTCCATTTTTTAATAAATATAAGTGAAACTTGCAGTATATAAGTTTTTGGAAAGTTCAATAAGCTCTCTTACTAAGCTTCTCAACATAATGCTATTTTTTTTCCAAATGCAAAAGTTCATCCAAAATTTAATTGCACGTAGCAAGGTCTTTTTTTCATTTGATATTCAATTTTAGGGGCACTTTTTTCACCAATCTCTCAAGTCTAGAACTACACTGCTTCACATCTCAACTCCTCACTCTCCCTCAGAGCTCTTTGATTGGTTACCTGACGATGACAATGAGCTCCCTATTGGCTAGAGGCAACATCAGCAATTTCACGCGTCCTGACTGGGCTCTGGAACCTTCCAAATGCGGGTCCCTAAGTGAGCCCTGGAACACTCAAGGGTTCAAGAAGTGCATAACCATGTTTGTTGTCTTTCCTCGCAGATGGGCGGTGTGTGTCCAGCGCCGACCTGGTACTCGCTGGCGTACGAGCGTCTGCAAGGCGTGTGTGCCACTCTTGAGGAAACTGGATATCAAGTCTTCGACCCGGACACTCTGGCTCTAATCAACCAGATCTACGGTCCGCCCATCCCTAGAGAAACCACTGCTCCCATTCCAGTGACGGGATCCCCTGGAACTCTCAGAGCCGAAGGCGTTGCTCCTGGAGTCTCAGATCCTACAGGAGTAAGCTCTGGAATTTCTGGTCCGACAGGTGTAAGTCCTGGAGTCTCCGGTGTTACAGGTGTAAGTCCTGGAGTCTCTGGTGTTACAGGTGTAAGTCCTGGACTTTCCGGTGTTACAAGTGTAAGTCCTGGAGTCTCCGGTGTTACAGGTGTAAGTCCTGGAGTTTCTGGTGTTACAGGTGTAAGTCCTGGACTTTCCGGTGTTACAAGTGTAAGTCCTGGAGTCTCCGGTGTTACAGGTGTAAGTCCTGGACTTTCCGGTGTTACAGGTGTAAGTTCTGGAGTCTCCGGTGGTACAGGTGTAAGTCCTGGAGTCTCCGGTGTTACAGATGTAAGTCCTGGACTTTCCGGTGTTACAGGTGTAAGTCCTGGAGTCTCCGGTGTTACAGATGTAAGTCCTGGACTTTCCGGTGTTACAGGTGTAAGTTCTGGAGTCTCCGGTGTTACAGGTGTAAGTTCTGGAGTTTCCGGTATTACAGGTGTAAGTCCTGGAGTCTCCGGTGTTACAGGTGTAAGTTCTGGAGTTTCCGGTATTACAGGTGTAAGTCCTGGAGTCTCCGGTGTTACAGGTGTAAGTCCTGGAATTTATGGTTCTGCAGATGTGAGCCCTGGAATCCCTGGTCCCACGATTGTAGAAGCTGTGCCCTTGAGTCATAAAGTAATCGGTCCTGGAGACTCAGGTTCTACAATTGATGGTGCTGGAGTCTCTGGTGCTGCAGGTGTAAGTCCTGGAATCTCTGGTGCTGCAGGTGTAGGACTTGGAGTTTCTGATGCTGCAGGTGTAAGTTCAGGAGTCTCTGGTGCTGCAGGTGTAAGTACTGGAGTCTCTGGTGCTGCAGGTGTAAGTACTGGAGTCTCTGGTGCTGCAGGTGTAAGTACTGGAGTCTCTGGTGATGCAGGTGTAGGACTTGGAGTCTCTGATTCTGTAGGTGTAAGTCCTGGAGTCTCTGGTGCTGCAGGTGTAGGTCCTGGAGTCTCTGGTCCTACAGTTGTAAAAGCAGTACCCTCTGGACATAAAGTTGTTGGTCCTGGAATCACTGGTTCCTCAGGTGTGGCTCCTGGGCTATCTGGTTCAACAAGTCTTGGGTCTGGAACCTCTAGTGCTGCTGGAGGCCAAATGGTTTATGGTTCTTCAGTTGGTCCACAAACTGTTCCTGGCGGCCAGGGTCTCTCCCATCCATCAATCATCACTAGTGGCCAAAGTCTCTCCCATCCATCAACCATCACTAGTGGCCAAAGTCTCTCCCATCCATCAACCATCACTAGTGGCCTAGGTCTCTCCCATCCATCAACCATCACTAGTGGCCAAAGTCTCTCCCATCCATCAACCATCACTAGTGGCCTAGGACTCTCCCATCCATCAACCATCACTAGTGGCCTAGGTCCCTCGCACCTATCAACAGTCTCTACTGGTCAAGATCTCTCCCGTCCATCAACAGTCTCTAGCATCCAAAGTCTCTCTCGTCCACCATCTATCTCTTCAAGTGTCCAAGGGCAGTTTAATATTGCAAATGGTCACGGCCCTTCGAGTCTGATTGGAGGTCAGAGTTCAGTCAACCAGTTCATGGAAGGGCCTTCTCTCAGCAACGCCGGGTATTCCATGCGGCCACAGACCCCCTTCATGTCATACGGTGCAGGGACTACCCCATCTCTCGGAAGTCAACCCGCTGGTTCACCTCACATGTACGACGACAGGCGGCATTCGATACAGGAGTTAAACAGGCCTAGCGCCACAGATCTCTCACTCGGAGACTCAGATGAAACACCCTACGGACAAGCAGCTACGAACGTCTTGAAGGGGCAGCTGGTCGCTGGACGCACGGGCATCATGGAATCAGGATCCAGGGAAGGTCTCAGCCTCGACTTTCTTCACACTCCCATGAGCCATAAGCTTCATGGCTTCTTGAAAGGGTTAGTAACGCTTGATACTTTCTGTATTACTACTAAAGTTACGACTGTTGTAATATAAGGCCTCTCCCAGAGATGCATTGCTGACACTGGTGTCTTGCAGTGTGTCGACCCTCAAGAAAGGTTCCTTGACGCTCGTGAGGGGCTCTTGATCTAGGGAATTGGATCTGTGCTCCAGTTCCCTGAAGTGAGCCTGAATACCTTCCATCCCCGCCCCCACATGTGCTGTATAATCCTACGGGTTTAGGGCTCTCTCATGATTATAATAATAATAATAATAATTGCAGTGTGTCTGCAGACACTGGTGTCTTTCAGTGTGTCTGTAGACATTAATGTCTTGCTGTGTCTGTGCAGACGTTGGTACTTCGCAGCGTCTTTGATATCTCCTAGTGTATGGTTGATGCTACTGGAAGTATAATTCTAAATCTTGTGAATAATATTAGAAGCAAGCACGAATTAAACCCGAAACAGGAGATATGTAGTGAAAGAGTATGTGTGTGTGTGTGTGTGACTGTGTGCGTGTGTGTATGTGCGTGTGTGTGTGACTGTGTGTGTGTGTGTGGAGGGTGAAGTACTTGGATGATGGTGTGGGGTGGAGGGTGCTGTGTGTGTGTGTAGGGGACTGTGTATGGAGTGTGTTATATATGAGGGCAAAATGTCTAGAGGGAGGCGTATGGCCATTCAGATGTCCCCAGATGTGTTACTTGTTATACAGCCAATGTAAGAACTAACTTGTTACTAGTTTTAAGATATTTGTGGCATGAAGGAGAGGCGCGTTGAGGTTGGTGCCATTCTGTCGTGGTTGTAACTTTCTGTTGTGATGCTTCAGAGTGAAAACCATAATGGGTGACCTGCTGAACGGTCGTAGTCACCATAGGAGTCGACGGGCGCCTCTCCCTCACGCCACACCTGGTAACGTCTTCGAGACCCGGCTGGTCGGGTGTCGCGCCGGCGCGCAGAGGGACATCAACGCTAAGTGCCGGGACACGTAAGTTACCTACCGATTATAACGGTGACGTCCTGCATGACGAAGAGTGCAAAGAACCTCACTCATTCATATAAATCAGGTCAATTATTTACCAAATCCACCGTTGCCAGCGGTTAGGAATAAGTGTGAGTGATTTCTCCGTTCTAGCCACTAGCCCTGATGCCATGGCCCTGGTGAGTCAAGGTCCTTACAGGGACACCCTGATGCCATGGCCCTAGTGAGTCAGGGTCCTTACAGGGACACCCTGAACATCACTTGGTGTCCAAGTGTTTTTTTTTAATGTTTTTGATTTTCACTCTAGAATCGTCATTGAAATGCATTTTTCCCCATTTTGATACTTGCCTCCATGTGTTGTTGTTGGAAGAACCAGTTTTGTTAATGTACTTAAATAATCCTTCTACTTAATTACCATATCTTTATACACCTTAATTATTTTACACTGTGCGATTATATTATATATATATATATATATATATATATATATATATATATATATATATATATATATATATATATATATATATATATATATATACTCTTAGATAATTTTAACAATCTAACATTATTAAAACTTGGCAAATGAATATAACGTCATGGTGTCTATCATGGTCCACATTACAAAGATGCCATTTAAAATGTTCTTGACTCCTCAAGGCAGAAAAATCATCATCTTTTCACTGAGTTGTTGTTGTTGTTGTTGCAGAATCTTGCCTTCACACCCCCCTGCCAGCCGGGCCACCAGAGCAGCGCCTCCAGTACCACCCCAGCCTGGATGTCCCACTGTGAGTGTGTACTCACCTATCTGTACTCACCTATCTGTACTCACCTATCTGTACTCACCTATCTGTACTCACCTATCTGTACTCACCTATCTGTACTCACCTATCTGTACTCACCTATCTGTACTCACCTATCTGTACTCACTATCTGTACTCACCTATCTGTACTCACCTATTTGTGGTTGCAGGGGTCGATTAATAGTTCCTGGCTCCGCCTCTTCACTGATTGCTACTAGGTCCTCTCTCTCGCTGTTACAAGAGCTTTATCAAACTTCGTCTTAAAACTATATATGGTTTCTGCCTCCACTACGTCACTTTCTAGACTATTCCACTTCCTGACAACTCTATGACTGAATACATACTTACTAACATCCCTTTGACTCATCTGAGTCTTCAACTTCCAATTGTGACCCCTTGTTGCTATTTCCTCTCTCTGGAATATCCTGTCTTTGTCCACCTTGTCAATTCCTCCATGTCTCCCTAACCCTCCTGTCCTCCAGTGTCGTCCCCGATTTCCCTTAACCTTTCTTCGTAGGACAATCTTGTTTGGGACTATCTTGTCCCTTGTTGTGTACAGTGTTGTGTCATCTTCCACCTGACTGCCAGTTCTCCTTTCTGAAGTGAAATCTTGAAACTCATTAAAAAAAACAAATGCTGCTGCTGTCTCCTCTGGTCTTATTGCCTATTTGTCCACGTCCATTAATAATTTCATTATATTTCGCATATTTTCTCCTCTTTGGTGCTTCTGCTCTCATTCCCAGTTCTTTCTATTTTGCCTTTAACGTTTATTTAAGTTTACTTTCACAATCCTATAAAAAAAAAAGATTTGGTTCCATCTTGCTTTTGACTACTATTTCCTTTTCAAATTTCCTATCTTCTTCGCTCCTTACCGTTGTGTATTTTCACATCTTTGCTAGTAAACATGCATTCAGACTCCCTAATCTTACAAGCTATTTCTCACACCTCGCCCTCCTTCTTACAGGGTCAGGCGTACGATCTACAGCGAACGTGTACGTCGTCAGCCAATGCAGTCAATTCCATCAACGCCTTCAACCTCGGGTAGTGGATCTACCAGACCGTTGCTACTGTCCTGGTGCACCAAGTGTCCATCTCTTACCGTTCCTCACACTGTGGAACTGTCCTGGTGCTCACACACTCTCCACAGCCTCACATGTCTGGTCTCTTCTCCCCACATCACATTATATATTTTTAGGACCCCTCATTGACTATAATTCTCTATTATCTCGCTTTCTTTTTTTCTCTCTCTCTCTCTCTCTCTCTCTCTCTCTCTCTCTCTCTCTCTCTCTCTCTCTCTCTCTCTCTCTCTCTCTCTATCTATCTATCTATCTATCTATCTATCTATCTCTTTCTCTTTCTCTCTCTCTCTCAAGGAAATTAACAGCTTCGAAATAAAATAATACTCTATTAATAAATTAAGTGGAGCAGATGAAGTCCCTGGTGGCAAAGTTATAAAACTAAGTAAATATCAAATCACTTACCGCACTAATGTTAACATTTAACATCCCACTAGACGAAGGTATGGTGCTAGTAGAGTGGAAACTAGCAAATGTTCTTCAACGTTCATGAGAAAGACGAGACTCAACCATCGTCCCATAAGCTAAACACATGAATGAGACACCTGAATGAGACACCTGAATGAGACACCTGAATGAGACACCTGAATGAGACACCTGAATGAGACACCTGAATGAGACACCTGAATGAGACACCTGAATGAGACACCTGAATGAGACACCTGAATGAGACACCTGAATGAGACACCTGAATGAGACACCTGAGCAGCATTTGGGAATCATTTTTGAGGAGGAAACATTTCGCCAGCCAGTGGCTTCTTCTGTCCGATACAAAGAAGAAAGGTGGAAGATGAGGAGGAATTTGAGGTAATCAGTCCCTCAGTCTGGAGTCGATGTCTTCAGTCCATTGATGGACTGAAGACATCGACTCCAGGCTGAGGGACTGATTACCTCAAACTCCTCCTTTTCTTCTACCATTCTTCTCTGTATTGGACTGAAGAAGTCACTGGCTGGCGAAACGTTTCTCCCTCAATAGAGATTCCAAATGCTGCTCAGGTGTCTTTTTCAGTTTTCTAAATAATTTATCACAACTTAACAGCTATTCTAGGTAAATAAATAATAACAGCAACAAAAGATTGTCTGGCCTAGTGGATTTTTTTAATTTATTTCCAAAAACTGGGGCTTAAAAAAAGGCCCCAGTTCTCCACCGAAGAGTGGTGGCCGAAATAAAGACGCGTAACATAGGAGACAAACTTCTTGCCTGGGTTAATGATTGGCTCATCAGTGTGAAGCAGCGAGTGGTACTGGACCGAGAGGTGTCTGAGTGGTACTGGACCGAGAGGTGTCTGAGTGGTACTGGACCGAGAGGTGTCTGAGTGGTACTGGACTGAGAGGTGTCTAAGTGGTACTGGACCGAGAGGTGTCTGAGTGGTACTGGACCGAGAGGTGTCTGAGTGGTACTGGACCGAGAGGTGTCTGAGTGGCACTGCACTCGACCCCTGGACCTCTCCTTTCCACAACATATAAATAATCTTGAGATAGTACTGATATCCACGACAGCAAAAATTGTGGATTACACAAATTTTGAAAGAAAAATGGGACATGAAAAGCAGTTTCTGGGTATTCCGAGGATATGGATAAACTGCCCCTATAGTCGGGGACGAGCGAAGTGAGTTTCAATGTTGACAAAGGCAAAATAATGCATAATAGATATAACGATCTCAAACACGAGTACAAAATGCTTGGTAACAAATTAACCGAAACGAGAGAAGAATGAATCCTGTGAGTGATCTTAACATCGCACTCAAGATACCAGACAATGGCTTTGCTACCGTCATGTCTCACGAAGTCGTAATAACACGACTACAAACAAATCAGGGAACGGATGGGGATTGAACCCATGGCTGGTGAGTCTTAAAATTCACTGACCAGTGCGTTAACCACTGGTCAGTAAGTTAGGTGTATTTCTACACATCATAGGGAGGTTAGCATGGGCCACCACTGTGACCCCTACTGCAGGTTTTTACAGTCGAAACCACACCCGCCACCCAAAACTTCCCTTCTCAGTGCATCTCATTAGACAGGAAGTACTGTTTCTGGAGTTGGTAGTGTAGTTGTTAATTAAGGATTGACGACTTCTACCTAGGATGTGATAAGCTTGATACGAAGCTCTTCCCTTTAAGCTGGAAGATCTATACCAGCTTAACTTGCAGCTGCAGTGCCACAGTGATCTACGATAGAATTAATTGGCCCTTTAGTTTTGCTTTTAATACCGAAAGCAATTTTCTATTGGATGAAGACAAGGAGAAGGAGGATGTAAGTAATGGACTCCCCAACTCTGACACTATTTCAGCACAAGGTGAACTGTCCATGTTCCGAGGCACTCTTCATCCTGAAGACCTGCATGAAGCAACGACAGGTAATCAAGTATACATGGAGAGGGTTTCGGGGTCAACGCCCCCGCGGCTCGGTTTGTGACCACGCAGTCTTATATTCTGACAATACTTGTCGTATTGCTCCACGTTGACCTCGCATGATCACGTCCATGCTTCGCTGAGACAAACTGTAATCGACGGATTCCTGAAGTTAGCTCAGCAACTTCATCAAGACCAACAGGTAACTATGAGCTAGGTACTAGTAGTAGTGGTAGAAGAAGTGGTAGAAGTAGCAGTGTGCTGGTTGTTGTAGTCATGGCAGTAGCCACAGGTACCTCGGTACTTACTGCAACGCTGCTCACGATATTCAGTTGTTCATGTAGACTTGTCCCCACAGTTGTTCATGTAGACTTGTCCCCACAGTTGTTCATGTAGACTTGTCCCCACAGTATCCAGAAGTAGTACTGGTGGTAAGTAGAAGTAGACCCACTGGTACACACAGCTCTGTGGGTAGCAGTAGAGTAATACTAGTAGTTGTTGTAGGAACAATACCAACACCAGTAGTTGTTGTAGGAACAATACCAACACCAGTAGTTGTTGTAGAAACAATACCAACACCAGTAGTTGTTGTAGGAACAATACCAACACCAGTAGTTGTTGTAGAAACAATACCAACACCAGTAGTTGTTGTAGGAACAATACCAACACCAGTAGTTGTTGTAGGAACAATACCAACACCAGTAGTTGTTGTAGGAACAATACCAACACCAGTAGTTGTTGTAGAAACAATACCAACACCAGTAGTTGTTGTAGGAACAATACCAACACCAGTAGATGTTGTAGGAACAATACCAACACCAGTAGATGTTGTAGGAACAATACCAACACCAGTAGATGTTGTAGGAACAATACCAACACCAGTAGTTGTAAGAACAGTACCACAAAACAGAGGTAGTTTAGAGTTCATGCCGCCCATCCACCTCAGTCTCTCCTGTACATTTTATGCTGTTTTTCTCAACATGATTTAATATATTTTTCCCCACTTGTTCAGTCAAGCAGTGACACCTGAGGGAGTGGAGGGCAGGGAGAGAGCCTTCTGCTTTACTATCCTTGCCTCGGCTATCTAGATAACAAACATTTTGTACATTCCTTAATTTAGAGAGAGAATATTTCTTCTCAGCAGATAGCCTCTGTTATTTGTCTCTCTCTCTCTCTCTCTCTCTCTCTCTCTCTCTCTCTCTCTCTCTCTCTCTCTCTCTCTCTCTCTCTCTCTCTCTCTCTCTCTCTCCAACACGTTATTTCTCTTTTCACAAAAAATATTTTAATATTTTTATAATATATTTAAGTATTCCAGTACTAGCTACTGTTCAATCATTTGTCCTTGTTCATAATGTATTTGTAATATATAATAAAATAGACGAAATATCTGGCCTCTCCTTTTCCCTGTGTGTGTGTGTGTGTGTGTGTGTGTGTGTGTGTGTGTATGTTGTGTGTGTGTGTGTGTGTGTGTGTGTGTGTGTGTGTGTGTGTGTGTGTGTGTGTGTGTGTGTTGTGTTCACTTAAGTCACCTCTTCACTGGTAGCTACTAGGTCCACTATCCCTGCTCCCTACATCACTCTCCAGATCGTTCCACTTCCTGACAACTCTATGACTGAAGAAATACTTCCTAACATCCCTGTGACTCATCTGAGTTTTCTTCTAGTTGTGACCCCTTGTTGTTGTGTCCCATCTCTGAAACATTCTGCCCCTGTCCACTTTGTCAATTCATCACAGTATTTTATATGTTGTTATCATGTCCTCCCTTATCCCTCCTGTCCTCCATTGTTTTCAGGTTGAGTTCCCTTAAGTTCTCCTCGTAGGACAAACCCCTCAGCTCCAGGACTAGTCTCATTGCAAACCTTAGCACTTTCTCTAATTTCCTGACGTGCTTGACCAGGTGTGGGTTCCATACTGGTGCCGCATACTCCAGTATGAGCCTGACGTACACGGTGTACAGAGTCTTGAACGATTCCTTACTAAGGTGTTGAAACGCTGTTCTCAGGTTTGCCAGGCGCCCACATGCTGCAGCAGTTATTTGGGTGATATGCGCTTCAGGAGATGTGCTCGGTATTACACTCACCCCAAGATCCTTTTCCTTAAGTGAGGTTTGCAGTCTTTGACTTTCCACAGTCTTCACGACTTTGCACTTGGCAGGGTTGAACTCCAAGAGCCAGTTGCTGGACCTGGCTTGCAGCCTGTCCAGATCCCTTTGTAGTCGTACCTGATTCTCATCCGATTTAATTCTGAGCATTAGCTTCACAACGTCTGCAGTCAGGGACACCTCTTAATCTATCCCCTCCGTCACGTCATTCACATATACCAGAAATAGCACTGGCCCTAGGACTGACCCTGTGGAACCCTGCTCGTCACAGGTGCCTATTCTTCACGTACCATGACTCGTTGTTTCCTTTCTGTCAGGTCTTCTCTGATCCACTGCAGTTCTTTACTGTTATTCCTGCCTCCTCCTCTAGCTTTTGTACTAATTTCTTCTGTGGTACTGTGTTGAAAGCCTTGTTACAGTCCAAGAAAATGCAATCTACCCACCCCTCTCTGTGTGTTAGTTAGTTAGTTACCATTTTGTCCTAGGCACATGTCGATTAGACACTAGGCCTGTTGTATGTATGTGTGTGTGTGTGTGTATGTGTGTGTCTGTCTGTATGTCTTGGATAAAATAAAGCAAACTTTCTTTACATAAATTTTATTATTCAAGGCTCAGTGAACAAATACATTTCCTCTAAAATTATTTATTGTCTTGGTTCACAACACAGAACTTTAACTTTCCCAGTGGTATGAGATCACTCCAGTGGTATGAGATCACTCCAGTGGTATGAGATCACTCCAGTGGTATGAGATCACTCCAGTGGAGATCAAGTGTATGGATCACTCCAGTGGTATGAGATCACCAGTGGAGATCCCAGTGGTATGAGATCCCCGTGGTATGATCCCAGTGGTATGAGATCACCCAGTGGTATGAGATCACTCCAGTGGTATGAGATCACCAGTTATCACAATGGTGGATCACTCAGTGGTATGATCACTCCAATGGTATGAGATCACTCCAGTGGTATGAGATCACTCCAGTGGTATGAGATCACTCCAGTGGTATGAGATCACTCCAGTGGTATGAGATCACTCCAGTGGTATGAGCTCACTCCAGTGGTATGAGATCACTCCAGTGGTATGAGATCACTCCAGTGGTATGAGATCACTCCAGTGGTATGAGATCACTCCAGTGGTATGAGATCACTCCAGTGGTATGAGATCACTCCAGTGGTATGAGATCACTCCAGTGGTATGAGATCACTCCAGTGGTATGAGATCACTCAGTGGTATGAGATCACTCAGTGGTAGATTCAGTGGTATTAGATCACTCCAGTGGTATGAGATCACTCCAGTGGTATGAGATCACTCCAGTGGTATGAGATCACTCCAGTGGTATGAGATCACTCCAGTGGTGTCCTCTCACTCAAGTGGTACAAGATCACTCCAGTGATATAAGCTCACATCAGTGGTATGAGCTCACTCCAGTGGCATGAGTTCGCATCAGTGGTATGAGCTCACTCCAGTGGTGTGAGCTCACATCAGTGGTGTGAGATCATGAACACATGACACTGCAGACTCATTATACGAACATTTTTAACCTGCGTCGTGAGTTCACGACACTACGAACACCTTCAACGAACGTTTATTGACCTGCGTCGTAAAGCTCTGTTTACTGTCTCGATTAAATGGCAACCAAGACTATCCTTCTGTCTTCCCTTACATAACTATCCACACACATACACACACACACAGGAGGCCAGGAGCTGAGTCTCGACCCCTGCAACCACAATTAGGTGAGTACACACACGCACACCCCTTACTCCCACCACCCTCCCACTCCCACTCACCCTAGGACCCATTGACAAGATGAGAGATAAATGCCCTTTGTTTCCCCTTAGTCTGTAGGAGCTCCTTAAATAGCCCAGAATGTCTCTGCAAGCGTCAAATGCCTCTCTCCGATGCCTCTGAACGTCCTCCAATGCCCCTATATGTACTCCAATACCTCTAGATATACTCTAACGTCTCTAGATTTTTTCCGACTCTTCTAAATGTATTCCAACACTCTTAAATGTTCTCCAGCACTTCATATGTTTTCAGATGCCTCTTGATGTTTTCCAACGCATCCTGATGTCCCCTGAAGCTTCTAAACGCCTCCCTTCACCCTAGTTGAATGGCTATACCCTTGCATTTGATCACAAGAGTCTAGGGATCACTTCTCAAGTGATTATCCCTGTAAAACGACACAAAATATAGTTCTCAGCGTCCTCTGATGACTCGGAATGTCTTTCAACGCATCTAAATGTCTTTCGACGATTCTAATACTAGTTCTTAAGGTCTTTGGACGTCCCTGTATACTGATAAATACCCATTCACTTCTAACACGTCACTTGCTTCTACCATGAGTCAGTGGACGCAGCAAATACGCTGCTCGACAAGCTGTAAATCTGCTAAACGACCTCAAATATCCTTAAACGCATTCCTTGGTACCTTTGCATGGCAGTAAGTGCTCTTGAAAGAACCTCATTCTTCCGAAAGCCAATTGGTACACTTTGTAAAGCTTTTGATGCATCGTGGAAGCACTTAGGCCACTTTTTTCCCTTAGGGTGCCTCTGGATTCAGCGTCACTGGAAGTCCATTGCACTTACTGAAATTTCCCGACAGTTCCTGGAAAAATCATTAATCTCACTGATAGTGCCCAACACTGTCTCGAAACATTAATTGTCTTCATTACGTTTCTCCTCATCTACTCTTGTCTATCCACCTTATGCCATCTATTGTCTCTGCTATTCTATATAGTCTATGTGGTATTACACATTTCTTCTCTATTATTCTTTTATATGCTTTAAGTTATAATGTTTGTCAGTTATGTTTTTTTTATATATTTCGTGAAAACTAGTCTACTAAATATCTCTAAATTTCGTGCCTATCCAGCTAATACATGTCTAATAATCTATTAAATATTTTAATATCGTGATTATCTATCTATTATTTCTATCAGTCTATTGGGTGATTATCCACTTATTCAGTCATTACGTATGTATCTACGCCTTTCACAGCCTACCTTAAATAAGTAAAACTGCATCACCCTGAACTTTCAAGATCAACAATGGTATTCGATCTCTTTATTTAGACCCCTTGTTGAGGCGAGATGCAGTGATCCAACCACTTGTTTGCGTCAAACAGTGTTCAGTCCCATTAACCCCGTGATGAAGTGAGACGCGGTGTTCGAATCACTTGTTGGGATCAGTGACCGATCCACTTATCTCGACCTTGTGATGTGGGGGGTGTTGATCTCTGTCTCATCTATTTGATGAGGCTAAACAACCCTTTCTAAGTCGTCACAGGTTGGTAGCCACACTAGTGTCTCTGTAGGTCATATGCAATAACTTCTATACTTCTCTCATCTTATTTATCTAGGCAGAAGTACGAGAGTTAGATAGTGATATAGTCCACAGCAGATACAAATTGTATGATTCTCTGTTATCTGTTCCCAGCTCTACGAGGTGAGGACCTTGATGCCTCATAAGAGTTCCTGTTTCAAGGAACAGGGTATACCCAACCCGTCTTTGGATCAAACCTGATTTCCTCTCATTTGCCAGTCGGATCTAGTGCCTCCTCTTGAATACAACAACAATAACAATCTGCTCTTCCATGTACTCCCCTGTACATAAGTGGCACTAAACTCTTCAAACTCAGCTGGTCAGCAATTTCACTTCTGATCTGAACAACACAATTTTTCAAATACTTTCCCTTTGCAAAGGTGAGTTTCCTGGTGTGCCATGTCACATTCTGTGGCTTTTGACACATATAAGGTTGTTCCTTGACGATACAGAAACAAAATACCACAACACACACACGATAAACAACACTACACATACAAACACACACACACACTACTGCTATTATGACTACAGTATACTAGAGCTAAAATGCGCGATAGGCTTGACTAGGGTGGGCTCTTATGTTCCATCTTGGTATTGAAGCCTCGAGGGACACGAGAAGGCTTGACCAGGGTCGACTCTTAACGTTCCATCCCGGTAGTGAAACCTCGAGGGAGACAAGGGAAGGTTACACCTGCAGAATGTCTCCACAGGTCCAGACGAATATAGGAAGAGCCAGCCCGAGCGAGCATCTTGGGATGGATGGGCCGACAGTCGCTCAGGAAATCGTGTTTTCCTCTTCAGCCAGACTGCAAAAAAAAATCGCAGAACAGGTAGGGCTCGAACTCATGTCAGGTGAGTCTAAATCTCGCTGGCCAGTGGTTAGCACACTGGCTTGTGAGTTTTAGGACTCACCTGCTATGGCTTCGATGCCTACTCATTCTGTGATTTGCAGAAATGCTCTCGCTGAGACAACGCTTTCCCCTCTATGTGGAGCTCCACACGGTAGCGTTATACCAATGAGAGCTTATTCTCAAGCTCGTTTCTTTGAGGGACAACGGGCCATTCCTCCGGCCAGAGTAGTGGTCTTCAGCTAGGGCGTAACCTGTACCCTGGTATGACCTGTTGGAGTGGCCTTCAGCTAGGGCGCAGCCTACCCTAGCAAGACCTATCGCGCTGCGTGTCTAGGAGGACGCTAGCCCAGCCCCAGGGCGTTGATCGACGAAGCCACTCCGCCCCTGTTCGAGGTGCACCGGCGGCTCAGTTCGAACACTCCCTGCGGAACATAAACAAACTCGCGTCAGAGGAAAATGGTTAATGGAAACTAACGATTTTTGAGCATAATAGAAAAACGTTGCTTAACGACTAGTTTTAAATGTCTTACTAAAGACTACTTCAGCGATTAACTAAAGATTACCAGTGTGGCTCAGCAGAGACTTTACTGGTGGTAACAACAATAAAGATGTGCTTGTGGTACTGTAAATGATGTGCTTGTGGTATTGTGGTGTCCAACCAAACATATTATACAATATTTTTCTTTACTTATATCTTGTGTCTGTAAATATCTGTGGTACTTAAATGATTGTTTACGCTGTGGATTGTTGAACTAACATAATATCATTGTCAGGGAATGAAGTATAACATAATGGAATATGTTTAGCTATAGAATAGGATGTGTTGAACAACATAAACATTGGCTGGGATAGGGAAGGAACTAGTGAATGTAATATAATGTTTATTATTTATTGGAAGTGGTAAACACCTATGGGTCATTTAGTGTATGGAGTGGTGGAGGATCGATCCTCCGTCCGTGTGGGTGCTGGGAAGGATGAGAGGAGTACGGTTGATGGGATGGATGAAGGGCAATTACTCACTGAAGGGCAGGAAGAAGAGGGCGGCACTGGAGGCACATCCCGACGAGGTCTTGAAGGAGGGTATCTACTGGGCAGGATCCTGAAGACATATCAGAGACAAATCAGCAATGCAGAAAGAGAATTGTATTGAACAATTTCAAACAAATCAACCCATCCATTCTCGACTATTTACGCACATATGTGCGCATGCTTGAGCTCCTGCATGTCTAATGCACTATTACTATGTACATGCATATATGTAACAATACATACATGCCAGGTAGACAGTGGCAAAATAAATAACTAAATATATGCAAAACAAACAATCATAGTGAAAAAATAGTGAAATTTCTAAGCGCTTTCCTGATAATGTGAGAAATATATATATATATATATATATATATATATATATATATATATATATATATATATATATATATATATATATATATATATATATATATATATATATATATATGTTGCCGTTTTTAACTGCAGTATCGACACACCTCAAGACAGTGATGGAGTGAGTGATAATGAAAGTGTTTCTTCTTATTCAGGTCACACTGCCTCGGTGGGAGGCGGCCGATGTGGTAAAAAGGATAAAATGAGTGCCACACATACATATGGCCATGCCTGGCCCTCCTGGCCTACAATACTCACGTATTTCGACATTTAGCGTTGCCATCTCTCTTGGCACCCGCCCGGCAGGCCGACAGTCCCGGTTCGACGACATTACCGGGAGTGGCGAAGGGAAGTGGCGCTCGCCGCTGGCGATGGTGACCTAGGTGGCTGCGGGAGGAAAGTACCGGGAAGTTGTGTTAGAGGAAGTGAAAAATCAGTTGTACTGAGGAAGTAATTGGGAGGAGGGTGTACTGGGGTAAGTACCGGGAAGTACTGCTGCAAGATGTGGGGGGAAATAATAAAAATCTTTTGTTCAGGGCAGTACCAGGAGCTTGTGCCGGGAGAGTACAGGAAAGTAATGAGGAAGAATTGAGTTGAACAACAGAGAATTGAGTTTGAACTTAACAAAAGAGGACTGAGCTTTATACTCGACTGAATTAAATAACATGGAAAAGGTAAAACTATGATCAATATTGATTATTATTATTATTATTATTATTATTATTATTGATTTATATTCTTTTTATCATATTATTATTAGTAGTAGTATTAGTATTTTATTTAATTATTCTTATTATATTTGATTTTATTCCTTTAATCATTTTATTATTATTATTATAATTATTATAATTATTATTATTATTATTATTATTATTATTATTAAATTTGAAAAAGAAGCGTTAAACTCGTATGGGCCATGCAGAGCCTATATAATAAGAAGAAATCAGTTTCCATCCACGAAAGGGGAGAATGAGCCCAGTTTCTTGGATCAAGATCCCCTCAAGTACTTTGATGCCAACCAGGGGGAAGAGGGAGCAGGGCTCTTGATCCAAGGAACTGGATTTGCCTTCCCTTCCTCGAGTCGACCCTGGTTACCCTGCATGACCCCTACGGATTTAGCGCTTCCAGGCTGATTTAAAGGTGGGGGGAGGAGAGACACAGTTGACAGATCTTTCTAATAAATGTAGAGAAAATTCAGGAATGATTGAGTGGACGCTGATAGAAACTGATAGACGGTGATAGAAATTGATAGACGATGATAGAAACTGATAGACGGTGATAGAAATTGATGGAAGGTGACAGAAACTGATAGACGGTGATAGAAATTGAAGGAGTGGGAGCGGGTGGTAGTGTAAGACCTGGGGTTGACGGGTGAGTGTGGAGGTCGTGTTGTGAACCTCTGGGGTGTTCTCAAGACCTCGCTGAAAGATGATTGTGATGGAAAACTACGACTGTTGTAGCTGTGTTACAAACTACGACTGTTGTAGCTGTGTTACAAACTACGACTGTTATAGCTGTGTTACAAGCCACGACTATATAGTATATACGTATATATATATATATATATATATATGCTAGGAATTCGCAAGAGCAGGCGAAATATTCACAAACATATATATATATATATATATATATATATATATACATCTCTGTGCATCTCTGTGTATATTTAATCTGCCTTGTTATTGCTAGTCTGAAAAATACAATAATAAGGATGGTGTGTCCTTTCTACTGTTTTATAAATGTTTTAGTTTAGTTCCTCATAAAATACCAACTTGGACATTACAGAAAACGTAAGGGTTAAAAGGACCCTCACGGGTTTAGCGGTTTGAGGGAAGAATTATATTGATTATCTGATTACGTTTCCAAAAATATTCAATGATTTTTTTGGGTGAAATAATTTTTTTTTTTTTTTTGGGGGGTTAGTCGAATTACGAAGTGATATCACTCGACTGTACTCACCTATACATATGTGGTTGCTGGGGTCGAGTCACGGCTCCTGGCCCCGCATCTTTGCTAGTCGCTACTAGGTCCCCATTGTCCCCGATCCAAGAGCCTTATCATACCTCTTCTTAAAGCTATGTATGGATCATGCCTCCACTACTTCACTCTACAGATTGTTCCACTTCTGACAACTCTAAAACTGCTCAAGAAATGCTTCCTGACATCCCTATGACTCATATGAGCTTTCAGCTTGTAGTTGTGTCCCATCTCTGAAACATTCTAGCCCTGTCCACCTTGTCTATTCCTCTCAGTATTTTCTACGTAGTTATCATGTCTCCCCCTATCCCTCCTATCCCCCAGTGTCTTTAGGTTAAGCTCCCTTAACCTCTCCTCACTAATGTTCCCTGGAATCGAGTTGCAGCTCTTGTACTCCGCCCTTATATTACTGACAAAAGGGAGTTAAGGTCATTCCTTTCAAGGAGGAGCCATGATTCTGGTGTAGGGCTCTTGATTCCAGAAATGTACGGTGCTCTATCTCCCATAAAACACATTTAGTCGAGTACCCACCGTGGAACAAGTTGGAAATACTGGGAGTGAACCACACAACAACTACTGCAGTCACCGGGAGCGTAAAATGTCTGAAGCTCACCACGACGTTTCGGTCCGACTTGGACCATTTACAAAGACCACAAATGGTCCAAGTCGGACCGAAACGTCGTGTAACTTCTCTCTATGTGCGGGTTATTTGTGTATTGTTCCAGTCATGGTATTGTGGCTTTTTGTTCTTTAAATATCGGTAAGTTGCGCGTATCCTGACAGGGAAAAAAAGAGGCTGACCTCGCGAACTCACCCTCCGGTGAAGCCGAGGAACGTGAGAGAGCCGTTCACTGTGATCATGGGAGGTGAGAAGGCATTCATGTGCGTTGGGAAGAGAGCGACCAGGTTCTCGCGCTCCACTTCGTTGTCCGCTGGATGGTGTTTGCTGCTAGACATCACCGGCTGACCCACGCTCAGGGGCGGTGGGTCATCATCGCTCTCCTGGACCCACACCACAGCCGCCCCTATCTCCGGGCGCCTCAGCAGCGTCGTGCCTGCCGGGGTCTTTGCTTTCGATGGCTTCGAAGTCTTGGAGACGGAACCTTTGCGCTTCCTGGGCGCTAGGTCGCCGAACTTCTTGGATAAGGAGTCCATATCTTCTGAGTCGAGGATCTGGTAGCCGGCGTCTTCCAGCGAGGAGCATACGCCGCGAAGGAGCTCAAGCGATAGCGAGTAGTACTCGTCAGACGAGCAGATGGCTGGTCTCTGTTGACAGAGTGTTTCGCTTGATTAATGGCACTTAAATCCTATCAACCGAATGGATCATTAAGATTGCATGTCACCTGTTCAACACCAGTCAAGAATACGTTAATCCCTAAAGCAGAGATCAAAGCAAACTCTCAGTATATATACACTAAGAGACATACAAATCACGGTACATATAGTATATACATTTTGTGATAGTAAACACCAGGTGAGTACAAATAGGAAGCGCATCTGTCTCGCGTTCAGCAGACTGAGGATCGAGCCTTCACCATGTCTTGCGCTGAATGAACCACATGGGTTTAGCACTTAACATGAATTATTTAATTTTAAAAGTTTTAGTCAACACCAGACATAAATACATGTACTTCCTGTTCCTGGCAATCATTCACCTCATAAAGATTTAGCATATAATATAAACATATAATAGGATTTTTATAGGAGTAAGTGGTTATATATATTATATATACGTATATATATATATATATATATATATATATATATATATATATATATATATATATATATATATATATGTGTGTGTGTGTGTGTGTGTGTGTGTGTGTGTGTGTGTGTGTGTGTGTGTGTGTGTGTGTGTGTGTGTGTGTGTGTGTGTAGGGGAATCAAGGTGAAGGAATGTGATATTGAGTATATATTTATTGTGGCGGTCGTAGGACAACTTCGTGAATATTTTGGAACTATTAGAGGGTTATGTTGGGAACTATTACTATTCTAACATTAACTCGTATGTTCAAGTTGCTGTCAAGACAACAAATAGATATAACAAGAGTACACTGTGTGTGTATCAGTGGTATTATACACCGACAACTATGTTGAGAAGACGTTTCGCCCACCAGGAACTTTATCTATAAAGTCTCTGGCCATTAACCTCATGTTGTGTCTTCTTAACGTAGTTGTACGTTAGTTCATGTGAGTTGAGATGGACTGGACGATACTCAGAAGACAACCCACAGAAGACAAGTCACTGTCCCTGGGCAGGGAGGGATAGAGAGGTAGGACTGACCGTGCCTATCCTGTAGCATTTGCCGTCCACGAGGGCAGGCACGAAGGGCAGGTCGTCAGGGCCTCGCTTCAGGTTTAGGCCTTTACAGGGGTCGGGTTTGCACTCCGGGGGACGCCTGAAGTCGCTGAACCAAAACACCTGGAGGAGAGAAGACGGAATCTTAACTAGGAAGCAAGAAAGGAGGAAGGAATAATGAAAGAAGCGAAGAAAGGTATAAAATAATAATAAAAAATAATAAAAAAATTAAGGCGAAACCTTAATTGTTGATTTGGAGGAACACTGTTTGAGTGTAGGGGTGTGAGCCCACCACATCTGCCTCCTGACACGTCTGGAGTGTTAATGCTAAAAAGGAGCTTGTTAAAATAGGAAAGGGGCCAAAAAAATTGGCTTCTCTCACCTCTCCTGGGGGACAGTCGGAGATGTGGCCGAGGATAGGTTCACAGACATCATCGTCCAAGTCATCGTCCTCCTCATAAGTACCGTCAGGACAACCACACACCGGTGACCCGTAACTGGTAGTGAAGAGCTGCCGACCAGCTGGTAAGAGAGAGATTAGAAAACGCAGCCTTAGTAAGATACGCTGTGTACTTGATTAATTACGCACTATGACGAATATAAAGTCGTACGTACCTTGATTCAGTCGTCCAGTCAGTCAATCTGATAGCTACTCGGTCATTCAGTCAGAAAGCCAGTCAGTTAGTCGTTCAAGAAGGCCAGTCAGTTAGTCGTTCAAGAAGGCCAGTCAGTTAGTCGTTCAAGAAGGCTGGTCAATCAATCAGCAAGTCAGTCGGATAGCTTATCAGTCACTCAGTAAGCTATCCAATCACTCAGCAAACCATTCAGTCACTCAGCAAAAAAGGTCAGTTAGTCAGGAAGCCAGTCAGTCAATCGACAAGCCAACCAGTTAGCTAATTAGCCAATCAGGCAGAAAAAAAATAGGCTAGGAAACAAATCTTACAGTAACACTCCATCCACCCAGCAATCCACCCACACAGCCATGCAGCCACCCACCATCCACCCAGCCACCCACCATCCACCCAGCCACCCACCATCCACCCACCATCCACCCAGCCAGTGCTTGGTGAAGTTAGTACTCACGAGGACAGACACCCAGTTCAAGTGGATGATGACACAACTGATCACTGAACAAGAAAACACGGTCCGGTGCACACAGCTGGCGACCACAAAACCCCTGTGGAGAGTAACAGCATTTGAGAGTACATGTTAGTACATGAGAGTATATAAAAATATATGGGAGTACATGAGAATATATGGGAGTATGTGGGAAAGGATGACAGCAGAAGAATTGATCTACTTCAAGGCTATCTGCTGCAACATCTAACTTTGTCTAGAAAGAAAATCGGTAGAATGAATGGGAAGAGAGGGCCAGAGCCACATCAAGAGGGATAATACAATTACTCACTTCTCTATTCACTAGAGAGGAATTGTCCCCTGTCCTTCTATGTTTACACACACACACACACATACACACACTCGCTCACTCACCTTCCTGGTGGCTGGATTCATCAGCACGATGTGGTCGTCCTCACAAGGACCCTGGGACAGTAGGTCGTGGCACTCCCCATCCTCGTCCACCAACACCTCGTCCCTCGAACACACGTCCACCGCCTGGTCGTCCCCACCTGGACAACAGGGAACAGGAGAGTGAGTGCCATCACCAACAGCCTGACTGATCATAGTAATACACAGGGTACATGAATAACCAAAGTGTAATGAACACTTGTAAGTCCTCAATAATAACAAATATGAACACAGAAACTCAAATGGGGGTCGAAATATACAGATCACTCAATTTCCTGAATTTCTGTGTCCATAGGGTCCATGTGAATATATCGTAGGCATATTTTAAACAAAACATGGGTATATTTTTTGTGAGTATATCGTGAATATGACATGAGGATTACTTGATTTGGGATTATAGTCCGATAAATATATAATTTACTTATATAATTGTACTTCCCAAAAGATAAATAAAATTACTTGTATTTAGCAAAGTACATTAAAATTAATTAGGGATACACAAGTGTGCCTATCGGAGATATACTAATATATTATTTTTTTAAATATTTGAGTTATCTCTAGAGAGATAGAGCAGTGTTGAGTGAGAGGAATATTAAGTAAACGAGAGAACTGCATTGGGGATTTTAGACTCTTAAAGCAAGGGGCGAACCTTAAATATACGAGGCTTCACGTCACAGTGAGAGCTAGTGAGGTTTCAATGACAGAAGGGCTCTATTACACGAGGTTTGACCCGCACTGGAACTTTTTCAAGCCAAAGATCAAGCTCCACGAACAGTTTAAATGTGTTTTTTTTTTTAAGTCTTTTTCTTCTCGAAAAGGCGGATCACCTTGTCACGGCGTTGTGGCAGGAATCCCTGGACTGTGCTTCTCCTGTCTTCCATGCACAGTCCCTGGTAATGTCCTTCGTATATATATGTATATAGTGTGTGTGTGTGTGTGTCAAGAGAGGAGTGTCCTTGAATAGGTAAGTATATTCTACTGAACTCTAAGTCGTGTGGGTCAATGTGGGAGTCATCGAGTCTTTGTTTTTCGTTCCGTAATCAAGACCTGGTCTCTGTTCCGCTAGGCTGTTGGTGATCGCCGTTTCCTCGTGCGGCAGCACTTGCTTAGCAATAATGTCTGTAAAAAATGTGTCTGTAAAAAATGCGGAACATTAGCATTGTTAGGTGTTAATGTGTCGAGGCACCGTGTAGGAAAACGTGCCCAAGTGCCGACCTTGACAATAACACCCAGACCCCGGACTTTGGGGAAACTACTCACGCACCAGTGTTGGGGAAAGTTCTCGGGCCTCGACCTTGGAGAAAATACCCAAACCCATAATTGGGGAAGTAACTAGGCCCGAAAAGTCACCAGATGATCGCTGAGGTAGTTGGAAGAGTCAGAGAAGCTTTAATGAAGGTGCCATGATGTTACTAAAGGCCACGTGATCCCAGGAACTGCAACTACCCATCTGCTTCCTCAGATCAAACCACTTTGCCTCCTATTCCCCAGGCAATACATGATTCCTGGGCTCTTACCTCTTCCCAAAGACCAAAACGATAATACTGGAGGGAGCGAGTGAGGGGGTAGCTGCTAGACTGAGTCAGGATATCTGTATACCTGGATACCTGGAGAGGGTTTCGGGGGTCAACGCCCCCGCGGCCCGATCTGTATGGGAAAACGGAGATAATCATCCTTGATTTGGGGAAGGGGAAGATAGATCCAGGTTGCTTGGATCAGGAGAATCTCACCAGCATCCCCTGGAAGGGGGTAAAGATACGCGTGTGAGAGCAAGACGGCTGCTAGCTCCTCAGACGTCGTGGAAGATGAGTCGAGGAAGTTGATATGGGATGTGTGTGAGTGAGTTTTTGAGAGCAACGCTCAAGGTCAGTGAGAAAGAGTTGGGGACATCAGTGTCAACAAGCGGGGTAAAAACAATTGCTGCGTTAAGCAATCCTAGATCGCTTACTGACAGTTCTGTAACCACTGAGTTAAAAGTCACAGTGGGACGTAAAAAGCAGTGAGGTACGGTTGCCAGAGAGGAGTGCAGTGCCAGTAAGTTCCAAATCATGGTTGGTAAGTGATGGCAAGCAGTGACGTGAGGGTCCCTTGATGCTGTGGTGTGTGTACTCACCTAATTGTGGTTGCAGGGGTCGAATCATAGCTCCTGTGTGTACTCACCTAGATGTGTTTGCAGGGGTCAATTCACAGCTCCTGGCTTCGTTTGTGTGTGGGTGTATTTATATATATGTGTGTGTGTGTGTGTGTGTTTGTTTTGCTATGATTTGAATTCATTTTGATTCACGTGTTTTATGTCTTGTGTGTTCTAACAATTGTCTGAAGACAACAGTGTCTTGCCCTCCCCCCAGGCAGCAGCTTCAGTCTTGTCGTGAGACTGCCCCAATGTTCTGAAGGCATTAGATAATACATCATAACCTGTCAAGAAACTGCCGCAGGTTTTATTTAGGTTATTATACACATGTTGGCTATTTTAGCCATACAGCAAACACCTGCGCCTGACAGATAAGTAAGACACATGCAAAACTTAGCTATCTTTACTGACGAAACGTTTCGCCTGCCGAGCAGACTTCATCAGTTGATAAATTAGACACTTGGGTATCTTTATCGTGGAAACGTTTCTCCACACAATAAAGATACGCAGGTGTTGCACATATGTCTAAGTTATCAACATGTTGGTTCTCTGAACCATTTATCTACATTCATCAGTCGAACACAGAAATGATGACAATACTGGAGACAGTAGTAGAAGTGGAGAGGTAATCTGAAGTAATCAGTCCCTCAGCCTTGATAGAAGATGGCCAGTCTCTTCAGTAAAGATTCTTAAGTGCAGCTCATGTGTCTCACCCACCAGCTCGTCGGTACTCTACACTATTTACAAGCTACCCACCTGGTACATTTACAAGCTACCCACCTGGTACATTTACAAGCTACCCACCTGGTACATTTACAAGCTACCCACCTGGTACATTTACAAGCTACCCACCTGGTACATTTACAAGCTACCCACCTGATACATTTACAAGCTACCCACCTGGTACATTTACAAGCTACCCACCTGGTACATTTACAAGCTACCCACCTGGTACATGCCCCAGCAGCGTCGGGATGCGTACGTCAACAACCTGACGCCTCACCCTCAACAGAACCTCCTCACTGGCAGTCTCGTTGTTGATAAAGTCCTCTTGTCGTCTCTTCTCCTTTTCAAGCAGGTACTTCTCCTTCAGCTTCTCGACCATCTCTGGCTTGACGAAATATTGATTGATTTCATTGACCTTGTCCTGAAGTTTCTCCCCTTGTGGATTGGGGGCCTCGAAGTTCGGTATTACGAAGGTCACAGGCCGTGGGTACGTGATTTGGAAATAATTCTGGGGAAGTAATGAATGCAACATTAACAATAGATTTGTGCGTGCGTGCGTGTGTGTGTGTGTGTGTGTGTGTGTGTGTGTGTGTGTGTGTGTGTGTGTGTGTGTGTGTGTGTGTACTCACCTGCGTCACGTTAGCGCCCACCATGGTCGCCGCGCAGTTCGCCAGATTCGCCGCAGCGACGACGAGGCCAATCACTGAGATGACCTGCATGGCCCAGAAGGCCGTAGCGCCGTATACGGCGCCGATGTCGTTGCAATCTCTGTCACCGCTGATGGTGTAGCTGGTGTTGGCGATCTGTGGGAGAGTGTGATGCTGGTGGTGATACTCGTGATATGTTGGAGTAAGAGAGAGAGAGACAAAGGAAAATGGATTACCCAATAAAATATCGATCACCCACCTTCAATGTATATATTATTGTGTATGTTATTATTATGATGATTTTATATTTCTCTTGTATACAAGATGGAGATTTACCTAATATCCCCTCCCGCCCCCACAAAAAAACCTATGCTATTGTTATTCTCCATGTATAGGGAACTGCGCAGTTGTTTAGTCGAGTTAGATGTGTCTGTGACAGAGCAACAGTTTGGTGGGTAGTCCTCTCCAAAATGATGTAACCTGCCGTCTGGCGTTCCCATGCTCTTCCAAATTGGCTGAAGCCAAAGAGGGGGCATGGCCTTCTCACCTGTGCCACGTCTGTATGTCATTACTCGTTTTGTAAGATAATAGTTACCTATGCTTTTCAAATGTGGGTGTAAGTGATGTTTCTGTCATGTTTCGTCCACCCACACCAGCATTCTCAGAAGCTTCTAGAAGATTCTGAGAATGCTGACAGGCATTCCTGTCTTGCTTCTGACACCCACCTTGAAAAAATAGAACATCAGCGTTGAAAAAATAGAACACCCATCTTTAAAACAATAAAACTCCCATCTTGAAAACAATAAAACACCCATCTTTAAAACAATAAAACTCCCATCTTTAAAACAATAAAACTCCCATCTTTAAAACAATAAAACACCCACCTTGAAAACAATAAAACTCCCATCTTTAAAACAATAAAACACCCACCTTGAAAACAATAAAACACCCACCTTGAAAACAATAAAACACCCACCTTGAAAACAATAAAACACTTATCTTTAAAACATCAGAACACCCACCTTGAAAACACTCCCGCACCCACCTGGAAGGGGCAGCAGATCCAGGGGACGACGGTACAGGCTAAAGGAGAGAGGCTGAGGTAGAGAATATACTGAAGGCTCTCCCCAATGAATCTCTCACACGGTAAGTTAACGAACGGGAAGTAGCCTGCCAGGGAGACACAAACACACCAGAGACGAATTATATCATATCCTCTCGATTATTTAGCGATCATAGCAGATTATTCACCGGTCATTCACCTGGTCATGGGCCGCGGGGCGTTGACCCCCGAAACACCCTCAGGTATACCGGTTATTGCCATTGTTCAAGGAATGAGAACTATGATTTCTCTCGTTTTAAACTACATAAATAACACTATACATACCTCCTCCCTACAATCAGCACTAGAGACTTACCTCAACAATACCAAAACATATGCATATTATTTTCGACAAATTGTATGCTTTTTAAATAATTAATAAAAAAAATATGCGTTACTCTGGATTAAAATATGCGAGAGTGAATTGTTGGTGAGGAATTGTTGGCGAGGAATTGTTGGTGAGGAATTGTTGGTGAGGTATTGTTGGTTAGGTATTGTTAGTTAGGTATTGTTAGGTATTGATAGGTATTGTTGGTTAGGAATTATTGGTGAGGTATGTTAGTTACGTATTGTTGTTTAGGTATTGTTAGTTAGGAATTGTTGGCTAGGAATTGTTGGTGAGGTATTGTTGTTTAGATATTGTTAGTTAGGAATTGTTGGTTAGGTATTGTTGGTTAGGTATTGTTAGTTAGGTATTGTTAGTTAGGTATTGTTAGTTAGGTATTGTTAGTTAGGTATTGTTAGTTAGGAATTGTTGATTAGGAATTGTTGGTTAGGTATTGAAAGTTAGGAATTGTTTGTGAGGTATTGTTAGTTAGGTATTGTTGGTTAGGTATTGTTGGATCAGAATTGTTGGTGAAGTATTGTTGGTTGAACTAACCTCCCGGTCCAATTGGCAGGACATACATGCTGCTGTTGTTATTGTTGTTGTTGTTGTTGCTGTTGTTTCTGCTCGGTGTTGTTTTCTTCTTGTTAATGGTGATGTTACTCGCTATTTTTATTGTTGCTGTTGTTGTTTGTGCTCTTACTGTTGTTGCTGTCGTTCGTTATTATTGATGTTGTTGTTGGTAGTTGGGGGTGGGGATGCTGTCACTTGCTTTTGTTGTTGTTGGTCTTGTCGTAAATAGCTATCGTTGTTTTTGTTGTTTTTGCTGTTCTTGCTGCTGCTGTTCTTGTTTTTGTTGTTGTTAATGTCGCTGTTGTTGGTGCCGGAAGAATTACATTATAAGAGCGGAAACAAAAGCAATGTCGTCGTGTGTTTGTGTGTTTGTTTGTGTGTCCCTGGATGCTCACTGCACAAACAAAACACAAACAGCTATTCTTTCCATAAGCGACTGTCTCTGTTTTCTATATTCAGTCTATTGTTTGCGTTTAGTCTATTGTTTAAGTTCTTTAATAGACTTTCTGCGATCTATCTCTTCCATTTTGTGATAGAATAAGGTCGATAGAATATCAGTCAATTATTGTCTTTAATGATAGATTTTGGTGGTTCTATTGTATTTTGTAATAGATGGTACCAGGTCTATTTGTGTCTTCTTGTTATAGATTTAATTGAATGTATTTTTTATAATATATTTCGGTAATGTATTTTAATTCTCTTGTAATAGGCTGTGGTGGCTATTGTCTTAGTATTTTAATAGATTCTGATCTATGCATAGATTTTGATTTGCAATAGACTGAGGCCATTCCACTATTACTGCTTTTATTGGTAATAGATAGTGGTCGATCTACTGGTTTCGGGTCAGCACAGCAGTGGTGGGAGGTCAGGTCACCAGCAGTGGTGGGAGGTCAGATCACCAGCAGTGGGGAGGTCAGGTCACCAGCAGTGGTGGGAGGTCAGGTCACTAGCAGTGGTGGGAGGTCAGGTCACCAGCAGTGATGGGAAGTTAGGTCACCAGAAGTGATGGGAAGTCAGGTCACCAGCAGTGATGGGAAGTCAGGTCACCAGCAGTGATGGGAAGTCAGGTCACCAGCAGTGATGGGAGGTCAGGTCACCAACAGTGATGGAAAGTCAGGTCACCAGCAGTGATGGGAAGTTTGGTCACCAGCAGTGATGGGAGGTCAGATCACCTGCAGTGATTGGAAGTCAGGTCACCAGCAGTGATGGGAGGTCAGGTCACCAGCAGTGATGGGAGGTCAGGACACCAGCATTGATTGGAGGTCAGGTCACCAGCAGTGATAGGAACTCAGGTCACCAGCAGTGGTGAGTGGTCAGGTCACCAGCAGTGATGGAAGGTCACATCACCAGCAGTGATGGGAGGTCAGGTCACCTGCAGTGATGGGAAGTCAGGTCACCAGCAGTGATGGGAGGTCAGGTCACCAGCAGTGATGGGATGTCAGGTCACCAGCAGTGATGGGAGGTCAGATCACCAGCAGTGATGGTAGGTCAGGTCACCTGCAGTGATGGGAGGTCAGGTCACCAGCATTAATAGGAGGTCAGGTCACCAGCAGTGATGGAGTCAAGTTAGTTATCTGTAATAATTTCACAATAAAATTATATCAGAAATAGACACACACACACACACACACACACACACACACACACACACACACACACACACACACACACACACACACACACACTGATGACAATGGAGGACAGGAGGGTTAGAGGAGACATGATGATGACATAAAATACTGAGAAGAATTGACAAGGTGGACAGAGACAGAATGTTCTAGAGATGGGACACTCCTAGGCGAACTAGATACCTCGAAGGCTAGATAACATCTCTCCATGGGTCCTGAGAGAGGGAGCAGATGCATTGTGTGAACTACTAACAATAATCTTCAATAAATCTATTGAAACAAGGCAACTGCCTGAGGTGTGAAAGCCATCAAATGCGTAATCCCAGTTTTTAAGAAAGAAGACAGACAGGGAGCATTAAACTACAGACCTGTGTTGTTAACATGTTTAATACGTAAGTTATAGAGAAGATTATCAGAAGAGTGATGGGGGACCTGGAAAGGAATGGCCTCATAAATGACAACCAGCACGGCTTCAGGGAAGAAAATTCCTGCATCGCAAACCTATTGGAGTTCTACGATACGGTAACAGAAGTAAGACAGGAGAGAGAGAGAGTGTTGGGTAGACTGCATCTTCTTGGACTGTAAGAAGGCTTTCGATGGAAAAACCACACAAGAGACTGGTTGAACAGCTAGAGGAGCAGGCAGGAATAGCAGTTATAGTACTGAAATGGATCTGGGAATAACTGAAGTGAAGGAAACAAGGGTGATGGTATGTGATGAGGTGTCAGAGTGAGTGAATGTATCGACTAGGGTTCCTCCGCAGACGGAGTACAGCCTAGGAAGTCAAAGTCTGCAAAACTCACTCAAGGAAAAGGATCTTCGGGTGAGCATCATACCGAGCATATCTCCTGAGGCGCACATCAACCAAATACAAGCTGCAGCATACGGGCGCCTGGCAAACCTAAGACAGCGTTTCGATATCTAAGTAAGGAGTCATTCAAGACACTGTACACTGTAAACGTCAGGCCCATACTGGAGTATGCAGCACCAGTATGGAACCCACACCTGGTCAAGGAAGTCAAGAAATAAGAGAGAGAGTGGACCTGGTAGCAACCAGTAAAGAGGCAGGGCCAGGAGCTGTGAATCGACCCCTGCAACCACAAATAGGTGAGTACAAGTAGGAGAGACGAGCACACACACACACACACACAGTATCAAGGGACACCTGTGAACGCAAAAAAAAAAATTATTACATGGCAAAAGTCACGGATGTAAATATTTTAGACGACTATTTTTAGCAAAGGACCTACCACCCACCTCTCCTCCCTCCCTCCCTCCCTCCCTCCCTCCCTCTCTCCCTCCCTCCCTCCCTCCCTCCCTCCCTCCCTCCTCTCTCCCTCCCTCCCACCCTCCCTCCTCCCTCCCTCTCTCCCTCCCTCCCTATTCCCTCCCTCCCTCCTAACACCCTCCCTCCCTCCCTCCCACCCTCCCTCCCTCCCTCCCTCCCTCCCTCCCTCCTCCCTCCCTCCTCCTCCCTCCCTCCCTATATCCCTCCCAACTACCGTCCCTCCCACCCTCCCTCTCCTCCAACCCACCCTCCTACCCACCGTCCCTCCCACAGCAGCCACGGCGGGTTACCAACATAACGGTGTTGGTCAAGACAAAAAGGGTCATAATTTTCGTGACCTATGTTGGAGGCTACCACATTCCCTGGAGGTGGAGGAGGTCCTGAGGTGGAAGTGGAGGAGGTCCTGAGGTGGAGGTGGAGGAGGTCCTGAATGGAGGTGGAGGAGGTCCTGAGTGGAGGTGGAGGAGGTCTAGGTGGAGGTGGAGGAGGTCCTGAGGTGGAGGTGGAGGAGGTCCTGAGGTGGAGGTGGAGGAAGGCTTGAGGTGGAGGAGTTCCTGAAGTGGAGGTGGAGGAGGTCCTGAGGTGGAAGTGGAGGAGGTCTTGAGGTGGAGGATGTCCTGAAGTGGAGGAGGTGGAGGAGATCTTGAAGTGGAGGAGGTGGAGGAGATCCTGAAGTGGAGGAGGTGGAGGAGATCCTGAAGTGGAGGAGGTCCTGAGGTGGAGAGATCCTGAGGTGGAGGAGGAGGAGGTCCTGAGGTGGAAGAGGTCCTGAAGTGGAGGAGGTCTTGAGGTGGAGGAGGTGGAGGAGATCCTGAAGTGGAGGAGGTCCTGAGGTGGAGGAGATCCTGAGGTGGAGGAGGTCCTGAAGTGGAGGAGGTCCTGAGGTGGAGGAGATCCTGAAGTGGAGGAGGTCCTGAAGTGGAGGAGGTCCTGAGGTGGAGAAGATCCTGAGGTGGAGGAGGAAGAGGTCCTGAGGAGGAGGAGGAAGAGGTCCTGAGGTGGAGGAGGTCCTGAAGTGGAGGAGGTCCTGAGGTGGAGGAGGTCCTGAAGTGGAGGAGGTCCTGAGGTGGAGGAGGTGGAGGTGGAGGAGATCCTAAGGTGGAGGAGATCCTGAGATGGAGGTGGAGGAGGTCCTGAGATGGAGGTGGAGGAGGTCCTGAGATGGAGGTGGAGAAGGTAGAGGTGGAGGAGATCCTAAGGTGGAGGTGGAGGAGGTCCTGAGATTGAGGTGGAGGAGGTCCTGAGATGGAGGTGGAGGAGGTATTGAGATGGAGGTGGAGGAGATCCTGAGGTGCAGGAGGTCCTGAGATGAAGGTGGAGGAAGGTTTGAGGTGAAGGAGTTCCTGATGTGGAGGAAGTCCTGAGGTGGAAGTGGAGGAGGTCCTGAGGTGGAAGTGGAGGAGGTCCTGAGGTGGAAGTGGAGGAGGTCTTGAGGTGGAGGAGGTCCTGAGGTGGAGGTGGAGGTGGAGGAGATCCTAAAGTGGAGGAGGTCCAGAGGTGGAGGAGATCCTGAGATGGAGGAGGAGGAGGTCCTGAGGTGGAGGAAGTCCTGAAGTGGAGGAGGTCCTAAGGTGGAGGAGGTGGAGGAGATCCTGAAGTGGAGGAGGTCCTGAGGTGGAGGAGGTCCTGAGGTGGAGGTGGAGAAGGGGAGGTGGAGGAGGTCCTGAAGTGGAGGAGGTCCTGAGGTGGAGGAGATCCTGAGGTGGAGGAGGAATAGGTCCTGAGGTGGTGGTCTGAGGTGGAGGAGGTGGAGGTGGAGGAGATCCTGAGATGGAGGAGGTGGAGGTGGAGGAGATCCTGAGGTGGAGGAGATCCTGAGATGGAGGTGGAGGAGGTCCTGAGATGGAGGAGGTGGAGGTGGAGGAGATCCTGAGGTGGAGGAGGTCCTGAGATGGAGGTGGAGGAGGTCCTGAGATGGAGGTGGAGGAGGTCCTGAGATGGAGGTGGAGGAGGTCCTGAGATGGAGGTGAAGGAGGTCCTGAGGTGGAGGAGATCCTGAGGTGGAGGTGGAGGAGGTCCTGAGATGGAGGTGGAGGAAGGCTTGAGGTGAAGGAGTTCCTGAGGTGGAGGAAGTCCTGAGGTGGAAGTGGAGGAGGTCCTGAGGTGGAGGAGGTCCTGAGGAGGTCCTGAGGTGGAGGTGAGGGAGGTCCTGAGGTGCACGTGAAAATTTGAATCCGATCGGACAAGGTGTTTTCAAGTTATAAACACAAAAAAAAAAATTGAAAAAAAAGCAGAATCAGATAGGTACTACAAGAGACCTCATGGTTACCTAATTAAAATAAAGGTTAAAACCCTTGCACTGATACCATGGTACCTGCTGTCGACGATTCCACTTGGTACCACCACTGTCAGGCTGTGTTTGTCATCATACCAAAACAGTGTTGTGTTGAACTAGTGTCTCCAGGGTCTGTTTGTTCAACACAGTGTCCGCCTAGGGTTTCAAACCTATCGACTACAAGGTCACGCGTAACCTGTTTTTGTTTGTACCACAAGACCAGAATACTCTAATACCAAAAATAGTATTTGAAGTAAACTATCATATATATATATATATATATATATATATATATATATATATATATATATATATATATATATATATATATATATATATATATATATATATATATGCAAGAAAACCACTATGAAAAATAGAAGAATTCCAAGCGCTTTCGTGACTACTCACATTATCAAGGAACTATAACAGGAAACATGACAAGAGGGCTTATATAAGGGGCGAGACTACACCTCACAGTCACATCACACTAACAAAGACAACACCTCACAGTAGCGTAACATCGCACGACTCTGTGAAGAGGAACATAAGAAAGGACCTGAAACTCTTCCCAAGAATTAAGATTAGTCCAATTTATCATTAAATTCTTCCCAAATTTTATTAATTATAAATGAATCCAATTTATATAAACCAAAAGAAATATTCATATTATTTTCAAAACTGCTTTTAATGAAACATGATTCTATTATATTTCTCTCAACCATGGACTTGTTTGATACAACCTTCTCAGCATTTTGAAAATCAATTGGATGGTTAAAATCTTCACATGAATAAATAGAGCATTAGAATCTTGTCCAGTTCTAATGCTATATTTATGTTGTTTTAATCTTAGTTCAAGACTTTTACCAGTTTGACCATAATAAACTTTATCGCATATTTTACAGGGAAGCTTATAGACACATCCGTCAGCATTTTGGGGGAATTTTTATCAAAAGTCTTTTTACTGTATCAAGATTTTTAAATACAACTTTGATATTAAAATTCTTAAGAAAGGAAGGCATATCAACCAAGTTTTCATGGTAAGGGAGAACCAACATATTTTGGTTGAATAAGGTTGGTTGTCCCTTTTGGGATTGTAAAAAGTATTCCTAGCTATTTTAAAAGATTTATCAATTATGTTTCTTGGGTATTTTAAATCATTAGCTATTTCATAAATTTTAGAGATTTCTTCATCTATGAACTCTGGACTACAAATACGTAAAGCTCTCAAAAACATTGAAGAAAAAACCGACACTTTAACTCTATCTTGATGTGAAGAGTAATAGTGTACATAGGAACAATTATTTGTAGGTTTTCTGTAAATTTTAAATTTAAAATCAATGTTACCCTTAATAATAAAAACATCTAGGAAGGGCAATGAGTTATTTACTTCGAATTCAACAGTAAAATTTATAGAATGAGCTAAGCTATTTAATTTAACAAGGAAATGGTTTATATCTACTTCCTTAGGCATAAGGCACAAAATATCATCAACATGAGATGTGAGATGTAGTCTTTGTTAGTGTCATGTGACTGTGAGGTGTAGTCTCGCCCCTTATATAAGCCCTTCTTGTCATGTTTCCTTTTTATAGTTCCTTGATAATGTGAGTAGTCACGAAAGCGCTTGGAATTCTTCTATTTTTCATAGTGGTTTTCTTGCATATTTTGATATCACCTGTTTACTGTGATCTTTTTGCATATATATATATATATATATATATATATATATATATATATATATGTATATATATATATATATATATATATATATATATATATATATATATATATATATATATATATATATATCCCGTGGTAACTGTTCTATTGTCTCACCTCACCAGTCTATTTACATTCTGATATATTTTATAATGATTACTTTTTATGTTTGTTAAAGATTTATGTTAAACCTTTAAATAATACATTTATTTAATATATCTCGTTAATGTGTATGCTCCATTAACTTATATAATACCGCCATAAACTCCCGTGTGACTGATGTATACATTATATAATAATTTATGCTATTTTATAATTTATTCATGTATTCCAGGGATGCTCATCGAATCGTTTAAACGTTGAAAACTATAATAATATTTACATCGTTTTATTGACAATGACTTAACTTTAGGTTCTGTGTTGACAAACATGGGAGTCAGAAGAGCACCTGTAGGGCGGAGGCTGCGTCAAATGAGCTCCAGCTAGTGAGCTCTCTCAGGGACTATATATATATATATATATATATATATATATATATATATATATATATATATATATATAATGTCAATGGAAAACAACCACGGGGGAGTTTAATGATAGCTCTAGGCCTTTCGTGTTCCAATCAACACATCATCAGGAGCTTGCAATGTTGCAGAAAAGAGGAGGAATTCCAAACAAATACGATCAGGGAAAGTGTCTGCTTCGAGCAGACACTTCCCCTGATCGTATTTGATTTTACTTCCTCTTTTTCTGCAACATTGCAAGCTCCTGATGATGTGTTGATTGCAATACGAAAGGTCTAGAGCTGTCATTCAACCCCGACTCCCCGTGGTTGCTTTGCATTTTGCATCGCTTGATCGCGATTACTGCATAATAAATAAATCAAATATACTCACATGTGAGATGTCTCATTATAAGGAGTAATATTGGTAGTGGATATTTAATATATAAATTGTAAATTTGAGGACAATGTTTTGGGAAAGGAAGTAAAGAGTTGGGAATGATTTGGAGTCAAGCGAGAGTCTGAAGCCTAGTGGACGGCAGCGCCTCATTGCTTGTTTTATAACTGACCAAAAAAACGCGTTCCAGTTCCGTCTATTTCCGTATAAAAGCAAATATTCTAATAGAAGATCTAAGTATCTATTTTGGGCCAACGGGTTCGAATCCCCGACACTTCTCAAACCAAACAAAAAAATCGTATAAAATGTTTTAAGTTATTATCTTGGGCGTGGTGGGACTCCAAGCACCGTCCTCCAAGTGATTTAAAAAAAACGATGTGAAAAAGGGACGAAAAATCATTAAATATTTGATCAAGGTACGATAACCATCACCCAAAAAAAAAAAACAATGTGCATCCCGTTTTCTTTTATCTTTGGTGAATTTTTGTGAAGTGTGAAGAGCGAGGATGTTGTGTGGAGAGAATTACTGGAACGTGTATTATGTTGGTGCTTAAACCTGTTTTGTTGTTTGTTTGTTGTGTGTGTGTGTGTGTTTGTATGTGTGTGAGAGTGTGTGTGTTTATTTATATGTGTGACAATGTGTTTTTGTTTGTATGTATGTGTGTGTGTGTGTGTGTGTGTGTGTGTGTGTGTGTTCGTGCGTGTGTGTGTGCTTGTATGTGTGTGTGTTTGTATGTGTGTGTTTATTTGTATGAGTGTGTGTGAGATGTGTGTTTGTTTGTATGAGTTTGTGTGTACTCACCTCATCTATTTATACTCACCTATTTATGGTTGCAGGGGTCGATTCATAGCTCCTGGCCCCGTCTCTTCACTGATCGCTACTAGGTCTTCTCTCCATGCTCCATGAGCTTTATCATACCTCGTTTTAAAACTATGTATGGTTCCTGCCTCCACTACGTCATTTACCAGACTATTCGACTTCCTGACAACTCTATGACTAAAGAAATACTTCCTAACATCCCTTTGACCCATCTGAGTCTTCAACTTCCAATTGTGACCCCTTGTCGTTATCATGTCTCCCCTAACCCTCCTGTCCTCCAGTGTCGTCAGGCCGATTTTCCTTAACCTTTCTTCGTAGGACATTCCCCTTAGCTCTGGGACTAGTCTTGTTGCAAACGTTTGCACTTTCTCTAATTTCTTGACGTGCTTGACCAGGTGGGTTCCAAACTGGTGCTGCATACTCCAGTATGGGCCTGACGTACACGGTGTACAGAGTCTTGAACGATTCCTTACTGAGGTATCGGAACGCTATTCTCAGGTTTGCCAGGCGCCCATCTGCTGCAGCAGTTATCTGGTTGATGTGTGCTTCAGGAGATGTGCTCGGTATTATACTCATCCCAAGATCCTTTTCCTTGAGTGAGGTTTGCAATCCACCTAACCTATACTCTGTCTGCGATCTTCTTTGCGCTTCCCTGATTTTCACGACTTTGCATTTGGCGGGATTAAATTCGAGTAGCCAGTTGCTGGACCAGGCTTGTAGCCTGTCCAAGTGTCTTTGTAGTCCTGCCTGATCCTCATCCTATTTAATTCTCCTCATTAACTTCACATCATCTGCAAACAGGGACACTTCTGAGTGTGTGTGTGTGTGTGTGTGTGTGTATATTTGTGTGTGTGTGCGTGTGTGTATTTGTGTGTGTGTGCATTTTATAGAGAGAGAGAGAAACAGAAACAGAGAGAGAGGGTACGTGAGAAAGGGAGGAGACAGAAATAGTCCAGATAAAGTACAAGAGAGTCCCTGGTGAATACAGGTAAACACTGCCGCCCTCCCGCTGTGTCATACATACCTCTGAGAGAGACAAATACCGTCCTCACAACATGCGGACGACTAGATAGAGGATACCCAGGCCTCCTCTGATGCAATCTGTTCCTAACCTCTCCACCTGGACGCCAGCTAAAGGCAAAATAGGAACGTTAGAAAATACTTTTTTCAGTTTTAGTGTGGTAGGTATGACACGAGGTCAAGGAGTGGTGGAGGTCAGCGGTAAACACAGTTTCAAGAGTAGGTACGATCAGGCCCTGGTGGCTTGGAATCAGTAATGCCAGTTTGTTAAGTTAGCAGACGGGACTAGGAGCTATGAATCAGCCCCTGCGAAAACAAGCAAACGTGCGTACACACACACACACACACACACACACACACACACACACACACACACACACACACATACAAATGTTATAAATATAACATGATAACAGAGCAGTGAAGACTGAAGAGCACGAGCGCAGGTCTGCTGCTGTAGTACAAGTGAGTACTCAGCCCTGAGCCCACGCAGTGATCGGGGATTCGAGCTGAGGCGCCACAAACCATGGTACTGAAAGAGACAAACTAAAAGTGGAACAGAGATAAGGTTTTATGCCAGAGTTACATGAGCTGAATGACCCATATGGGCCATTCAGCTCAAGACGTAGTGGAGGCTTGATCCTCCGTCTGCCGAGCTGGAAACAGACGCGCTTCTTGTCTGTACTCACCTATATCCCCAGTTACGGAAACTGATCAAGAAATGGATGGGCAGATTTGCATTGAGCCAAGACTGCAAGTGAGCTTCAAGACTGCAAGTGAGCTTCAAGACTGCAAGTGAGCTTCAAGACTGCAAGTGAGCTTCAAGACTGCAAGTGAGCTTCAAGACTGCAAGTGAGCTTCAAGACTGCAAGTGAGCTTCAAGACTGCAAGTGAGCTTCAAGACTGCAAGTGAGCTTCTGACAGAGTAGGCGAAACGTTTTATTAATAAAGATACCCAAGTGTTGCACCTGTGTCTAAGACAGGTGAACATTGCAGGCTCGCTGAGGTCCCCTCAACATCAACACCGCTGAAGAGTTCTCAGAGGGAGACAGAGAGGATAGTAGAGAAGAAAATTAGGTAAAGAGATGGGGGAAAGGAAGCAAAATAAAGACGAACGAGGGTAAGATGACGAACACGAGAAGACATCGCAAGAAAAAAGTCGTGTGACATGAATGTTAAGATGAAGGAGGAAAAACCGTAGCTACGGCGTCTCTTAACTGAAGACTTGGAAAGTACAATGAACACGGGGGAGGGCGAATGTAAGAGAAAAATTAACGTGTTTCGGAGAGAATAAAAGGTCACAATATCGTGGTTGGAACAATACATGGACCGAAACGTCGGTATGAGTTTCGGTCCCCCTGAGTGCGAGCTATCTGCGTCAAGCCATCTAGGAAAGAGAGAGTGAAGAACTAGGCTTTGAGTGAAGAAATGTGAGCACCAAGAGGCAACTTGAAATTGGGACGAGCTAGCAAGGTTGAGCTCCAGGAAATGGGGCATCAAAAAAGGAGGAATCTCTCAGACAAAACGAAAGGAGATGAGAAACTGGCAGAAGGATGTGGTAATAAGTGAAGAGAGAGAGAGAGAGAGAGAGAAGAGAGAGGGCGATGAAGCTTGTGTCTCTTCAAGTAAGATCATTACACCTTATCAGGAATGTACGAGCTGTGTTGGACTGTACTGTGCTGTGGTGTTTTTTGTTGTCATGTGATTTTGTGCTATGTTGTGTTACCTTGTTAATTTGACTGATTGTGATTGGCCTGTTGTGTATTTGCTGTGTTTTATGGCTGTGTTGTGCTTCTGACACTTCTAAGGAGTATTTTGTTCATTGAATTCTTCAGGCACAGAACCTCAAGAAGTGTAAGAGACCTCCAAATCAGAGACCACCAAGAGGACAGAACCTCTAGATTTCGGTCTTAGAGACCTCAAGAGGTCAGAGACCTCCAAGAGGCTACAGAGACCTCCAAAGTAGAGACCTCAAGAGGTACAGAGACCTCCAAGAAGTACAGAGACCTCCAAGAGGTACAGAGACCTCCAAGAGGTACAGAGACCTCCAAGAAGTACAGAGACCTCCAAGAGGTACAGAGACCTCCAAGAGGTACAGAGACCTCCAAGAGGTACAGAGACCTCCAAGAGGTACAGAGACCTCCAAGAGGTACAGAGACCTCCAAGAGGTACAGAGACCTCAAGAGGTACAGAGACCTCCAAGAGGTACAGAGACCTCCAAGAGGTACAGAGACCTCCAAGAGGTACAGAGACCTCCAAGAGGTACAGAGACCTCCAAGAGGTACAGAGACCTCAAGAGGTACAGAGACCTCCAAGAGGTACAGAGACCTCCAAGAGGTACAGAGACCTCCAAGAGTACAGAGACCTCAAGAGGTACAGAGACCTCCAAGAGGTACAGAGACCTCCAAGAGGTACAGAGACCTCCAAGAGGTACAGAGACCTCCAAGAGGTACAGAGACCTCCAAGAGGTACAGAGACCTCCAAGAGGTACAGAGACCTCCAAGAGGTACAGAGACCTCCAAGAGGTACAGAGACCTCAAGAGGTACAGAGACCTCAAGAGTACAGAGACCTCCAAGAGGTACAGAGACCTCCAAGAGGTACAGAGACCTCCAAGAGGTACAGAGACCTCCAAGAGGTACAGAGACCTCCAAGAGGTACAGAGACCTCCAAGAGGTACAGAGACCTCCAAGAGGTACAGAGACCTCCAAGAGGTACAGAGACCTCCAAGAGGTACAGAGACCTCAAGAGGTACAGAGACCTCCAAGAGGTACAGAGACCTCCAAGAGGTACAGAGACCTCCAAGAGGTACAGAGACCTCAAGAGGTACAGAGACCTCCAAGAGGTACAGAGACCTCCAAGAGGTACAGAGACCTCCAAGAGGTACAGAGACCTCCAAGAGGTACAGAGACCTCAAGAGGTACAGAGACCTCAAACACACTGAACCTAGCAGCACACACACACACACACACTCGGTTTCGTCCGGGTACAAACCACGAATAGCGGACGTAGGCTGGAGCCTGCACTCTCGCTGACTGACCCACTGGAAGTTAACACTTGCGACACACCACAGTCGACCACAGTTTCTACCTGAGGTGTGCTTAGAATTATTACCTTAGTGTCGCTTCTTCAACTCACCTCCTCCTCCTCCTCCTCCTCCTCCTCCTACAACACCTCCTCCTCCTCCTACAACACCTCCTCCTCCTCCTACAACACCTCCTCCTCCTCCTCCTCCTCCTCCTCGCATCAAAGGCGCGACCTGGCAGTGTGTTCAACTCGTTTACAACTCAGCTGCCAAACCACTGCCAAAGCTCGCTGCCAGTGAGCTGCCAAAGCTCGCTGCCAGTGAGCTGCCAGTGAGCTGCCAGTGAGCTGCCAGTGAGCTGCCAGTGAGCTGCCAGTGAGCTGCCAGTGTCTGAGCATCACCAGGAAACGTAGTAATGTGTACGTGGTGTTGCAGGGAGGAGGGAGGGAGTGTAGCAGGGAGGAGGGAGGAATGTAGCAGGGAGGAGGGAGGGAGTGTAGCAGGGAGGAGGGAGGGAGTGTAGCAGGGAGGAGGGAGGGAGTGTAGCAGGGAGGAGGGAGGGAGTGTAGCAGGGAGGAGGGAGGGAGTGTAGCAAGGAGGGATGGAGTGTAGCAGGGAGGTAGTGTATCAAGGAGGGAGGGAGGGAGGAAGTATATCAGGAAGGGAGGTAGTGCATCAGGGAGGGAGGGACTGGGTGTTTATACCATGTGGGGTCTACCTGCTACACACACTGTTATATACTTGGTGGAGGGCGCACTGGTGCCCTGCAGGGTGTAATCAGGGCGGTGAGGGAGAAAGGGAGGGAAGGAGGGTGAGAGGGAGAGAGAGAGGGAGGTAGTGGAGGGATGGAGGGCTTTAGGGAGTGGAGGGAGGAAGTGGAGAGAGGGAGTCGAGGGATGGAGGGAGTGGAGAGAGGGAGTGAAGGGATAGAGGGAGTGGAGGGATAGAGGGAGTGGAGGGAGGGAGGGAGTGGAGGGTAGACTGACCTATATTCAGATATCTAAGGTAAAAACTGCAGCAGCAGCTCAGTGACCGCTACCTCAAGGTGGTGCGTGGGTGGTACCGGGGTACTGGAGGGTGGTACCGGGGTCCTGGTGGGTGGTACCGGGGTACTGGAGGGTGGCACCGGGGTACTGGAGGGTGGTACCGGGGTACTGGAGGGTGGTACCGGGGTACTGGAGGGTGACCGGGGTCCTGGTGGTGGTATCGGGTACTGGAGGGTGGCACCGGGGTCCTGGTGGGTGGTACCGGGGTACTGGAGGGTGGTACTGGGGTCCTGGTGGGTGGTATCGGGGTACTGGAGGGTGGCACAGGGGTACTGGAGGGTGGTACCGGGGTACTGGAGGGTGGTACCGGGGTCCTGGTGGGTGGTATCGGGGTACTGGAGAGTGGCACCGGGGTCCTGGTGGGTGGTACCGGGGTACTGGAGAGGGGTACCGGGGTCCTGGTGGGTGGTATCGGGGAACTGGAGAGTGGCACCGGGGTCCTGGTGGGTGGTACCGGGGTACTGGAGGGTGGTACCGGGGTCCTGGTGGGTGGTATCGGGGTACTGGAGGGTGGTACCGGGGTCCTGGTGGGTGGTACCGGGGTACTGGAGGGTGGTACAGGGGTACTGCAGTGTGGTACCGGGGCACTTGAGGGTTGTACCGGGGTACTGGAGGGTGGTACCGGGGTACTGGAGGGTGGTACCGGGGTACTGGAGGGTGGTACCGGGGTACTGGTGGGTAGTACCGGGGTACTTGAGGGTTGTACAGGGGTACTGGAGGGTGGTACCGGGGTACTGGGGAGTGGTACCAGGGTACTGGAGGATGGTACTTGGATACTGGTGGGTGGTACCTGGGTACTGGAGGGTGGTACCAGGGTACTGGAAGGGGTACAGCGGTACTGGGAGTGGTACCGGATACTGAGGGTACCGGGTACTAAAGGGTGGTACCAGGGTACTGGAAGGGGTACCGGGGTACTGGAGGGTGGTACCGGGGTACTGGAGGGTGGTACCGGGGTACTGGAAGGGGTACAGGGGTACTGGGAGTGGTACCGGGATACTTGGAGTGGTACCGGGGTACTAAAGGGTGGTACCAGGGTACTGAAGGGGTACCGGGGTACTGGAGGGTGGTACCGGGGTACTGGAAGGGGTACCGGGGTATTTGGAGTGGTACCGGGGTACTGGAGGGTGGTACCCAGGTACTGTAAGGGGTACAGGGGTACTGGAGTGTGGTACTGGGAATGGTACCGGGGTACTGGAAGGTGGTACTGGGAGTGGTACCGGGGAACTGGAGGGTGGTACTGGGGTACTGGAGGGTGGCACCCGGGTACTGTTAGGGGTACAGGGGTACTGGAGGGTGGTACTGGGAATGGTACCGGGGTACTGGAAGGTGGCACTGGGAGTGGTACTGGGGTACTGGAGGGTGGTACCGGGGTTCTGGAGGGTGGTACTGGGGTACTGGAGAGTGGTACTGGGGTACCGGGGTACTGGAGGGTGGTACTGGGAGTGGTAGCGGGGTACTGGAGGGTGGTACCGGGATACTGGAAGGGGTACCTGAGGGTTGTATCAGGGAACTGGGAGAGGTAACGGAGGTTGGTACCAGGGGCATCGGAGTGTGGTGTTGGTATACCTGGTATTGTTTACGTGGGCACAAGAAGCGCAATACTGGTGTTGTGTACTCGTGGTATGGTACCGATGATGTGGTACTGGTGTTGTGGTACTGGTGGTGTGTTACCGGTCTGGGATACTGGTAGTTGTGCTAGTTGTATAATACTGGTGATGTGTACTGGTTGGTAGCATGGTATTGGTGGTGTGGTACTGGGGTGGCACTGGTACCATGGTACTGGGGTTCGTACTGGTAGTGTACGACTGGCACCATGGTACTGCGGTGGTACTGGCATCATGGCACTGGTGGTGGTACTGGCACCATGGTACTGGGGAGTAGTACTGGCACCATGGTACCTGGGGGGTAGTACTGGCACCACGGTACTGGGAGGTGGTACTGGCACCATGGTACTGGGGGTGCAACTGGCACCATGGTCCTGGGGGGTAGTACTGGCACCATGGTACTGGGGGTGGTACTGGCACCATGGTACTGGGGGCTGGTACTGGTAGAGTGGTACTGGCACACTACCAGCCTACTAACCTCGCTCACTCATTCATTAAAGACGAAACAAAATGAAAAAACATCCACGTGTACTGAAACCTTAGTCTTCATTTCTCTTCACAATTCGTTCTAATGTCAATGTCAGTGATCTTGAAGGACACGACTGTGTGTGTGTTTATCTACCGTCCACAGGTTAGGTGTGGTCTGGACCAACAGACAGACCATTTCTGTCTGTCTGTTGGTCCATGTGACCGTCTCCAAGGCGACGTTCTGTTCTTTGTTCAGCAAATATCCGAAGTCACAGTCATTCATTACACTCCTTTCATTTCTCGGGTTCCTGTCCTGCTCTGCCATTCTTATTCTTCATTTCCGTCCCATCCCGTGGCTTCTGTCTACCTCTCCTCAATCCTCTTCCGTCCGTAACCTCTCCCTCTCTCTCTCTCTCTCTCTCTCTCTCTCTCTCTCTCTCTCTCTCTCTCTCTCTCTCTCTCTCTCTCTCTCTCTCTCTCTCTCTCTCTCTCTCTCTCTCTCTCTCAATATACACCACACCCAGGAAAACCCATTTCCCCCCTCCCCCCATCAATTTACCTCACCCCTACCCCCATGCCAAATCAACCACACCCAGAGCATTAATAGACAGTCCGGATAGATAGGTTGTGTGACTATAGAGACAGAATAGGTAGACTATGTGAATAGACAGTAACAGATATGAATAGACAGAATAGATAGAATAAATATAGAAAATATATGAACACATAAAACAGACAAAATTGATGAATAGAATTGGCAAGAATATCTGCATAATAGAATATGTAGCAAGAATGGGTCATTACGATGGAGCGATTAGATAGACATGATAGACTATAAATAGAATAGATGGGCTTCATGAATAGAATAGATAGAGAAAAGCAGAATAGATAGAATGAATAGAACATATAGAATAGAGAGAATGGATAGAATAGATAGAATGGATGCAATACATAGAATTGAGAGAATGGATAGAATAGATAGAATGGATGCAATACATAGATTAGACAGAATGGATAGAATAGATAGAATGGATGCAATACATAGATTAGATAGAATGAATAGAACGGATGGAATATATAGGATAGATAGAATAGATTGAATGGATAGAATAGAAAGAATAAATTTAGTAGAATAAATAGAGTAGATAGAATTAATAGAATGAATAGAATATATAGAATAGAATTGATAGAATGGATAGAATAGGAAGAATAGATTGAATAGACAGAATAGAAGGCAACACTACTGATCCTACCCTAAGTTAAACTGACGAAGAGAGAATCCAATCCCAGGATTGGTATTGGATTCTCTCCTTCATCCTGAAGACCCTACCATCACATGATGGGATTTTTTTTTTTAATTGGCGGGGGTCGATAAGGGGGAGGAATTCTTCAGTCACATGACTTGAAGTCTTCTGTGAGTCCGTCCTCTAGTGTGAGTCAGACCAGGGCCAGCCGGGCTAACGTTTCGGTCTCAAGACCGAAAGTTGCACACACACACTCTCACACACACACACACACACACACACACACACACACACACACACACACACACACACACACACATACAAGAAAGAGTATGGAGGCTAAGCAATTTCCTTTTTTTTATTCAGTGTGAGGTCAGATATGTGAGGTAATGAGGCCAACAGTAAGCGTTGGCTGTAAGTGAGGCTGTCAGTCTGTCAGCAGGTGGATGTGTCAGTCTGTCAGCAGATGGGTGTGTCAGTCTGTCAGCGTGTGGGTGTGTCAGTCTGTCAGAGTGTTGCTGACTTAGCTGTGTCTCCACAGCTCCTCCAGACACGTGAAGTCAATCTTACGTGTGAACGACGTCCTCGTCCTCCAGACGAGGACGAGGACGACGAGGAGGAGGAGAGATCGAAACAGAAACAAAGAGGAGAAGCATTAAGAGGAGGAGGAGGAGAAGGAGGAACAACAGAAGTACAAAAGGAAGGAAGAAGGATCAGAAGCACGATAAAGGAGGAGGCCTGACCTTACCACAGTTACCACAAGGTCACACACAGTGTGTGTGTGTGTGTGTGTGTGTGTGTGTGTGTGTGTGTGTGTGTGTGTGTGTGTGTGTGTGTGTGTGTGGTGACCTCATCACACCCAGTGTGTTGTGACCTCATCACACCCAGTGTGTTAGTGACCTCATCACACCCAGTGTGTTGTTACCTCATCACACCAAGTGTGTGTTGTGACCTCATCACACCCAGTGTGTGTTGTGACCTCATCACACCCAGTGTGTTGTGACCTTATCACACCCAGTGAATGGTGACCTCATCACGCCCAGTGTGTGTAATGACCTCATCACACCCAGTGTGTTGTTACCTCATCACACCCAGTGTATGGTGACCTCATCACACCCAGTGTGTGTTGTGACCTCATCACACCCAGTGTGTTGTGACCTCATCACACCCAGTGAATGGTGACCTCATCACACACAGTGTGTGTAGTGACCTCATCACATCCAGTGTGTTGTTACCTCATCACACCCAGTGTATGGTGACCTCATCACACCCAGTGTGTTGTGACCTCATCACACCCAGTGTGTATAGTGACCTCATCACACCCAGTGTGTGTAGTGACCTCATCACACCCAGTGTGTATTGTGACCTCATCACACCAGTGTGTGTTATGACCTCATCACACCCAGTGTGTGTAGTGACCTCATCACACCCAGTGTGTGTAGTGACCTCATCACACCCAGTGTGTGTTGTGACCTCATCACACCCAGTGTGTGTAGTGACCTCATCACACCCAGTGTATGGTGACCTCATCACACCCAGTGTGTTGTGACCTCATCACACCCAGTGTGTTGTGACCTCATCACACCCAGTGTGTGTAGTGACCTCATCACACCCAGTGTGTGTTGTGACCTCATCACACCCAGTGTGTGTTGTGACCTTATATCACACCCAAGACTGAACCCCAGCCTCCCAGCATACATTAGGGGGATTACCAATAGACCCTTGGCTGTCTTCAGGAGGGAGCTGGACAGATACCCTAAGTTAGTACATGACCAGCCGGGCTGTGGTTCGTGCGCTGAATTGCGTGTGGCCATCAGTAACAGCCTGGTTGATCAGGTCCTGATCCACCGTGAGTCCTGGTCGTGGACCGGGCCGCGGGGGGCGCTGACCCCGGGACTCCCTCCAGGTAGACTCCAAGCAGGGTAGGTAGGTTATTACTCAACCGAGGAACGATAGGTTTGCCATCTATTGAAGAATGATAGACTGCCATCTATTGAAGAATGATAGGTTTGCCATCTATTGAAGAATGATAGGCTTGCCATCTATTGAAGAATGATAGGCTTGCCAACTATTGAAGAATGATAGGCTTGCCATCTATTGAAGAATGATAGTCTTGCCATCTATTGAAGAATAATAGGCTTGCCATCTATTGAAGAATGATAGGCTTGCCATCTATTGAAGAATGATAGGTTTGCCATCTATTGAAGAATGATAGATCTGCCATCTATTGAAGAATGATAGATTTGCATCTATTGAAGAATGATAGGCTTGCCATCTATTGAAGAATGATAGGCTTACCAACTATTGAAGAATGATAGGCTTGCCATCTATTGAAGAATGATAGGCTTGCCAACTATTGAAGAATGATAGGCTTGCCATCTATTGAAGAATGATAGGCTTGCCATCTATTGAAGAATGATAGGTTTGCCATCTATTGAAGAATGATAGATCTGCCATCTATTGAAGAATGATAGATTTGCCATCTATTGAAGAATGATAGGCTTGCCATCTATTGAAGAATGATAGGCTTGCCAACTATTGAAGAATGATAGGCTTGCCATCTATTGAAGAATGATAGGCTTGCCAACTATTGAAGAATGATAGGCTTGCCAACTATTGAAGAATGATAGGCTTGCCATCTATTGAAGAATGATAGTCTTGCCATCTATTGAAGAATGATAGGCTTGTCATCTATTGAAGAATGATAGGTTTGCCATCTATTGAAGAATGATAGGTTTGCCATCTATTGAAGAATGATAGGTTTGCCATCTATTGAAGAATGATAGGTTTGCCATCTATTGAAGAATGATAGGTTTGCCATCTATTGAAGAATGATAGGTTTGCCATCTATTGAAGAATGATAGGTTTGCCATCTATTGAAGAATGATAGGTTTGCCATCTATTGAAGAATGATAGGCTTGCCATCTATTGAAGAATGATAGATTTTCCATCTATTTAAAATCATACGTAGGTTCTAAATCCATTCATGATTTAAGTGGCTGTGTATGTATCAATGTATGATCCAAGTACCGGTGATTTAGCTGGACAAAAACACACAATATGCACTTTATGACTCCTACAATGGAAGTTCTCGGTCCGGGACCTCACCCACTCCAAATGCACCAGCGGTAAGAAACACAGGTACCTGTGTAGTGGCGTTAAACACCTGAGTCCAAGGCAAAATCTCGCTAATTTTCACCTGATTTCTACTCATGTGTTTACCTGGGTCAATAGCTAGGGGTGGTGGTGATTGTAGTGATGGTGGTGGAGGTGGTGGTGGTGGTGGTGGCGGTGGTGAGGTGGTAGTGAGGGAGATAATCAGGGAGATGTAGTTACTTCCGTGCACACACACACACACACACACACACACACACACGCTCGCGCACGAGACAGGAGAAATTACCGGCCAGTGAGTCAACCGTTGCACTTATCCTGCACGTTCTCGTGAGCTGTGTGGCCCACGGCGGTCTGCTGCGTTATTGTTCCAGACACCATGTTTTTGTTCCAGACACCATGTTATTGTTCCAGACACCATGTTATTGTTCCAGACACCATGTTATTGTTCCAGACACCATGTTATTGTTCCAGACACTATGTTATTGTTCCAGACACTATGTTGTTGTCCCAGACACCATGTTATTGTTCCAGACACCATGTTATTGTTCCAGACACTATGTTATTGTTCCAGACACTATGTTGTTGTCCCAGACACCATGTTATTGTTCCAGACACTATGTTATTGTTCCAGACACTATGTTGTTGTTCCAGACACCATGTTATTATTTCAGACACTATGTTATTGTTCCAGACACTATGTGTTGTTCCAGACACCATGTTATTATTCCAGACACTATGTTATTGTTCCAGACACTATGTTGTTGTACCAGACACCATGTTATTGTTCCAGACACCATGTTATTGTTCCAGACACTATGTTATTGTTCCAGACACTATGTTGTTGTCCCAGACACCATGTTATTGTTCCAGACACTATGTTATTGTTCCAGACACTATGTTGTTGTTCCAGACACCATGTTATTATTCCAGACACTATGTTATTGTTCCAGACACTATGTGTTGTTCCAGACACCATGTTATTATTCCAGACACTATGTTATTGTTCCAGGCACTATGTTGTTGTCCCAGACACCATGTTATTGTTCCAGACACCATGTTATTGTTACAGACACCATGTTATTGTTCCAGACACCATGCTATTGTTCCATACACTACGATATTGTTCCAGACACCATGTTATTGTTCCAGACACCATGTTATTGTTCCAGACACTATGTTATTATTCCAGACACTATGTTATTGTTCCAGACACCATGTTATTGTTCCAGACACCATGTTATTGTTCCAGACACTATGTTATTGTTCCAGACACCATGTTATTGTTCCAGCACTATGTTATTGTTCCAGACATTATGTTATTGTTCCAGACATCATGGTTTTGTTCCAGACACTATGTTATTGTTCCAGATACCATGTTATTGTTCCAGACATCATGTTATTGTTCCAGACACCATGTTATTGTTCCAGACACTATGATATTGTTCCAGACACTATGTTATTGTTTCATACATCATGTTATTGTTCCAGACACCATGTTATTGTTCCAGACACTATGTTATTGTTCCAGACACTAATTTTACGCATGAAGTCATTCCTATTTCTCAGTTGCCACTTGACGATGGTTCACAATCAACCGAAACGTCGTCAAAGTGTGCGTTATTTCTGATATGTTCCAGCTCCGTTATTGTGACTCGTTGATTGTTCCAGCGCCGTTATTAAGACTCGTTGATTGCTTCAGGAACTGTATTGTGACTTGTTAATTGTTCCAGCTACGGTATTGTGCCATATTAATTGCTCCAGCCACAACATAGTGACTTGTTAATTTTCCAGCCACAGTACTGTGACTCCTTAATTGTTCCATCTACTGTTTTGTGCCATCTTAATTGTTCCATCTACATTATTTTAATTTTTTCTTCTTCTTCACGAAGCCATAAAGCCCAGGCCTATCGCATTTTAATGCTTAGGCCTACGAGAGGACAATTCACTCATTCTCGTGAGGGAGAAGCGCTAAACCCGTAGGGATTCGAGAAGCACCTGTTGGGTGGGCGGGTGAGTGAGAGGTAATCAGGTTCGAGTCGAGGAAGGGAAGAGAACTGCTCCAGTTCCTTGGATCAAGGGACTCTAATCGTGCCTTGAAGGGACTGAGGTAGGGAGGGAATAGAATCGTTTGATCTTAAGGTGAAATTACTCAGGGAGACCATGACTGGAATTATTATGACTGGAATTATCCTGATTGGAATGATCCTGATTGGAATGATCCTGATTGTAATTATCCTGATTGGAATGATCCTGATTAGAATTATCCTGATTGGAATGATCGTGATTGGGTTGATCCTGATTGGAATTATCCTGATTGGAATTATTCTGATTGGAATGATCTTGATTAGAATTATATTGATTGGAATTATCCTGATTGGAATAATCCTGATTGGAATAATCCTGATTGGAATTATCCTGATTAGAATTATCCTGATTGGAATTATTCTCATTGGAATTATCCTGATTGAAATGATTCTCATTGGAATTATTCTGATTGGAATTATTCTGATTGGAATTTTCCTGATTGAAATTATTCTGATTGGAATTATCCTGATTTTAATTATGCTGGTTGGAATTATACTTGTGTTAGAGAATATCTGATTGGAAAGTGTGTGATTGTAAGGATTTGGTGACTTGGTAAGGACCTGCTGAAGCTATATGTTAGTGAGGCGTGACTTGTGTTAGAGGGAGCCTCGTGGCGTGACTTGTGTTAGAGGGAGCCTCGTGGCGTGACTTGTGTTAGAGGGAGCCTGGTGGCGTGACTTGTGTTAGAGGGAGCCTGGTGGCGAGACTTGTGTTAGAGGGAGCCTCGTGGCGTGACTTGTGTTAGAGGGAGCCTCGTGGCGTGACTTGTGTTAGAGGGGGCCTGGTGGTGTGACTTGTGTTAGAGGAGCCTGGTGGCGAGACTTGTGTTAGAGGGAGCCTGGTGGCGGACTTGTGTTAGAGGAGCCTGGTGGCGGACTTGTGTTAGAGGGAGCCTGGTGGCGAGACTTGTGTTAGAGGGAGCCTCGTGGCGTGACTTGTGTTAGAGGGAGCCTCGTGGCGTGACTTGTGTTAGAGGGAGCCTGGTGGTGTGACTTGTGTTAGAGGGAGCCTGGTGGCGTGACTTGTGTTAGAGGGAGCCTCGTGGCGTGACTTGTGTTAGAGGGAGCCTCGTTGCGTGACTTGTGTTAGAGGGAGCCTGGTGGTGTGACTTGTGTTAGAGGGAGCCTGGTGGTGTGACTTGTGTTAGAGGGAGCCTGGTGGCGAGACTTGTGTTAGAGGGAGCCTGGTGGCGAGACTTGTGTTAGAGGGAGCCTGGTGGCGAGACTTGTGTTAGAGGGAGCCTGGTGGTGTGACTTGTGTTAGAGGGAGCCTGGTGGTGTGACTTGTGTTAGAGGGAGCCTGGTGGCGAGACTTGTGTTAGAGGGAGCCTGGTGGCGAGACTTGTGTTAGAGGGAGCCTGGTGGTGTGACTTGTGTTAGAGGGAGCCTGGTGGTGTGACTTGTGTTAGAGGGAGCCTGGTGGCGTGACTTGTGTTAGAGGGAGCCTGGTGGTGTGACTTGTGTTAGAGGGAGCCTGGTGGCGTGACTTGTGTTAGAGGGAGCCTGGTGGCGAGACTTGTGTTAGAGGAGCCTGTGGCGGACTTGTGTTAGAGGAGCCTGGTGGGTGACTTGTGTTAGAGGAGCCTGTGGGTGACTTGTGTTAGAGGGAGCCTGGTGGCGTGACTTGTGTTAGAGGAGCCTGGTGGCGAGACTTGTGTTAGAGGAGCCTGGTGGCGTGACTTGTGTTAGAGGAGCCTGTGGGTGACTTGTGTTAGAGGAGCCTGGTGGGTGACTTGTGTTAGAGGAGCCTGGTGGCGTGACTTGTGTTAGAGGGAGCCTGGTGGCGGACTTGTGTTAGAGGAGCCTGGTGGTGTGACTTGTGTTAGAGGAGCCTGTGGGTGACTTGTGTTAGAGGAGCCTGTGGGTGACTTGTGTTAGAGGAGCCCGTGGCGAGACTTGTGTTAGAGGAGCCTGGTGGCGAGACTTGTGTTAGAGAGCCTGGTGGCGTGACTTGTGTTAGAGGAGCCTGGTGGGTGACTTGTGTTAGAGGGAGCCTGGTGGGTGACTTGTGTTAGAGGAGCCTGGTGGCGGACTTGTGTTAGAGGAGCCTGTGGCGGACTTGTGTTAGAGGAGCCTCGTGGGTGACTTGTGTTAGAGGAGCCTGATGGCGTGACTTGTGTTAGAGGGAGCCTGGTGGCGTGACTTGTGTTAGAGGGAGCCTGGTGGCGTGACTTGTGTTAGAGGGAGCCTGGTGGCGTGACTTGTGTTAGAGGGAGCCTGGTGGCGTGACTTGTGTTAGAGGGAGCCTGGTGGCGTGACTTGTGTTGAGGAGCCTGGTGGCGTGACTTGTGTTAGAGGAGCCGTCGACTGTGTAGGCTTGCTGACTGTGTTAGAGGGAGCCTGGTGGCGTGACTTGTGTTAGAGGGAGCCTGGTGGTGTGACTTGTGTTGAGGGAGCCTGTGGCGGACTTGTGTTAGAGGGACCTCGTGGCGTGACTGTGTTGAGGAGCCTGGTGGCGTGACTTGTGTTAGGGAGCCTGGTGGCGTGACTTGTGTTAGAGGAGCCTGGTGGTGTGACTTGTGTTAGAGGAGCCTGTGGCGGACTTGTGTTAGAGGAGCCTGGTGGCGAGACTTGTGTTAGAGGGAGCCTCGTGGCGGACTTGTGTTAGAGGGAGCCTGGTGGGTGACTTGTGTTAGAGGGAGCCTGGTGGCTGAGGACTTGGTGATTTAGAGGAGCCCTGTGCGGACTTGTGTTAGAGGGAGCCTGGTGGCGAGACTTGTGTTAGAGGAGCCTCGTGGCGTGACTTGTGTTAGAGGAGCCTGGTGGCGTGACTTGTGTTAGAGGAGCCTCGTGGGTGACTTGTGTTAGAGGAGCCGTGGCGTGACTTGTGTTAGAGGAGCCTCGTGGCGTGACTTGTGTTAGAGGAGCCTCGTGGCGTGACTTGTGTTGAGGAGCCTCGTGGCGTGACTTGTGTTAGAGGAGCCTCGTGGCGTGACATGTGTTAGAGGGAGCCTCGTGGCGTGACTTGTGTTGAGGAGCCTGGTGGCGGACTTGTGTTAGAGGCCTCGTGGCGTGACTTGTGTTAGAGGAGCCTGTGTGGCGTGAACTTGATGTGTAGAGGAGCCTCGTGGCGTGACTTGTGTTAGAGGAGCCTGGTGGCGTGACTTGTGTTAGAGGGAGCCTCGTGGCGTGACTTGTGTTAGAGGGAGCCTCGTGGCGTGACATGTGTTAGAAGGAGCCTCTTGGCGTGACTTGTGTTAGAGGAAGCCACGTGGCGTGACTTGTGTTAGAGGGAGCCTGGTGGCGTGACTTGTGTTAGAGGAGCCTCGTGGCGTGACTTGTGTTAGAGGGAGCCTCGTGGCGTGACTTGTGTTAGAGGGAGCCTGGTGGCGTGACTTGTGTTAGAGGGAGCCTCGTGGCGTGACTTGTGTTAGAGGGAGCCTCGTGGCGTGACATGTGTTAGAAGGAGCCTCGTGGCGTGACATGTGTTAGAGGAGCCTCGTGGCGTGACTGTGTTAGAGGAGCCTGTGGCGTGACTTGTGTTGAGGAGCCTCGTGGCGTGACATTGTGTTAGAGGAGCCTGTGGCGTGACTGTGTTAGAGGAGCCTCGTGGCGTGACTTGTGTTAGAGGAGCTCGTGGCGTGACTTGTGTTGGAGGAGCCTGTGGCGTGACATGTGTTGGAGGGAGCCTCGTGGCGTGACATGTGTTGAAGGGAGCCTCGTGGCGTGACATGTGTTAGAGGGAGCCTCGTGGCGTGACTTGTGTTAGAGGGAGCCTCGTGGCGTGACTTGTGTTGAGAGGAGCCTCGTGGCGTGACATGTGTTGGAGGAGCCTCGTGGCGTGACATGTGTTAGGGAGCCTCGTGGCATAACTTGTTTAGAGGGAGCCTCGTGGCGTGACATGTGTTGAAGGAGCCTGGTGGCGTGACTTGTGTTGGAGGGAGCCTGGTGGCGTGACTTGTGTTGGAGGGAGCCTCGTGGCGTGACATGTGTTGGAGGGAGCCTCGTGGCGTGACATGTGTTAGAGGGAGCCTCGTGGCGTGACTTGTGTTAGAGGGAGCCTCGTGGCGTGACATGTGTTGAGGGAGCCTCGTGGCGTGACTTGTGTTAGAGGGAGCCTCGTGGCGTGACTTGTGTTAGAGGGAGCCTCGTGGCGTGACATGTGTTGAAGGAGCCTGGTGGCGTGACTTGTGTTGGAGGGAGCCTGGTGGCGTGACTTGTGTTGGAGGGAGCCTCGTGGCGTGACTTGTGTTAGAGGGAGCCTGGTGGCGTGACTTGTGTTGGAGGGAGCCTCGTGGCGTGACTTGTGTTAGAGGGAGCCTCGTGGCATGACATGTGTTGAAGGGAGCCTGGTGGCGTGACTTGTGTTAGAGGGAGCCTCGTGGCATGACATGTGTTGAAGGGAGCCTGGTGGCGTGACTTGTGTTAGAGGGAGCCTGGTGGCGTGACTTGTGTTGGAGGGAGCCTCGTGGCGTGACTTGTGTTAGAGGGAGCCTCGTGGCGTGACTTGTGTTAGAGGGAGCCTCGTGGCATGACATGTGTTGAAGGGAGCCTGGTGGCGTGACTTGTGTTGGAGGGAGCCTGGTGGCGTGACTTGTGTTGGAGGGAGCCTCGTGCTGACGGCAACACACACACATCTCACAAACTCTCAATATCAACGATGTCTCAAACCTGTACAAATTTTATGACGTACAGACGTCATAAGCAAATACACAAATGTACTCTGCCAGTACTGTGTGTGTACTGCCACAGTTAAATCTCCATACATGACACTACAGAGAGTTCAATGTGTCTCTGACTGTATCTCCGCATCACGAGCTGTTTATAATGACTTGCGAAATCGTAATGACACGATTGCAAACAAACCACTGTACGGGTGGGGATTGAACTCGCGGCAAGTGAGTCGCAAAACTCCAGACCAGCAGGTAAGCCACTGGGCTTACATGATGTTTATAACCTGGCAAACAGACTACAGTTGAAGTTTAATGGATTTCCTCTGACATAGGCCTCCAGCAGCGTGGCAAACTTCAGTGATTTGGCTAAATTATCAGTGAACTAAGAGTATGAGTGAATTTAAATTGGGCTTCTCGTAAAGGCTGAAAATCATTGTTAGACTAGAACTAGTCAAGGAGCTTGAAGAAAGTGGGAGAGTGTAGACAGGAACTAGTCAAGGAGCTTGAAGAAAGTGGGAGAGTGTAGACAGGAACTAGTCAAGGAGCTTGAAGAAAGTGGGAGAGTGTAGACAGGAACTAGTCAAGGAGCTTGAAGAAAGTGGGAGAGTGTAGACAGGAACTAGTCAAGGAGCTTGAAGAAAGTGGGAGAGTGTAGACAGGAACTAGTCAAGGAGCTTGAAGAAAGTGGAGAGTGTAGACAGGAACTAGTCAAGGAGCTTGAAGAAAGTGGGAGAGTGTAGACAGGAACTAGTCAAGGAGCTTGAAGAAAGTGGGAGAGTGTAGACAGGAACTAGTCAAGGAGCTTGAAGAAAGTGGGAGAGTGTAGACAGGAACTAGTCAAGGAGCTTGAAGAAAGTGGGAGAGTGTAGACAGGAACTAGTCAAGGAGCTTGAAGAAAGTGGGAGAGTGTAGACAGGAACTAGTCAAGGAGCTTGAAGAAGTGGGAGAGTGTAGACAGGAACTAGTCAAGGAGCTTGAAGAAAGTGGGAGAGTGTAGACAGGAACTAGTCAAGGAGCTTGAAGAAAGTGGGAGAGTGTAGACAGGAACTAGTCAAGGAGCTTGAAGAAAGTGGGAGAGTGTAGACAGGAACTAGTCAAGGAGCTTGAAGAAAGTGGGAGAGTGTAGACAGGAACTAGTCAAGGAGCTTGAAGAAAGTGGGAGAGTGTGACAGGAACTAGTCAAGGAGCTTGAAGAAAGTGGGAGAGTGTAGACAGGAACTAGTCAAGGAGCTTGAAGAAAGTGGGAGAGTGTAGACAGGAACTAGTCAAGGAGCTTGAAGAAAGTGGGAGAGTGTAGACAGGAACTAGTCAAGGAGCTTGAAGAAAGTGGGAGAGTGTAGACAGGAACTAGTCAAGGAGCTTGAAGAAAGTGGGAGAGTGTAGACAGGAACTAGTCAAGGAGCTTGAAGAAAGTGGGAGAGTGTAGACAGGAACTAGTCAAGGAGCTTGAAGAAAGTGGGAGAGTGTAGACAGGAACTAGTCAAGGAGCTTGAAGAAAGTGGGAGAGTGTAGACAGGAACTAGTCAAGGAGCTTGAAGAAAGTGGGAGAGTGTAGACAGGAACTAGTCAAGGAGCTTGAAGAAAGTGGGAGAGTGTAGACAGGAACTAGTCAAGGAGCTTGAAGAAAGTGGGAGAGTGTAGACAGGAACTAGTCAAGGAGCTTGAAGAAAGTGGGAGAGTGTAGACAGGAACTAGCAGAGTCACTGTCCGCCATAATGAAACGTGTCAAGTAACACATGACTGTGAACAAGAGTGAAAAGATCAGCAAACTACAAGACAAACTAAATTGAGAGGCTCTATCTCCCGGTTCCCCGTGCGTGGAGTATACCTGGAGGGTGCTCCAGGGGTCAACGCCCCCGCAACCTGGTCCATAACCAGGCCTCGCCGATATAACAGTCACATGAAATGTAAAAAAAAAAATGACTGTTGACAGAGACAAGGACCTCACTCTAGAATAACACATCTTGTGCAAAGGTGCCACCAGTTTAGAAATGCGTCCAAAGTCACAGTACCATAGCTGGAACAAGAGACCAAACAACACCCGCACTTGGAAGACACGACCACTGATAATGACAACAGTTGTGACCTCACAGTGGTCCGGCAAGGAAACAAATGTTGTTATAAGGTTTATCCTGAGTGTGGATCTTCTGTAGCAGTAGTAGGAGCACGAGTAGTAGTAGTAGTAGTAGCAGGAATAGTAGCAGCAGGAGTAGTAGTAGTAGTAGTAATAGTAGCAGTAGTAACAGTAATAGTAGCAGTAGTAGTAGAGTATAATGCTCGATATATACAAAGGTTGGGAATGACTAAAGATAAACACACCACCACTGACACACACTTGACCGCCAATATGGCTGCCGCTCACACTATTACGCCACCTTCAAACTCTCTCTCTCTATACATATATATAAAATGGAAATTTATATTAGCTTTCTCGCTCGTAATATCCGCACTGACTACTAAAGTAACTGAATAGAAAAAAAAGAAAGCTTTGTCTCGTTCTTGTAACTATAGGGAGACGCTCAGCCGTGACCGCTGGTCTGAATGTCTGACCGCTGGTCTGAGTATCTGACCGCTGGTCTGAGTGTCTGACCGCTGGTCTGAGTGTCCGTCAGTTGGTCTGAGTGCCTGGCCACTCCCTGCAGGTGTTCACCAAACACTGTCTAGGAAATTCGTCAACTGGCTGACGTGGCGTATAGGAAGCAATGGTCCGACGCTTACCCAAGCGCCCTCACGCCAGTGTCACTTGCGTCAGTATGACCCTACGATGCTGTTTTTGCTATTAAAACGAAGGTGCAGTAAAGGAAAATAATTAACGAGTTTGACTATATATATATATATATATATATATATATATATATATATATATATATATATATATATATATATATATATGTTCTGCCGAATAGGTAAAATTGGTCAGTTAAAAATAACTCATTTAAAATTAAGTCCTTTCTAAAAATTTTATCTTATACGTTTAAAGATATATATTTTTCATTGTGTTAATGTAAAAATTAATTTGTGTGTGTATGCCCAAGTATGTTGAGTTCTATGACAGTCTGGTTGTACCGATACAGTTCTGTGATTAACTATCAGTGAGGCTGTCTAGTTCCGTGACTGTCTGTGGGAAACATAGCTCTGTGTCTTTCTAAATGTCAGTACGTCTATATAACTGCAGTGACTGTTCCACTGTCTCAGTGTGCCCTTCATAGCTCCATGGCTGTACCAGTCACGGCCACACTGATTCGTGTGTATGCCCTCTGGGCACTCATACACGCTCCACACATATACACATCAATACAGTAATACACTGTATGCAATGTATAGGTCCCATCAGATCCTTGTAGATCCCTAACATAACACATCGATTCCAGGCTGAGGGACTGATTACCTCAAACTCTTCCTCTCCTTATACCTTCCTGCGTTGTATTGGACTGATGAAGTCACTGTGTGGCGAAACGTTTCTTCAATAAAGATTCCCATATGTTGCATAAGTGTCTCAAATCTTCAGTAGTAGTAATACAATATGTTCTACCATATTGTATTACTACTACAACTAATATTATTACTACAACTAATATTACTACTACTACTACCACTAGTATTACACCTCACTCTAGGAAATAAATGGGATAAAATACCGACACAATGGAAAAATAAACACATAAGCAGTATAATGTGATCCTTTATTGACAACGTTTCGCCCACGCAGTGGGCTTTATCAAGTAGATAAAGGTAGATCTGTTTGTGACTTGATAAAGCCCACTGCGTGGGCGAAAGTTGTCAATAAAGGATCACATTATACTGCTTATGTGTTTATTTTTCCATATACCCTCTGTGTCCATGTATTGTTTGTAACGGCTTGACAAAGCTCCTGGTGAGCGAAACGTTGCCACAATAAAATGTTACATTAGTTGCCCTTGTGTCCTTTTACTAACATATTGTCGGTAATTCTATCAATATTAATAAAATCATGTAAGCTAGCCGATGCTGGTTGTGAAGGGGCCCCCATACCAGTTCAAGCTTCAGGGCCACAAAAATGTAGGTCCGCCCCTGGATGTTACGTTGTACTCGGTTATTATTTGGGTGGTCCCGGTTACAGCGTGTTCACGGCGTCTCAGTTCTGAATGCTGTACTTTTCTCAAGATTGACGGACTGAACACGTCGACTCCAGATGGAAAATTAGATAACAATCCAGTATAATGCGATCCTTTATTGACAACGTTTCGCCCACACAGTGGGCTTTATCAAGTCACAAACAGATCTACCAGGGACGGGACGTGGCCCGGGTCTTCTCCACGGGGTGACCCGGCAGTGGCTCCCGAAGGAGTGTCGGAGTATACCTGGAGAGAGTACCGGGGGTCAACGCCCCCGCGGCCCGGTCTGTGACCAGGCCTCATGGTGGACCAGGGCCTGATCAACCAGGCTGTTACTGCTAGCCACACGCAATCCAACGTACGAACCACAGCCCGGCTGGTCAGGTACTGACTTTAGGTGCTTGTCCAGTGCCTGCTTGAAGACAGCCAGGGGTCTATTGTTAATCCCTCTTATGTATGTTGGGAGCCAGTTAAACAGTCTTGGGCCCCTGACACTTATTGTGTTGTATCTTATCGTGCTAGTGGAGCCCCTGCTTTTCATTGGGGAGATGTTGCATCGTCTGCCGAGTCTTTTCCTTTCATAGCGAGTGACTCTCGTGTGCAAGTTTGGTATTAATCCCTCGAGAATTTTCCAAGTGTATATAATCATGTATCTCTCCGCCCGTGTTCTAGGGAGTACAGGTTTAGGAACTTCAAGCGTTCCCAGTAATTGAGGTGGTTTATCGCAGTTATGCGTGCCGTGAAGGTTCTCTGTACATTTTCTAGTTCAGCAATTTCACCTGCCTTGAAAGGTGCCGTTAGTGTGCAGCAATATTCCAGCCTAGATAGAACAAGCGACCTGAAAAGTGTCATCATGGGCTTGGCATCCCTGGTTTTGAAGGTTCTCATTATCCATCCTGTCATTTTTCTAGCAGATGCGATTGATACAATGGTATGGTCCTTGAAGGTGAGATCCTCTGACATGACCACTCCCAGGTCTTTGACATTAGTTTTTCGCTCTATTGTGTGGTTGGAATTTGTTTTATACTCCGATGAGATTTTAATTTCCTCACGTTTTCCATATCGGAGTAATTGAAATTTCTCATCATTGAACTTCATATTGTTTTCTGCAGCCCATTTAAAGAGTTGGTTGATGTCCGCTTGGAGTCTTGTAGTGTCTTCATTGGAGGACACTGTCATGTAGATGCGGGTGTCATCTGCAAAGGAAGACACGGCACTGTGGTTTATATCCCTGTCTATGTCCGATATGAGGATGAGGAACAAGATAGGAGCGAGAATTGTACCTTGTGTAACAGAGCTTTTCACCGTAGCCGCCTCAGACTTTACTCTGTTGACTACTACTCTTTGTGTTCTATTTGTTAGGAAATTATAGATCTATCTACCAACTTTTCTTGTTATTCCTTTATCACGCATTTTGTGCTCTATTATACCATGGTCACATTTGTCAAAGGCTTTTGCAAAGTCTGTGTATACTACATCTGCATTCTGTTTGTCTTTTAGAGCATCCAGGACCTTGTCATAGTGATCCAGTAGTTGGGTATCTAGATGGGTGGCGATCTTGCTTCTTAGAACCCTTTCAAATATTTTTATGATATGGGATGTTAGCACTATCGGTCTGTAGTTCTTTGCTATTGCTTTACTGCCCCCTTTGTGGAGTGGGACTATGTCTGTTATTTTTAGTAACTGTGGTACAACCCCAGTGTCCATGCTCTTGCAGTTCTTCATGAACACGGTTTTCCATGTGTCTGGGCCTGTGGCAGAGTGCATGGGCATGTCTTTTATCGCCTTTTCGAAGTCATTTGGCGTCAGGATAATATCAGATAGATGTGTGTCTACCAAAAATTCTGTGTCTCTCTCATAAAAAAATCATTTAGGTCTTCGACTCTCAGTCTGGTTAGCGGCTCGCTAAAAACCGAGTCATATTGGGACTAGAGTAGCTCACTCATTTCCTTGCTGTCATCTGTGTAGGACCCATCCTGTTTAAGTAGTGGCCCAATACTGGTTGTTGTTCTGGACTTTGATTTGGCATAAGAAAAGAAATACTTTGGGTTTCTTTCAATTTCATTTATGGCTTTTAGTTCTTCCGCGTTTCTTGAATCCTATAAGATTCCTTTAGCTTTAGTTCGATGGAGTGTGTACAAGTGATGTACCGTTTACAGCCCTATGGCAGGGGCAGCTCTATGACAAGGGCACAGTGAACTTGAGTAAAGAGTACATGAGTATATATAGGATGGAGAATATAGGGAAGGTTGCAGGCAAGTCTCAAAACCAACCTCCCCAACATTCTCCACTTGAGTCTCCATTCTATATATACACTCATGTACTCTTTACCCAGCTATATCTGTTTGTGACTGGATAAAGCCCACTGTCTGGACGAAACGTAGTCAATAAAGGATCGCCTTCCACTGCATTTGTGTTTATCTTCCCTTAATGGAGGTCGAGGCGTTGCTGGCTATTGTCTTACACAGACCGTCAATAGCAGCGACACATTAGCAGCCACATAACTCACTGGTGCAGCGATGTATTCGTTGGAAGAGGTGCGGGCACCTCTGTTCTTTCTCCCCAGTGTTGTTGCTCGCACTAATGGTGTACACTGTACAGCACCAACAACCTGATAAATTAGACGCGTGTGCAACGCCTCGGTATCCTTATTTTGAAAACGTTTTCGCTAATCGGTGTTTTTTTTTTTTTGCAATTCTATTTACTGAACTAAATAAAGTACCTGTTGGAGAAACGTTTCAAAATAAAGTTACATACGTGATGTACGTGTGTCTAAAAGGTACATAGGTGATGTACGTGTGTCTAAAGGTACATAGGTGATGTACGTGTTTCTTAACGGTACACAGGTGATGTACATGTGTCTCATTCATCACGTTGTCCGTGTTGAGGACGCGAGTGGCTCTTTTCCTGGTGACATCGTGTAGTGTCGTGTGTGTGTGTGTGTGTGTGTGTGTGTGTGTGTGTGTGTCCCTCAAAGTTAAACATTTTTAATTAGTTCTGTTACATCAATCAGTTCTTGGCTGGGTATGGGGAGCTTCAATTCATCAAATATTTCGTGGCGGATGAGGTTTAAAATCTGATCTGTGGCTGCATTTGCGAGCAGCACCGTCACCTTAAAACCGAGGTGCCGTTTATTGTTTGCATTGTAATCCTTAATGTGAATCAAAAAAACATACAGAGTATTGAAGGCGTGGTTGGCTGATCTTAACTAACAGTTTGGTAAGGTGTTTAACCAGGATTCGTCCCAATCTGTGAGAGGAACACTCAGTGTGTTATAAGCAAAACTCAGACGGGGATTCTCAACGTTACCTCCATTATTAACCCCCTCGGCTTGATGTATCTCTCTTACTTCCATACAAAAAAATTTATCGCCATCATAAAGAGACAGAAAAACAAGGTCAGAAACAAAATAAATTATTCAGGTTTTGCACACAAATATTTACCCCTTGCCATATAATTTTTTACCCCCAAGGGGTAAATTTACCCCTGGTTGAGAATGACTGCGTTAGTCTGAGAGTTGTTGGTAAGCTGGAGTAAGAGTTTCTTGGCCTCTCCATTTACCCTAAGAAAAGAGTGAGCTTTTCCGAGGAACGAACTGGTTCCTTTCTTCCATTAGTGGTCCGCTGTGCTTATGTGATGCTGTTAAGATAGGTATTGTATTTTATTATTGCATTCCGCCGGGTTCAGGGGTGACAATGAACCCTGCTTGGCCAGTCGTGTTTACAGGGATGCTGTCCATGGAGGTTCATGAGTGCATTGCTGCCCTCATTAAACTAGCTGGCTTCTGAGATGGCAGCCATGATCAGACATATATGAACCCTATCTGAAACTCAGTGAATCTAAGATGGTGGTTTTTATAGCCATGGTTAATTTGTGGTTTGCAAATATCTTGATGAGTGGATGCGTGTGTTTTAGCCACAGTTGTGGGCATAATATACCAATTACACCACTAAAACTTACCTCTTAGATTTATAAACAATTAGTTTTATAAACACTTACCAGTTGACTGTTCTTAAACTGGTGCCACCAGGGAAGAGATGAGTGCCACACTACTGAGTGTGGCTGGAGTGCCACACTACGCAGGTGCAGATGAGTGCCACTCAACGGAGTGTAAGTAGATGGCACACTACAGGTGAGTGCCACTCTAAGGCGGGGTAACTGGTATTCTCAACTAGAGTGGGGTGTGGTGGCCCCCTCCGGGTGGTTGACACACTAAAGAGGCGAGCACTGTGATGGAGGTGAGAGAAGCAGAGAAAGCGTACCACCACTCTATGTGGTGGCCGATGGCAGACTGACTGTGTTATCTCCACACTACACCATCACCACCACCACCACCACCACCACCACCACCACCACCACCACCACCACCACCACCACCACCACCACCACCACCACAGCATCAACAGCAGCAGCGGGCAGAGTACGACAGACAGGAAGGGTCAAGATTCATCAAGGCTGTTAAAAGACCACACCCAAGACTGACCCCCCCCCTCATCCAGCCCTCCCTCTCCTCCCTTAAACCATATCACACCACACCCTCCACCACCACCCACCACCCCACCCCCCTCCACCACCACCCACCACCCACACACACCTCCACCACCACCCACTCACCCACACCACACCCTCCACCACCACCCCACTCACCCACACCACACCCTCCACCACCACCCCACTCACCCACACCACACCTTCCACCACTACCCCACTCACCCACACCACACCTCCACCACCACCCCACTCACCCACACCACACCCTCCACCACCACCCCACTCACCCACACCACACCTTCCACCACTACCCCACTCACCCACATTTATTATGCACTAAAATTAATCATCTTAATAAAGCTATTTATAATAATAATAATAATAATAATAATAATAATAATAATAATAATAATAATAATATATTATTATTATTATTATTATTATTATTATTATTATTATTATTATTATTATTATTATACATTTTTAAATGTTGAAGTATACATACACATGTAAGGTTGTTTTATTACATCTTCCTTCATTCAATACATAATACAGGTATAATACAGGTATAATACAGGTATAACACAGGTATAATACAGGTATAATACAGGTATAATACAGGTATAATACAGGTATAATACATGTATAATACAGGTATAATACAGGTAAAATACATGTATAATACAGGTATAATACAGGTATAATACAGGTATAATACAGGTATAATACAGGAATAATACAGGTATAATACATGTATAATACAGGTATAATACAGGTAAAATACAGGTATAATACACGTACAATATGACTGAGGAGATGCTGTATTAAGTTAAGGACCTACAGAGACTTTGGTCCGGGACCTGATGTAACCAATACATTGTGTAGAGTGTATACATGTATGTTAGGGTTCCACGGGTACGAGAGTACCTCGAGGGCATATACAGGGTTCACTCTGGCACTGTACCCAGGCACCTTAAACCACACTACACCTGTGCAGGTGTGTGGGTGTGGTCAGGACAGGTGTGAGGGCGTCGTCAGGACAAGTTTGTGAACGCGGGCAGATGTGTTTGTGAGCGCGTTCAGGACAGGTGTGTGGAAGTGGTCAGAGCAGGTGTGTGGGCACGGTCAGGGGAACAGGTGTGTGGGCGCGGGCAGTACAGATGTGTGGGCGCGTCCAGGACAGGTGTGTGGGCGTGGTCGGGAGGACAGGTGTGTGGCTGCGGGCGATACAGGTGTGTGGGAGCGGGTTGGACAGGTGTGTAAGCGTCGGCAGAATAAATGTGTGGGAGTGATCAGGACAGATGTGTGGGCGCTGGCGGTACAGGTGTGTGGGAACGGGAAGGACAGGTGTGTGGGCGCGGGCGGTACAGGTGTGTGTGAGAGGGTAGGACAGATGTGTGGGAGTGGTCAGGACAAATGTGTGGGCGCCGCATTACATATGTGTGGGCGTGGTCAGGTGTATGAAAGCGTGTAGGACATGTGTGTGCGAGTGATCAGGACAAGTGTGTTGGCGCGGTCATGACAGGTGTGTAGGCGTGGTCAGTACAGGTGTGTGTGCGCGCGCGGTCAGGACAAGTGTGTGGGCGCGAGTGGTACAGGTGTGTGGGAACGCGTAGGACATGTGTGTGGGAGTGGTCAGGACAGGTGTGTGAAAGTGGTTAGGACATGTGTGTGGGAGTGGTCAGGACAGGTGCGTGGGCGCGAGTGGTACAGGTGTGTGGGAGCGGGTAGGATAGATGTGTAGGCGCGGGTGGTACAGGTGTATGAAAGCGGGTAGGACATGTGTGTGGGATTAGTCAGGACAGGTGTGTGGGCGCGGTCAGGACAGGTGTGTGGGCGCAAGTGGTACAGGTGTGTGGAAGAGGGTAGGACATGTGTGTAAGAGTGGTCAGGACAGGTGTGTGGACTCGGTCAGGACAGGTGTGTAGGCGTGGTCAGGACAGGTGTGTGTGCGCGCGATCAGGACAGGTGTGTGGGCGCGAGTGGTACAGGTGTGTGGGAGCGGGTAGGACATGTGTGTGGGAGTGATCAGGACAGGTGTGTGGGCGCGGTCAGGACAGGTGTGTGGCGTGGTCAGGGGAACAGGTGTGTGGAGCGGAGTGGTACAGTGTGTGGGAGGGGTAGGACAGGTGTGTGGGCGCGAGTGGTACAGGTGTGAGCGGTAGATGTGTGTGGAGCAGGACAGGTGTGGCGTAGGTACAGGTGTGTGGGGACAAGTGTGAGGTACAGGTATGTGGGAGCGGTAGACATGTTGGAAGTGGTCAGACAGGTGTTGGGTGGACATGTGTGGGAGTGGTCAGGACAGGTGTGTGGGCGCGAGTGGTACAGGTGTGTGGGAGCGGGTAGGACAGGTGTGTGGGCGCGAGTGGTACAGGTATGTGGGAGCGGGTAGGACATGTGTGTGGAAGTGGTCAGTGTACAGGTGTAGGGGTGGAATGTTAGCGGGTGAGGACATGTGTGTGGGATGGTAGCAGGACGGTGTGTGGGCGCGAGTGGTACAGGTGTGTGGGAGCGGGTAGGACAGGTGTGTGGTCGCGGGTGGAACAGGTGTGGGCGCGCGGTCAGGACAGGTGTGTGGGCGTGGTCAGTGTTTACCAGCGTGACGTTTGGGTCTGGGTTGTTTTTAGAGGCGGTGGAACTCCTAGGTCGCTGGGTTGTTGTATTTGGGTTCGTCCGCTTGTGTCAATTAGCGTGTCCCCGCCCAGCCACGGCCGCCCACAAAGACGCAAATCAACAAAGCAAGGCCCCAACCAAACAATACACTCATACATACCCAGAGACCCTATATATGAAACACAATTTGTATACGTAATCTGTAACATTAGAAAGTGCCCTCACAGCTGAGAGAAGAATGGCTGAGCTGAGGGAGTTATGGCTGAGCTGAGGGAGTTATGGCTGAGCTGAGGGAGTGATGGCTGAGCTGAGGGAGTTATGGCTGAGCTGAGGGAGTTATGACTGAGCTTATTGTGCCACACATATCCATCCTGTGGATGGTAGCGCAAGAGCATATGGATACACGAAAGGCCTTCGAACTAGGCCATAAAAAAATTAACAGAACATCTGGATAAATATATTTATTTACATTTAATATTTCACCTACCGTCTGCAAATTCAGGCTATTTTATTTACTATATCTGGTATCTTATCTTCATTAATAGGACACCTTCAAATATCTCATAGACTATATTGTATATCACGCTATTTGTGGGGAAATTTATCTCAAACGAGGGGAGATAAGGGGCTAAGCTCCCCCCCTCTCTCTACGTTCCCACACAGGGGACGCAGGAGGGCCAAGAGGGGTCATAATCCTTCCTCTTTCCATTGCTGTCTATATTATGATGTCTATCTCTATATTCCATGTTTGTGAAGAACGATAATGAAGAAAATCTATCTGAGAGATGATCAAAGAAAATGGAAGAGTAATGAAACAAAAAACGTGTTATTATTATTATTAATTATTATTATTATTATTATTATTATTATTATTATTATCATTATTATTATTATTATTATTATTATTATTATTATTATTAAATTTTCATTAGTAATAATAATAATAATAATTATATTATTATTATTATTATTATTATTATTATTATTATTATTATTATTATTATTATTATTATTATTATTATTATTATTATTATTATTATTATTATTATGCTTCTTCTTCAGTAAAATACAGGTAAATATAAACATTCGCCTGTACTCTACAGAAGAAATTTACTATGCTAATAGAACACACAACACTGTGTTGTTAGTGAGACCCAAGTGTTGCACATGTGTGTTACTGATCAGTAGAGAACTACCATAACTCCTCACTGCTCCAGTCTATATACCCCACCTCGGGAAGAAGAAAAGAATAGGAAGGGAAAAGAGCGAAAGACGATGGATGAGAAGACTAAAACAGAACAAAAGGCGGAGAAGACTGTATGTTAGGAAGACAGACATCATGGTTGAGGGTCTTGGTACAGCGATCAATGAGAGGCTGGATGAGAAATAAAACAGGAGAGGAGACACTGAAGCAGATAATCAGAAAGAAGCAGCAGAGAATGGGAAAATAATCAAAATTAAGAAGGTTTGCAATTTGTGCGGCCAGTGAAAACAATATTCAGAGATGCGCTTATGATATATTATATGGAGTTTACCTGGAGAGGGTGTCGGGGGTCAACGCCCCCGCGGCCCGGTCTGAGACCAGGCCTCATGGTCGATCAGGGTTTGATCAACTATGCTGTTACTGCCTAATGTATGCTGGGAGGCAGATGAACAGCCTTGGGCCCCGGACACTTATGGTGTTGTCTCTCAGTGTACTCGTGGCACCCCTGCTTTTCATCGGGGGAATGTTGCATCTCCTACCGAGAGAGTTGTGTCTGGACGAAGAGTGGAGGAGGAAGGGAAGGCAGCCAAAGAATGGAGGGCAGGTCAGAAACATAAGAATGTTATCAGGCAGGAAACAGGAAAATCAACAGAGTAATGAGCAGTCCATCACCCAGTGGTACACAAATGATGGCAGGTGACAGGTCATAGAACACTAGTACTCCCTCATCCTCTCCTTACAAGTGTCCCCCCTCCAGTGTCCATCTACCAACTATACTGTCCCCTACACCAGATACTGCCACACTGATCAGTGATTCACTCCACTGACTGATTTAGAAAGCCACATGAGCAAACACTGGGACATATTGATTAGAAAACGTTTCGGTCCTGGGACGCTGATCACTTCTAACACACAGAGGTTAAAAATAGTATGTCAGAAGTGATCAAGGTCCCAGGACCGAAACGTTTTCTAATAAATATGTCCTAGTGTTTAATTATGTACTTTTCTAACTCAATTTACCGGTATGTATTACCAAGGTTTGATACCAGTCCACTGACTGCTGCATCCACAACTCTACTCACTAGTCCTCCCACACCTGCATGAACCACCCATACCCACGGATGTTAAATGCATCAAGAGACAAAGTGAAAGATTAAACATCTGGAACATAAATGTTGATGGTAGTGCAAACAACATCAGTGAGATGAAGATGAGAATAGGAGAAGCATCACCAGTTTAATATCCATAGCGGAAACGAAGCTTGTAGGAATAGCTAATACAATATTCCCTGAGGGACATCACATCCTCATCCTTATTCATGTTTATAACACACTCATTGTTAGAGCGGCCCAAAATATTTGCTTTACTGGCGCTAAGTGACGTTAATAGCGTTAATAAAATTAGTATAAATAATACATTATATTTGACCTAGACAGCATTCGAAACAGATGAATAAATAAGAACGAAATCAGATTAATACATGGTATAAAAATATCATTTGCTGGTAGTATCCAGAATTTTTTTTATACCATGTATTAATCTGAATTCATTCATATTTATTCATCTGTTTAAAATGCTTTCTAGGTTAAATATAATGCATTATTTAACACTAATTTTATCAACGCTATTAACGTATATTTTCAATTTCTACGTGTCAGTCTCTCATCATTCTACTTTAAGAGTTCTCAAGGTGTCTAGTACAAGTTCTCAAGGTGTCTAGTACAAGTTCTCAAGGTGTCTAGTACAAGTTCTCAAGGTGTCTAGTACAAGAGCTTCCCCACACAGGGGACTAACTTTTACATCTTTGAATATTTTCGACGTATTTATGTCGATTTTGTGATATGGAGACCAGAACTGCGCCACAAATTCTAAATGAGCCAGACCAGTGATGTGTAGAGATGTGATATAAACTTGGGACTTCTTTTATTTGCACTTTTTGATATTAATCCAGCGAACACTTATAAATTTTGTCTTGACTTCGGATTTCGTCTAATCAGAACTCTAAAGCATTTCGGCATTCATAATAAAAAAAAAAATATCCCCTTCGCATTCGATATGATTAAGTTCTACATTACTCTTGTCCACACTGAACTTCATCTGCCAGTTTTCTCAACTAGAACATTACCTTATCCAAAACATCCTGAAGCTCCCTGGTGTCCTCAAATTTTATTTGCTTACCTATTTTGGGGCCGACAGCGACCTTGCCTAAGTCACTATTTCTCAGTGTAGGTCGGTAGGGTACATTGCCAAACAGAAGGTCCATCACTGACCCCTATGGAATGCCACTTGTAACTGGAACTCATTCTGATTTCTCCTCATTCAAGCAAATTCTCTGTCGTTTAACGACTTGTGATATAAGGCACTGGTGTGCCTTCCGGAGTCGACACTTTATGACATAACTCCGTGGTATGCCTTCCACAACTTCCTAGTTCACAAATGCGTTCAGAACTGCCTCTCGAAAGGTCACAGGGCAAGGCCTTGAGAGCTCAAAGGTCACTAGTTGAAGGTCGTATCAATGGTGTGGTACTTCCCTGGTACTACTAACCCACCCCATATAAATGTCAAGTCCTATCATTAGGTCCTCAATTATCAAAGGTCAGTAACGCAGTTGAGTGTGGCAGACCGGTTGACGCTGTCCCTGATTATCACATTTTGATTAATCATTATTGTTCTTTTTCTGTGGTGGTGTGTAGTTTATGGGGTAATTGAAGTGTACTCAGCTACATGCTAGATATGGTTATGGGCATTTCTCTGAGATATATGTGTGTGTGTGTGTGTGTGTGTGTGTGTGTGTGGACACTCACTGTGTTCTTTGTGAGGGATGTGAGCTGAATCTCGGCTCCTTTCAACTGGGAAACTGTTCTGGTCACAAACACTCTGGATTTTTTCCCCAATTTTGTCCTTAGTTGTTGAGGCGTGGGCACCACTCGGGTGTTGTACACTCTACGAAGAGCTTAAAATACGATGTTTTGATTGGCCCTAAACGATTCTTTGTCGAGATTTCTAAAGGCAGTTCTAAGCTTCACCACACTCGCATATACCGCTAAAGTTTTTCGGTAGACGCGCGCCACTGAATCCTTTTCCTAGTTTGTGGCCTTCAATTTTTTCCCCTCATAGGCTGTACTGAGTGTGTTGCGCTTTGCTCCCCTAAACTATGCTCTTAATTTTACACTTAGTGGGATCGAACTCCAGTACATGTTCATGTCACCGCCCTTGCAATATACCCTGGTTTTCCCTGGAGTCCCTTCGTGTTTACACCCATGCGTAGAGGCTTCGTTGCATCACCAGCACACACTGATATACATGACTCACTTACCTTAGGAATGTCATTTACATATATCAGGAGCAGTATTGATCCTTGTGGCACACTACACGTCACTTTCAACCCACCTGTTACTTTTCCCCGAAATATAACTCTCGTCTTCCTCATAGTATTCTTGGGTATATTATTTTTTCTCGTTTACCGTTATTCCTAGCCTCTTTCTACATCATATGAGCTTAACCTTTTGCGTGGTATTGTGTTCATCGATTTCCTGGAGTCCAGGAAAATGCAATCCCCGCGGTCCTTTACTCGTCAATGTCTTACTAAGGTCCCCCATAGAATTTCGGTAAGTTTACGACACAAGATATGTCATGCGTGTGTGTGTGTGTGTGTGTGTGTGTGTGTGTGTGTGTGTGTGTGTGTGTGTGTGTGTGTGTGTGTGTGTGTGTGTGTGTGTGTGTGTGTGTGTGTGTGTGTGTGTGTATTCACAGGTATATATTTGGTGGTGGTCAAGATTAAGCTCCAGGGCCCCTCCTCCAAGAATACTTTGACAGGCATCACTGTATGTGCGTGCGTTCAGGCATGCATGCGTGCGTGCTTGTGTTCATGGGTATGAGTGAGGAGAGAGAGAGAGAGAGAGAGGGGCGGAGATTTCAACGCTCCGGGAGAGAATGAGCCGAAGTATGCAGTTTAAAACAAATTTTGTGGCACCCCAAATTATCAACCATCTTCTCCAACATCAGTACACACACACACACACACACACACACACACTCACACTTATATTTACCAATTTCCCCCCCTTTCTTTATTTCTCCTCCTCCTCTTCCTCCTCCTCCTCCTCCTCGTCTTCCACCTCTTCTTCTTCATGCTCCTCCTCCCTTGTGACAGTAATGGCACATTTCCTGGTAATAACTTACCACAACAACGTTACTCATATGAGTGAAAGATGCATCACAAAAACTCAATAATTACACACACTTGACACCACCACATAAATCGTCCGTTTTCGCACGCTCTGTGATGGTGTGTGTACTAGCCTCCCTGCTGGTGGTGCTGCTGGTGGTAGTGATGGTGCTGTTGATGGTGCTGGTGGTGGTGCTGGTAGTGATGGTGCGGGTGGTGGTGGTGGTGGTAGTGGTGTGGTAGTGGTGGTGCTGGTGTGGTTCTGTTGGTGGTAGTGATGGTGCTGGTGCTGGTTCTGGTGGTGGTGCTGGTGCTGGTGGTAGTGGTGGTGGTAGTGGTGGTGCTGGTGGTTGTTCTGGTGGTGGTAGTTGTGGTGTTGTTAGTGGTGGTGCTGGTGGTGGTAGTGATGGTGGTGGTGGTGGTGGTGGTGCTGGTTCTGGTGGTGCTGGTGCTGGTGGTGGTAGTGGTGGTGGTAGTGGTGGTGGTAGTGGTGGTGGTAGTGGTGGTGCTGGTGGTGGTTCTGGTGGTGGTAGTGGTGGTGGTGGTGATGGTGGTGCTGGTAGTTCTGGTAGTGATGGTGCTGGTGGTGGTAGTGGTGGTGCTGGTTCTGGTGGTGGTGGTGGTGGGGCTGGTGGTGGTGCTGGTAGTGGTGGTGGTGGTGGTGGTAGTGATGGTGCTGGTGGTGGTGCTGGTGGTGGTGGTGGTAGTGGTGGTGGTAGTGATGGTAGTAGTGGTGGTGCTGGTGGTGGTTCTGGTGGTGATAGTGGTGATGCTGGTTCTGGTGGTGATGGTGGTGGTGGTGGTGGTGGTAGTGGTGGTGCTGGTGGTGGTTCTGGTGGTGGTAGTGGTGGTGCTGGTTCTGGTGGTGTTGGTGATGGTGGTGATGGTGGTGTTGGTAGTGATGATGCTGGTGGTGGTAGTGGTGGTGCTGGTTCTGGTGGTGGTGGTGGTGGTGGTGGTGGTGGGGCTGGTAGTGGTGGTGCTGGTGGTGGTAGTGATGGTGCTGGTGGTGGTGCTGGTGGTGGTGGTGGTAGTGGTGGTGGTAGTGATGGTGGTAGTGGTGGTGTTGGTGGTGGTTCTGGTGGTGGTAGTGGTGGTGCTGGTTCTGGTGGTGATGGTGGTGGTGGTAGTGGTGAGGTAGTGGTGGTGCTGGTGGTGGTTCTGGTGGTGGTAGTGGTGGTGCTGGTTCTGGTGGTGATGGTGGTGCTGGTAGTGATGATGCTGGTGGTGGTAGTGGTGGTGCTGTTTCTGGTGGTGGTGCTGGTGGTGGTGGTGCTGTTTGTGGTGTGGTGGTAGTTCTGGTGGTGGTGCTGGTGGTGCTGGTGGTGGTGGTGGTGGTGGTGGTGCTGTTTCTGGTGGTGGTGGTGGTGGTAGTGGTAGTTCTGGTGGTGGTAGTGGTGGTGCTGGTGGTGCTGGTGGTGCTGGTGGTGGTGGTGGTGGTGGTGCTGGTGGTGTCACAATATAGGTCAGGGTACCAGCGCTACACTTACATTGAGTAAGTAAATCTTAGCCCACCTCCCCTCCCCGTCCCCCTCCCCCCTCCCCCTCCTGACGAGTAACAGTACAGGATAAAAGTTAAACAAACTTGACCTCACACTCTACAAACAACGCAATAAACATTAGCTTAATAATTTATTATAATTTATATTCATAATAATAATAATTAATTATTAAATTATTATTATTAATTATTATTACTATTATTTTTCAATATTACTAATTATTATTATTATTATTATTATTATTATTATTATTATTATTATTATTATTATGTAGATAATAATAATGTGTCATTTTTGGGCCTAGTTATGCCTTTTTGAAAATAATTATGCATTTTTGAACCTAGTTATGCATTTTTGAACCTAGTTATGCATTTTGAACCTAATTATGCATTTTTGAACCTAGTTATGCATTTTTGTGAACCTAGTTATGCATTTTGAACCTAGTTATGCATTTTTGTGAACCTAGTTATGCATTTTTGAACATAGTTATGCATTTTTGTGAACCTAGTTATGCATTTTGAGCCTAGTTATGCATTTTTGAACCTAGTTATGCATTTTTGAACCTAATGAAGTTATGCATTTTTTGTGAACCTAGTTATGCATTTTGAGCCTAGTTATGCATTTTTGTGAACCTAGCATTTATGCATTTTATAGTTAGCAGACCTAGTTAGCTTGACATTTTTGTGAACCTAGTTATGCATTTTGAGCCTAGTTTGCATTTTACCTAGTTATGCTTTTGTGAACCTAGTTATGCATTTTTGTGAACCTAGTTATGCATTTTGTGAACCTAGTTATGCATTTTGTGAACCTAGTTATGCATTTTGTGAACCTATTATGCATTTGTGAACCTATTTATGCATTAACCCTTTTGAAGGATAACCAGGATTGAACTGATTTAATCTGGAAATGCTGGAAAGAAGTAGGAGAACTGAGGATCATGACTGAGAAGAGGACCAAGTTTCGCCCATTCATGGGAACAGGAATGAATTGGTGTGATGAACGGTAGTCGTACTCATCTTACAGAAGGTCACTGTCATCCTGCATTGAAGGTCTCGTACTGTACAGCACTGGGTCATGTCACTCCTGCAGAGGTTATGTCACTGTGCTGAGGTCATATCACTCGTGCTGAGGTCATATCACTCGTGCTGAGGTCATGTCACTTCTGCAAAAGTCATCTCATTCCTGCAGAAGTAATGTCACTCCTGCAGAACTCATCTCACTCGTGCAGAATCATCTCACTCGTGCAGAAGTCATCTCACTCGTGCAGAAGTCATCTCACTCGTGCAGAAGTCATCTCACTCGTGCAGAGCTCATCTCACTCGTGTAGAACTCATCTCACTCGTGCAGAACTCATCTCACTCGTGCAGAAGTCATCTCACTCCTGCAGAAGTCATTTCACTCCTGCAGAACTCATCTCACTCGTGCAGAACTCATCTCACTCGTGCAGAACTCATCTCACTCGTGCAGAGTCATCTCACTCGTGCAGAACTCATCTCACTCGTGCAGAACTCATCTCACTCGTGCAGAAGTCATCTCACTCGTGCAGAACTCATCTCACTCGTGCAGAGCTCATCTCACTCGTGTAGAACTCATCTCACTCGTGCAGAACTCATCTCACTCGTGCAGAAGTCATCTCACTCGTGCAGAAGTCATCTCACTCTGCAGAACTCATCTCACTCGTGCAGAAGTCATCTCACTCGTGCAGCTCATTCACTTGCAGAACTCATCTCACTCGTGCAGAAGTCATCTCACCCCGTGCAGAATCATCTCACTCGTGCAGAACTCATCTCACTCGTGCAGAACTCATCTCACTCGTGCAGAACTCATCTCACTCGTGCAGAAGTCATCTCACTCGTGCAGAACTCATCTCACTCGTGCAGAAGTCATCTCACTCGTGCAGAAGTCATCTCACTCGTGCAGAAGTCATCTCACTCGTGCAGAAGTCATCTCACTCGTGCAGAAGTCATCTCACTCGTGCAGAAGTCATCTCACTCGTGCAGAAGTCATCTCACTCGTGCAGAAGTCATCTCACTCGTGCAGAAGTCATCTCACTCGTGCAGAAGTCATCTCACTCGTGCAGAAGTCATCTCCTCGTGCAAATCATCTCACTCGTGCAGAACTCATCTCACTCGTGCAGAATCATCTCACTCGTGCAGAAGTCACTCACTCGTGCAGAATCATCTCACTCGTGCAGAACTCATCTCACTCGTGCAGACTACTCACTGTGCAGAGTCATCTCACTCGTGTCAGAACTCATCTCACTCGTGCAAACTCATCTCACTCGTGCAGAAGTCATCTCACTCTGCAGAGTCATTCACTCCTGAGAACTCATCTCACTCGTGCAGAATCATCTCACTCGTGCAAAGTCACTCACTCTGCAGACTCATCTCACTCGTGCAGAACTCATCTCACTCGTGCAGAAGTCATCTCACTCGTGCAGAAGTCATCTCACTCGTGCAGAAGTCATCTCACTCGTGCAGAAGTCATCTCACTCGTGCAGAAGTCATCTCACTCGTGCAGAACTCATCTCACTCGTGCAGAAGTCATCTCACTCGTGCAGAAGTCTCTCATCTCACTCGTGCAGAAGTCATCCTCACTCCGTGCAGAACTCATCTCACTCCTGCAGGAGTCATACAGGTTAAATAAATACATGTTAATTCTTCAATAAATTAAACTGAGAGTTAAGACCACCAGAAGGAAAAAAAATATATAAGAATATTCTTGTTGTTGTGGAGTCTCAAGTCAGGTACACTTGTCAGACCATTTTTACTAGTTACTCGAGAGTCAGGACGAGAGTTTGTCTTCTATGTATAGAAGACAAACTGATAGCGTGAGCATGATCAGCAATAAAGAATTAGACACATGGGCAACATCTGGGCATCTCGATACCCAGATTCTGCACATGTGTCTTGTTGGTACTGTGTACTGTGCATTTACATGAGTAGCAATATTGTGCCTGGAAGGATATTTGTAGGGAATGATGAGGGTGGGATACCTGGAATATGTGGCACTGTGCCTTACACTGTGCAGGTGTACTGAGACGGCATAGAGCCACATGATTCCAGGTGAACCTTCTTGACACCTGGGTTACCTGTGTTAGGTAAGTGTTATGTATATATGAGATGTTATGTATATGTGAGTTATGTATATAGATGCTATGTATATGTTTCAAAATGGAGGAGTCACTGGTCTGTCTGGGGTCTTATCTGGATCATAGTGGTACCAATCTGGGGTCTTACACTGTTCATAACAGTGGTCCTCTGGGGTCTTGACACTGGTTCATAACAGTGGTCCCTCCTGGGAGTCTTAAACTGGTTCATAACAGTGGTCCGTCTGGGGGTCTAACACTGGTTCATAACAGTGGTCTGTCTGGGGTCTAACACTGGTTCATAACAGTGGTCTGTCTGGGGGTCTTACACTAGTTCATAACAGTGGTCCGTCTGGGGGTCTTACACTGGTTCATAACAGTGGTCCGTCTGGGGGTCTTACACTGGTTCATAACGGTGGTCCCTCTGGGGGTCTTACACTGGTTCATAACAGTGGACCGTCTGGGGGTCTTACACTGGTTCATAACAGTGGTCCGTCTGGGGGTCTTACACTTGTTCATAACGGTGGTCCCTCTGGGGGTCTTACACTGGTTCATAACAGTGGTCCCTCTGGGGGTCTAACACTGGTTCATAACAGTGGTCCGACAATATTCAACAGTTAAGAAACTATAAGAGAGGTTGGCCTACAACATCGGAGGTTTTGTGAAATAATCCTTAGGCATGGGTGTGTCTAGGGAGGGAGGGGCTTGTGGAATCTAAACCATCAACAAAAAACATTCAGAATCTAGTACAGACACTCGTGAGGCGGGTGCTAATATAAGCAAGAAAAGTGATGGGGGGGGGGGGAATGAAAGATAACCAGAGGAGAGATGTAAAGAAATAAACTTCCGTAATGTCTGTTTTGAAAACAGTCGAAGTATAAAAGCAAATTATAGGAATTAAGACTAATTGGAAGCTCAGAAAACAGGACAAGCTGGAGTTTTGGTCATCTGACCGAGGCCTTCCGCTGGCTTACCGGTCTAACCTTTTCATGATTATAACCACTGAGTCTTTGAACTTAAAGTGCTGGAACATGGCTACTGAACGACACATGTATAAAGGTATTCAAAACAACCACTATGAAAAAAAATAGTGAACATCCAAGCGCTTTCGTGATTTCTCACATTATCACAGTTCCTTGATAATGTGAGAAATCACAAAATCGCTTGGACTGTCATTATTTTTTCACAGTGATTGTTTTGCATATTGTAATATCACCTGTTTACTGTGATCGTGTTGCATATATAAGAGGTAAACTACTCAGCACTGACAGAAACTACAATAAATGGTATAGTAGTAGTAGTGCTGTCTTATATATGAGAGAAAACTTGAATAAAATAATATATAGTCTGAGGGAAGATACGCAGAATCTTTGTTTATGCCATTTCTCAAAAGTACTTAAAACGCTGTTCTTAAATGTGTTGTACAAACTTCCGAAATCGGAATGTCCAGTGCAAAAAAAAAAAAATAGAGATGAAACATAAAAGATTTCAAGACACGAGATTAAAGTCAGTCCCAGAGAATTTTAATTTCAACCAAATTGCCTGGAGATATCTCTAAATGGCGATGTTGACATCTGCGACTTCCTTGACGTAGATCAACGCGGCCTTTTACAGCAGCAGTTTGTGACCTAACCGATTGTACCAACCATGTGACCTGGTTCTGGCAGATACGGAAACGCTGATAAATACTCTGGAGAACAAGGAAGTCCTTCCAACAAGCCATCACAAATGTGGGATTTTTAATGTTATCGGAAAGTGTCATCACCAAGATGACGCAGTTGTGCTGCCGGAGTTCTGTACCACAGATTACAAAGTTACAGCGGCTCTGGGGAACAACTTAGTAGTGTTGGCTGGGGTAACTTCACCACTGGTCGTCTTGCTGCAGATCTTAGTATGCGAATAATAAAAAAAGACATAATAACGTACAGTCGACAATAGTTAATAAAATACACGAGTCGCCAAAAAAAATCTTTTATTGAGACAACGTTTCGCTCTGCGTTGCGCTTTTTTATAGTTATTTATTGTTGAGATTTATCGTCCCAATAAGATCTTGTTGTACACCGGCGTATGTACAAATAACTCGCACAAAGTCACACACACAGTGTGACTTTGTAAATGGTCCAAGTCGGACCGAAACGTCGTGGTAAGCTCCTCTCTGCTATGTGAGTGTTATTTGTGTATTGTTCCAGTCAATGTATTGTGACTTTCTGTTGTGTATGTAGACCCGCGTATGATCTTCCACCAAGATAACGAAGAAACTTACCAAAACAATATTTTCCAAGATGCTGTGCAAAAGAGGTTATTCCCCCACGGTGAACTATGACAAGATTAATCCTTAGCATGAGAAATATTCCCGACACTAAATTGAGAAATAAGGAGGAAACAGGAGGCGACTCATACAAAGGCACCGAAAGTAACATACACTGGCACGATGGCAGCGCTGAATTACACTCTGTAGAAAGACGTAGAATCAGAGGCAACATGGAGCAACTGCACCATTTGGAAAACAGAAATAAATGATGGGGATATAAATAATGTTTCTCCATGGGGAAGTGGAAAAGAATTCTTCCTCCGTAAGCCATGAGTGTCGTAAGAGGCGACTAAAATGATGCGGGAGCAAGGGGCTAGTAACCCCTTCTCCTGTATACATTACTAAATTTAGAGAGAAAAACTTTCGTTTTTCTTTTTAGGTAGCCCTGCCTCGGTGGGATGCGGCCGATTCGCTGAAAAAATAAATAAAGTTACGTAGAATGAAATTATCTACCGAAGACAGCATTCATGGCAATCAATTGAACTGCGATAGATTTAGATTTAGAGAGTCAGTTGTACACGAGAGATACTAACTGCCAAGCACTTAAAACTACTTGGCATTTAGCTTCTAAAACTGGCTAGATGGATACAATTGGGTGCGTGTGAGAAAGACCTGCCTAGTCCGGGACAGTAGACCTACTACGCTGTTATGTTCTCATGTAATGCTCTGAACAGTCTTTATTTCATGTGTGTGGAGGCAGCATAGGATGGGAAGAGAGCCTTAAACTTCACTGTCGTCAATCTTGTTAAATGGAGACGCCAGCAGTAGCGGTAACTGAGCCGGTAATGCACTTTTTCTGGGCTAATTACTGTCTTCAAGGATTGTGGGTGGAGAGTACCTTGATGCTGACGATAGGGCTCTTCATCCAAGGAGTATGAGCTGCCCACTCCCTTACTCGGATCAAACCAGAATGCCTTCCATTTCTTCTGTCTCTCTGTCTTCCTCTCTCTCTCTCTCACACACACACACACACACACACACACTTCCCCCACTTCCTCAATTCCTTCTCATTACCCCTCCTCCCTTACACCTCCCCTCCCCCATCCCCTCCCCGTCCCCTCCCTTCCCTCCCTTCCCCCTCCCCTCCCCCTCCGCCCTTCACCCCCTCCCCCTCCTCCCCTCCCCCACTTTCCTCAGGGCCACAAACAAACAAACAGAGCCAGCTAGAGCACCATCAGGCTCCACACGACGACTCAGCCTGACCTTTGACGCTGCGGCCGGAAATTCTCTTGTTGTTTTTTCCCTCACTCTGTGGTCCACTTACTGTCTACGTCAGGGACCACGACCAGCTCTGCTCAGGCTAGTCTCAGGGACCCACGACCAGCTCTGCTCAGGCTAGTCTCAGGGACCCACGACCAGCTCTGCTCAGGCTAGTCTCAGGGACCCCACGACCAGCTCTGCTCAGGCTAGTCTCAGGGACCCCACGACCAGCTCTGCTCAGGCTTGTCTCAGGGACCCCACGACCAGCTCTGCTCAGGCTGGTCTCAGGGACCCCACGACCAGCTCTGCTCAGGCTGATCTCAGGGACCCCACGACCAGCTCTGCTCAGGCTGATCTCAGGGACCCCACCACCAGCTCTGCTCAGGCTGGTCTCAGGGACCCCACCACCAGCTCTGCTCAGGCTAGTCTCAGGGACCCCACCACGAGCTCTGCTCAGGCTTGTCTCAGGGACCCCACCACCAGCTCTGCTCAGGCTGTCTCAGGGACCCCACGACCAGCTCTGCTCAGGCTGATCTCAGGGACCCCACCACCAGCTCTGCTCAGGCTGGTCTCAGCTCCAGCTCTGAGGGGAAGCGTCTGAGAAAGCATTAGTACTCCATGAACCTGTGAGTACAGGACAATACATAGAAGTTCCTGAGAGTAGATGAAAGTGCTACCAGTACTACTACTATAACTACTACTGCTACTACAACTACTACTACTACTACTACTACTACTACTACTACTACTACTACAACTGCTACAACTACTACTACAACTACTACTACTTCTACTACTACTGCTGCTTTTCTCTCGTGGTATGGTCATCTTGTCGTCACGGGGTCTGTGAACTTTCGTCAGATGGGGTACGTGAAATTATTATAATTTATTATTATTATTATTATTATTATTATTATTAATTATTATTATTATTATTATTATGTGCAGTTATATTAATGTAGATTATGTAGTGTAGTAGTATGTAGTAGTAGTAATAGTATAGTATATTAGTAGTGAGTAGATAATGTGTAGAATAATATAGTAGTAGTAGTAGTAATAGTAGTAGTAGTAATATAGTAGTATAGTAGAGTAGTAGTAATAGTAGTAGTAGTAGTAGTAGTAGTAATAGTAGTAGTATTAATAGTAGTAGTAGTAATAGTAGTAGTAGTAAGTAGTAGTATTAGTAGTAGTAGTAGTAATAGTAGTAGTAGTAGTAAGTAGTAGTAGCAATGTTGATCTATTCAAACAGGTGTTATTGATAGTAAAGTGACAATAGTAAGGAAATAGTATATGTAATTAGTAGTAGAAAAAAAAAAAAAAAAAAAAAAAAAAAATTTTTTTTTTTTTTTTTTTTTTTTAGTAGTATAATAGTAGTAGTATATAGTAGTAGTAGTAATAGTATGTATTAATTAGTAGTTATAATAGTAGTAGTAATAGTAGTAGTAGTAGTAATAGTAGTAGTATTAATAGTAGTAGTAGTAGTAATAGTAGTAGTAATAATAGTAGTAGTAATAGTAGTAGTAGTAGTAGTAATAGTAGTAGTAGTAGTAGTAGTATAAAGTAAGTAATAGTAGTAGTAATAAGTTAAGTAGTAGTAGTAGTAGTAGAATAGTAGTAGTAAGTATAGTAGTATTAATAGTAGTAGTAATAGTAGTAGTAATAGTAGTAGTAATAGTAGTTATAGTAGTAGTAGTAATAGTAATAGTAGTAGTAATAGTAGTAGTAGTAGTAAGTATAGCAGCAATGTTGATCTTTTTCAACACACCGGCTGTCTCTTATTGAGGTAGAGTGACCAAAAATGAAAGGAAATGCTTTCACTGTCATTCAGTGAGTAACTGTCTCGCCGGAAGTGTACCAGCATCACACTTACATTCTTCCTCACTCCAGCAAGACGTTATCCTCCTGCCAAATGCACGAAATCACTGCCTCCCTCTCTTCATCAACATTTAATAACTCCTCAGAATATTCCCTCCGTTTTCCCAGTTCCTCTGCTTCCGCTTCTAACATCTCTTTTCTTTTAGTTTTAAACGATAAATAAGCAGTTGTCCCAGGCTTTCTTAACTTTTTACTCTCACTCCAATTTTTTTTCTTATTCTCGGCAAAATTGGTTGATAAAGCCTCATCCATTCTCTCACTGGCTCCCATTTTTAACTCCCTCACCACTCTTTAAACCTCTCTTTTCCTCTCCTTAACTCCGTCTGGAGTTTTATGATTCTCTGATCGCGGGTTCTATCCCCTACCGTGGTGTGTTTTTTTCTCCTCTCTTTATTCTCTGTTCTCTGTTCACTGTGCAACATTTGAGTATCTTTATTCTGTTGCACAAGTGTCTTATTTATCAACGTGTCGTTATCTAAACTATTTATTAACACTGTCATCTGTATATCACATCTACATTGCAAAAACATTTTATGTGCTAACTTCTTCTCCCTTATCATCCTCATACACCCACAAACTTCTGCTGTACACATTAACACTGCATTCTTAAATCTTTCCCCATACCTCCTCGACTTCCTTCCTTATTAATTGTACTCTCTCTCTCTAGGTTACCTTTGTCCCATTTCCTTATATCTTACTGTCTCCTTTAATTTATATACTTTCACTTCTCTCTTACTTAGCGATGACATTCTCCTTGCAACCCATTTATCGTGTACCTCTCACTATAGCTACCACTAAATAATGAACTGATGTATCTGTTGCCCCTCTCTAAAAATATGTATATCCGGAAGTCTACCCATCAACTTTTAACCTACTAACACATAGGCTAACAAACTGCTATAATCACGTCCTTCTATAACAGTTCCTCCCGCTTTAGCATTTATGTCCCCCACAACTAACTCACTAAACACTCACTTAACACCTCGCAAAACGTCTCACTCTCTTCTCTAACAACTCCCTTACCCTGGAACATAACACACTGTAACCCACTTCTCACATCCCAATCTTATTCTAATCCACATAATTCTTGAATTTAAACACTCATATCTCTTCTTTTCCTTCTGCAGTTGACTACATAATATTTCTACTACTACCCGTTCTTGTAGTTCTCTCAGATACATCACATACACTATTTACTTCTGCCCATTGAAATTCTCCCACTTGCCTTAGCTTCGCTTCACCTAGTAATGTTGATATTACAGTTATTAAGCTTTATTACCCATTATTTATCTAATTATACAATGCTTATTCATTACATGAACTTCCGTTTAAAACAGCTTTTTCTTATACCTGTAAAAATAATAATATGTAGATCAAATTGCTTCTGAAGTTACGGTCGTGTTTGGTCTAATTGAAGCTTTGCAGACAAAAACATTCTGGGACTGACAATTACAGCAATAATTTATAAATGTTCACTGATGGGGAATTACATATTTTTTTCATCAACTCGATGAATAATGAGTATTTCTGGAAGTGTCCAATAGCGAGCAAGATCAGGACGGTGAATCGTACCCACTCCAAGACCACCTCAAAAAAAAAAATATTGTTAAACTGATTCTAATACTTTTATCGAGACTTGTTTGGGATACAAAATAAGTGCACATGTACACACCTGCACACTCACACACGTGAGTCACAGTGATGTTAGGAAATCGTTTTTTAGCCTTAGAGTGATCGTGAAGTGGTATACCAGGGGTATACCTGGGATGGGTTTCGGGGGTCAACGCCACCGCGGCTCGGTCTGAGACCAGGCCTCGTGGTGGATCAGGGTCTGATCAACCAGGCTGTTACTGCTGGCCGCACGCAAACTGACGTACGAACCACATCCCGGCTGGTCAGGTACTGACTTTAGGTGCCTGTCCAGTGCCTTCTTGAAGACAGCCAGGGGTCTATTGGTAATCCCCCTTATGTATGCAGAATCCATACACAGGTTGAAGAATAGGTGGGACAGGGCTCACGCAACCGGGGGAGAGTGAAACCAGTAGCGGCCAACAGTGAGGCAGGAACCTGATGCTGAGACTCGACCCCTGCAACCAGAATTAGGTGACTACACACACACACACACACACACACACACACACACACACACACAATGAAAACCGGAATGAGACTGACGTGGAAGTGGTGGACGCAGTCTCAATGCACAGCTTCAAGATAAGGCCCAAAAGGCCAGAAATTACAAATGTTGAATCAAACTTGACCAGGAGGCAGGGCCAGGAGCTGAGACTCGAACTCAGCAAACACAATTCGGTGAGTACACGCACTCCAGCAGAGGTACTAAGTAACATACTCAGGTCAAGGAGTGAAAGAGAACTCTCAGGGAAGAGGAAACTGTGTTAGGGCTTTGTTAGGGCACTGATAGGGCTTTGTTATGACTTTGTTAGGACACTGTCAGGGCTTTGTTAGGGCACTGATAGGGCTTTGTTATGACTTTGTTAGGACACTGTCAGGGCTTTGTTAGGGCACTGATAGGGCTTTGTTAGAGCATCGTTAGAGCATTTTCATAGCATTGTCAGGGTACAGTTAGAAAATTTGTAAAGGATTGCCAGAACATTGTCAGGGAACTGAAGGAAAGACGGAAATAGATATTCTCTGTGATAAACACGACAGTGAGCTAGAAAGCCAGTGGAAAGCCAATAGAAAGCCAGTGGAAAGCCAGTGAAAAGCCAGTAGAAAGCCAGTAAAAAGCTAGCTGAAAGCAAGTGGAACGCCAGTGGAATGCCTCAGAGCATGTTACCAAAAACTCCCACTTACTGGGCTATCATGTCTGTAAAGTGCCACTGAGTGTGGGTCACTACTTGACCACACACCTGCATGGTACAAACTTTCACCACACACCTGCATGGTACAGACTTCACCACACACCTGCATGGTACAAACTTTACCACACACCTGCATGGTACAAACTTCACCACACACTGCATGGAACAAACTTCACCACACACCTGCATGGTACAAACTTCACCACACACTTGCATGGTACAAACTTCACCACACACCTGCATGGTGCAAACTTCACCACACACCTGCATGGTACAAACTTCACCACACACCTGCATGGTACAAACTTCACCACACACCTGCATGGTACAAACTTCACCACACACCTGCATGGTACAAACTTCACCACACACCTGCATGGTGCAAACTTCACCACACACCTGCATGATACAAACTTCACCACACACCTGCATAGTACAGACTTCACCACACACTCCATGGTACAAACTTCACCACACACCTGCATGGTACAAACTTCACCACACACCTCCATGGTACAAACTTCACCACACACCTGCATGGTACAAACTTCACCACACACCTGCATGGTACAGACTTCACCACACACCTGCATGGCACAAACTTCACCACACACCTGCATGGTACAAACTTCACCACACACCTGCATGGTACAGACTTCACCACACACCTGCATGGCACAAACTTCACCACACACCTGCATAGTACAAACTTCACCACACACCTGCATGGTACAAACTTCCCCACACATCTGCATGGTACAAACATTACCACACATCTGCATGGAACAAACTTCACCACACATCTGCATGGAACAAACGTCACCACACATCTGCATGGAACAAACTTCACCACACACCTGCATGGTACAAACTTCACCACACACCTGCATGGAACAAACTTCACCACACATCTGTATGGAAAAAACTTCACCACACATCTGCATGGAACAAACTTCACCACACATCTGCATGGAACAAACTTCACCACACATCTGCATGGAACAAACTTCACCACACATCTGCATGGAACAAACTTCACCACACATCTGCATGGAACAAACTTCACCACACATCTGCATTGAACAAAATTCACCCCACATCTGCATGGAAAAAACTTCACCACACACCTGCATGGAACAAACTTCACCACACATCTGCATGGAAAAAACTTCACCACACATCTGCATGGAACAAACTTCACCACACACCTGTACTCAGATTCACTTAAAACCCCGAACATACTAGAAGAATCTTATCACGACGTTTCGATCCATCCTGGACCGTCTTCTAGTCGCTACAGATTAAATTAGTGTAAATTAGGTTATAAATAGTTAATTTAGGATATGGACGGTTTAAGAATATAGATATAAACCATTTTCTTGTTAAATTAAATAATTCAGCTCATTCCATAAACTTTATTGTTGAGTTTAAACAAAATAATTCTTTGTTTTTTCCAGATGTTTTAATTATTAATTGGAACCATGATTTTAAATTTTAAATTTACTGAACACCAACAAATAACTGTTCTTATGTACATTGTTATTCTTCACATCAAGATAAACGTAAACTGTCTGTTTTCTCATCAATGTTTTTTGAGAACTTTGTGTATTTGCAACCCAAAGTTCATAGATTTATTCTTGAAAATTTATGAAATATCTAATGATCTAAAATACCCAAAACACTTAATTGATAAATCTTTTAAAACTGCTACAACTACTTTATACAATTTAAAAAACCACAAACAATTTTTTTCAACTAAACACCTGTTGGTTCTTCCTTACCTGGGAAACTTTCTTCATGTACTTTCTCTACTTAAGAATTTTAATATCAAAGTTGCATTTAAAAATCTCGATCCAGTAAAAAACTTTTATAAAAAATTCCCCCAGAAATGCTGACGGTTGTGTCTATAAGATTCCTTGTAAAATATGTGATAAAGTTTATTACGGTCAAACTGGTAAAAGTCTTGAACTCAGATTACAACAACATAAATATAGCACCAGAAGTGGACAAGAGTCTAATGATCTGTTTATTGATGTCAGAGATTTTTAACCATCCAATTGATTTTCAAAAGACCGAGAAAGTTGTATCAAACTGGTCCATGGTTGAGAGAAATATAATAGAATGAAATTTCATAAAAAATAGTTTTGAAATTAATATGAATATTGTTTTGGGATTATATAAATTGGATTCATTTGCAAAAAAAAAAAAATTAAATTTGGGAAGAATTTAAGATATATACGAAAATCTTAAAGCTTGGGTAGAATATAAGCTGTGTGACAGGTTCTTGACCACCTACCTACATCATAAAGGGTCAGGTGTTGTAAGTTGACCACGAGATGTAATCTCGCCCTTATATGCTCATCTTTTATTTCTACACTTTCTTGATAACGTGAGTGTGGCATACAAAGAGTATATTCCAATTTATTCGGCGTATGTCACACTCCAATATAGGCTGCCTCCCAACCAGCGAACCGGGTGCTAAGGGTTTAACGATCAGTAGGGTACCCGTCGTTAAATCAGTACAAGCCCGTCAAAGCTGAAGCAACGTGATTCACTCGCGGGAAGCCTTTGGCAGACTTGCCTACCTGCTGGTTGAGTACTCGCAGGAAGCCTTTGGCAGACTTGCCTACCTGCTGGTTGAGTACGGTGCACTCTGGCTTCTACTTTGCCATCTGTCACTGTGGTGTACACTTATTATTATTCTATCTGTACACAGTGTATATATTTGAATATAGTGGGTGAAGGCAAAATATACTATATAGTCTACTGCTGAGTTTGTTTGCTCCAATTTCCATTACGACCAAGTCACAGGCCATTCAGTGCCTGTGTTCATAATAGTGAGAAATCACGAAAACGATTGGAAGTTCACTATTTTTTCAAAGTGGTTGTTCTGCATATTGTGATATCACCTGTTGACTGTGATCTTATATATATATATAATATATATATATATATATATATATATATATATATATATATATATATATATATATATATATATATATATATATACTATATATATATATATATGTCGTGCCGATTAGGTAAAACTTGCGATTTTGGCTTAAATAGCAACGCTCTTCTCGCCATATAAGACAAGCGAAAATTTGTGTATGCAATAATTTCGCAAAAATCATTCTGAACCTAAAGAAAAAATATATTTCATTGTATTTGTTTATTATTCAATTAATGTTAACGTATCTAAAATATATTTAGTTGGGTTAGGCTAAATTAAATTGCGCTTGTTATAATAAGGTTAGGTAGGTTTTCAAAGTTTCTCTTGGTACAAAATTATATTTTTACATTAACATAAATGAAAAAAATATATCTTTAAACGTATAAGAGAATTTTTTTGAAAGGACTTAATTTTAAATGAGTTCTTGCTAATTGACCAGTTTTACCTAATCGGCACGACATATATATATATATATATATATATATATATATATATATATATATATATATATATATATATATATATATATATATATATATATATATATATATATATATATAATATATATATATATATATATGTCGTGCCGATTAGGTAAAACTTGAGATTTTGGCTTAAATAGCAACGCTCACCTTGCCATATAAGACAAGTGAAAATTTGTGTATGCAATAATTTCGCCAAAATCATTCTGAACATAACGAAAAAATATATTTCATTGTGTTTGTTTATTATTAAATTAATGTTAACGTATCTAAAATATATTTAGTTAGGTTAGGCTAAATTAAATTGCGCTTGTTGTAATAAGGTTAGGTAGGTTTTCAAAGTTTCTCTAGATACAAAATTATAAATTCTTACATTAACATAAATGAAAAACATATATCTTTAAACGTATAGAGAAAATTTTAGAAAGGACTTAATTTTAGATGAGTTCTTGCTAATTGACCAGTTTTACCTAATCGGCACGACATATATATATATATATATATATATATATATATATATATATATATATATATATATATATATATATATAGATAGTATATATATATATATATATATATGTGTGTGTGTGTGTGTGTGTGTGTGTGTCCAGAAACCATACAACACAATAATACTTGCAATAAAACAGTGTTTTGAAAGTAACTACCCATTGTGGAGTGAGAGAACCGGGCACATTAATATAGATTTATTGTTGAAGGAATCATTTTGCCACTAAAATAACTTTGAAATCTAAGCATTTTAGAAATTCTAGCGAGATTGATCAAGATATATTTTTTTGTATCTGACAAACTCGGCATTTAGAAACAAGAGGAGAATATGATATAATAACGTAGATATTAATGCAAATTGATATATACATCGTGTATGCCGTTTGGTATATATGTATAATATACCCTGAGAGTATAATTTAATCTCTATTTTAAGGATTAAAGTATTTTTGACTGGTGGTGACCAGGTGGTCAGCAGCTATGTGTTAAGCCTCGTCGTCAACATATGGTGTGTCCCGTAGCTTGAGTGGTAACGCACTTGCCTCACACACCGAGGTCTGTTGTTCGATCCTCTTTACGGTTGGAAACCGTCCGTGCCTGATCACCTAGCAGTAAGTAGGTACCTGGGTGTTAGCCGACGGGTGTGAGTCGCATCCTGGGAACAAAATTAACCTAAGTTGCCCGAAATGCTCTGCATAACCAGGGACTTTATATTATTATTTTTATTATTATTATTATTATTATTATTATTATTATTATTATTATTATTATTATTATTATCACTTAAATCATCTTAAATTGCAATATCTGGTTAATTTATCCATCATTAACGTCAGTTATTGTGTCATGGTAACGAAGTTATCGTATCTCTGATGCGTTATTACATCTCTCAGTTAAGATGTTGTTAATTACGTTGTGTGTTGCCTTGGAGTGACTCTACCTACCAGACCTTCTGTTTTTACCCCTCGCCCTTATACGTTTAACCTACCCTCCCTTACCCCCTCTTTTTATTCTCCCTTACCCCCTCCCTTGTGAATTGTATAATTTTTAAGGGTGTGGTCGTCATGTGGCTACCATGGTGGTAGTGTGTATATATATATGTCGTGCCGAATAGGCAGAACTGGCGATTTTGGCTTAAATAGCAACGTTCTTCTTGCCATATAAGACAAGCGAAAATTTGTGTATGCAATAATTTCGCAAAAATCATTCTGAACCTAACGAAAAAGATATATTTCATTTTGTTTGTTTATTATTGAATTATTGTAAACGTATCTCAAATATATTTAGTTGGGTTAGGCTAAATTAAATTGCGCTTGTTATAATAAGGTTAGGTAAGTTTTCTAAGGTTCTTTTGATACAAAATTATAAATTTTTACATTAACATAAATGAAAAATATATATCTTTAAACGTATAAGAGAAAATTTTAGAAAGGACTTAATTTTAAATGAGTTCTTGCTAATTGGCCAGATTTACCTAATCGGCACGACATATATATATATATATATATATTATATATATATATATATATATATATATATATATATATATAATATATATATATATATATATATATATATATATATATACATACATATGTGTGTGTGTGTGTGTTTGTGTGTGTGTGTGTACTCACCTATTTGTGGTTGCAGGGGTCGATTCATCATAGCTCCTGGCCCCGCCTCTTCACTGATCGCTACTAGGTCCTCTCTCTCCCTGCTCCATGAGCTTTATCATACCTCGTCTTAAAACTATGTATGGTTCCTGCCTCCACTACGTCACTTGCCAGACTATTCCACTTCCTGACAACTCTATGACTAAAAAATACTTCCTAACATCCCTTTGACTCATCTGAGTCTTCAACTTCCAACTGTGACCCCTTGTTTCTGTGTCCCATCTCTGGAACATCCTGTCTCTGTCCACCTTGTCGATTCCTCTCAGTATTTTATATGTCGTTATCATATCCTCCCTATCTCTCCTGTCCTCCAGTGTCGTCAGGTCTATTCCCGTTAACCTCTTCTCGTAGGACATGCCCCTTAGCTCCGGGACTAGTCTTGTTGCAAACCTTTGCACTTTCTCTATTTTTTTACGTGCTTGGCTAGGTGTGGGTTCCAAACTGGTGCTGCATACTCCAATACAGGCCTAACGTACACGGTGTACATGGTCCTGAACGATTCCTTATTGAGATGTCGGAATGCTATTCTTAGGTTTGCTAGGCGCCCGTATGCTACAGCAATTATTTGGTTGATGTGCGCCTCAGGAGATGTGCCCGGTGTTATAATCACCCCAAGATCCTTTTCCATGAGTGAGGTTTGTAGTATCTGGCTCCCTAGACTGTACTCCGTTTGCGGTCTTCTTTGCCCTTTTGCACTTGGTGGGGTTGAACTCCAGGAGCCAGTTTCTGGACCAGGCCTATAGCCTGTCCAGATCCCTTTGTAGTTCTGCCTGGTCCTCGTCCGATTGAATTCTTCTCATTAACTTCACATCATCTGCAAACAGGGACACTTATGAGTCTATTCCTTCCGTCATGTCGTTCACAAATACCAGAAACAGCACCAGGACTGACCCCTGTGGAACCCCGCTCGTCACAGGCGCCCACTCTGACACCTCGTCACGTACCATGACTCGTTGTTGCCTCCTTGTCAGGTATTCCCTGATCCATTGCAGCGCTTTCCTGTTATACCTGCCTGGTCCTCCGGGTTTTGCATTAATCTCTTGTGTGAAGGTGTATCTAAAGCCTTCTTTCAGTCCAAGAAAACGCAATCTACCCACCCCTCTCTTTCTTGTCTTACTGCCGTCACCTTGTCATAGAACTCCAGTAGGTTTGTGACACAGGATTTCCCGTCCCTGAAACCGTGCTGGCCGTCGTTGATAAGCTCATTCCTTTCTAGGTGCTCCACCACTCTTCTGATAATCTTCTCCATGACTTTGCATACTATACATGCCAGTGACACTGGTCTGTAGTTTATTCCAAAGAAATAGTAACTCCAGCTCTGCTACAACGAAAATTCTGACTTTTTCCATAGTTACTGACCTCGTAGTTACTGACCTCGTAGTTACTGACCTCGTAGTGCAATGCTTGACAATATCCTCAGCTCCATGATGAAGGCGTCTCCAGTTCAAGCTGAAATATTTCATTATTGCATGTATGAAACTATACTGTGTGATGCAATATGACAGGGATAGCCATTCTGTGTGATGGAATATGACAGGGATAGCCATTCTGTGTGATGCAATATGACAGGGATAGCCATTCTGTGTGATGGAATATGACAGGGATAGCCATTCTGTGTGATGGAATATGACAGGGATAGCCATTCTGTGTGATGGAATATGAGAAGGAAACTATACTGTGTGATGGAATATGAGAAGGAAACTATACTGTGTGATGGAATATGAGAAGGAAACTATACTGTGTGATGGAATATGAGAAGGAAACTATACTGTGTGATGGAATATGACAGGAGAAACCCCATACAGTGTGATGGAATATGACAGGGTGGTAACATGGTTTTCGTTGTCACATTGTAGGTGTCACATACAGAATAACAACACACTGTGGCTGACTAACAACAACACACTGTGCCTGACTAACAACAACACACTGTGCCTGACTAACAACAACAACACACTGTAGCTGACTAACAACAACAACACACTGTAGCTGACTAACAACAACAACACACTGTAGCTGACTAACAACAACAACACACTGTGCCTGACTAACAACAACAACACACTGTGCCTGACTAACAACAACACACTGTGGCTGACTAACAACAACAACACACTGTGGCTGACTAACAACAACAACACACTGTGGCTGACTAACAACAACAACACACTGTGGCTGACTAACAACAACAACACACTGTGGCTGACTAACAACAACAACACACTGTAGCTGACTAACAACAACAACACACTGTAGCTGACTAACAACAACAACACACTGTAGCTGACTAACAACAACAACACACTGTAGCTGACTAACAACAACAACACACTGTGGCTGACTAACAACAACACACTGTGGCTGACTAACAACAACAACACACTGTGGCTGACTAACAACAACAACACACTGTGGCTGACTAACAACAACAACACACTGTGGCTGACTAACAACAACAACAACACTGTGGCTGACTAACAACAACACACTGTGCCTGACTAACAACAACAACACACTGTGCCTGACTAACAACAACAACACACTGTGGCTGACTAACAACAACAACACACTGTAGCTGACTAACAACAACAACAACACTGTGGCTGACTAACAACAACACACTGTGCCTGACTAACAACAACAACACACTGTGCCTGACTAACAACAACAACACACTGTGGCTGACTAACAACAACAACACACTGTAGCTGACTAACAACAACAACACACTGTGGTTGACTAACAACAACAACACACTGTGGCTGACTAACAACAACAACACACTGTGGCTGACTAACAACAACAACACACTCTGGCTGACTAACAACAACAACACACTGTGGTTACCTTCAAGTTTCCATAAAACAAATACATAATTTTCATCCATAAAAATACAACTTTTTTTTATCAACAAAAATCTCCTGTTCTTCAAACAATTCCATCAAGCAACAGCCTCTCTCCCCTCCCCGTCTAACTCCTCCCCTTCCATTTCTTCCCCTGCACCTGAGCGCAACATTCTCACATTGCAGACATCTCATCATAGTCTCAAGCCCAGCCTTCCAGGCATTAAGAAGGAAGAACATTAGAGCGAAACCAAAAATGAAGAGTCCCATCCTCGCTCTTTAACCCACAAATGAGCAGATCCTTAAATGAAGGATTGAGTAATTCATGGCAATGACTAGCGGAGAGATATACAGATGGCTCGTGGAACCGATATTTTTCAGAGGAACCGCCCACGGTGGCATAAAAGATGAATAAGTCCATCAAAGACCAACTTATCAGAGCGAATTTCCCAAGGAAAAATTAACCTTTAAGATCTCTCTCTCAACCAGGAGGTTCCCAGCTGTATAGGTGAGCGCCACGGAGACCCGACCTTGGGACTCAAAGAAGAAAATCATAACCCCCCTCAAACCTGAGCCATATACCTGCCTCTCCTCTTCCATGCCCTCCTGCTCAGACCAAAATACCTTACCTCCCTCCAACCCCCCTCCCACACACGCACACAGAGACATATAAGCCGTGAGGTGTTTTTTTCAAAAGGTTTAATGTAAAGGTTGAAGACTTAAATGGTCAGAGGCACGAGTCTGCATTGCTCCCACTTGTTCGTGATTACATATTTGTAATTACCTGTTGGTAGGCACTGAAGAAGAGTTATGCTCGCGTGTCCAGTCTTCAGTCTTTTTTTTATCATTTAATTCTTTATATTCTTCAATAGTTGTGGTACTTACTACTTCCTCTTTCAACTCAAGTCATTGGTTAACTACTCTGTGAAGAACAGTTTCCTTGTATCGGCTTCAGTTTTTCTAAGTTTACAATTGTGGCTTCTCGTTATCCTTGTTGCAGCTGCTAAGACGTATGAAGGCTTTATCAATTTATTCAAGCTCTTTTATAACTTTATAATAATAATAATAATAATAATAATAATAATAATAATAATAATAATCTTTATTTCTACAAGTACATGTACAAGGTATACAGGCCTAGCTGACATCAATGACATACTACTATATAGAAAGTCGCTTGTTATGCAGAGCATTTCGGGCAAATTAGGTCAGTTTTGTCCCAGGATGCGACCCACACCAGTCGACTAACTCCCAGGTACCCATTTTACTGATGGGGAACATAGACAACCAGTGGAAAGAAACACTCCCAATGTTTCTACCCTTGCCGGGAATCGAACCCGAACCCTCGCCGTGTGAAGCGAGAGCTTTAGCCACCAGGCCACGGGGCAACATATGTAGTTAACATCTTTAGTGTTGACAAATTTTCATCAAAACTCATAGCTCTTCTCTGGACCTTTTCTAACTTATCCACTTTTTTCAGTTCTTGGCATCCCACATCTGGTGAATATTCCAGTTTAAGCCTAATCTATGTTTTAAATAGCTTTTATAACATTTCTCCATCCATATATTTAAAACCTATTTTATAGTTTGCCAGTGTTGCATGGCATGAGTCTCATAATTTCATTTACATCGTGTGACGATATTTTCATAATAACTCCTGGATCTCTTTTCTTTCTCTGATACTTTCAATAATTTATCACAGGTTATATTCTTCATGTGGTCTGATTTCGTTTTCTTCCATTCTCATTACGTGGTGGAATTTAAATAAATTCCACCATCGATCTGTCACTCCTTTTATCATTTTATCTAAACCGTCCTGCAATAATTTACAGTTATTTTAATTGTTTATTTTTACCTAGGATTTTTGCATTATCCCCAGATATATTCATAAATTTCTGTTCTTCCTGGTAAGCTATCTATATAAATTAAGAACATTATCGGAGCAAGTGCAGATCCTTGTGGCACCTCAGTGGTGACGTCTCCCCATCAAGGTATTTTCCCATCTTGTAACTGTTCACATTTTCCCCCCGGAGAAAAAGTCTCTCATTCATTATAATAGTTGCCTTTTATTCCTGCTATATTTTTCAGTTCCAAAATTACTCTTTCATGGGAGACTCCATCAAAATTTTCTTTTAAAGTTTCGATATACACAATCTTGAATAATTTCTGTCTTTGTCTCAGTAGCTTTAAAGGTTTGATATACATGAATTTGCAGATCGAAAACTGAATTGTAAGATTTTCCTCACCAAGTATTTTATCCACTTTCCTCTAATGACTTTTTCGATATTTTTATACCAACTCTTATCAACGAAACCGTCCTGAAGTCTCAAGGGTCTTCCATATCTCCTTTTCCATAAATATTCTCCCCTGCTAGCTTTCATCCTCTGCTAGTTTACCCTCTTGTACTGAAATCGTAAAAAAAAATAGATAGCATAACTACTTCTTCACATTATTTTACAACCAACGGTGATATCCCGTCTGGTCTTATTGTATTGTTGTTGTCGGTATGCAAAAGCTCCCTGGCTAGTGTCTTCGTTATGTGTACCAGTGGCGCGTCTTTCCAGTTTTCTGGTTTGGTTTCCTGTTGTTTTCTCCTGGTCATCTGCTATAAGATTAAGGCAGTGGTTTGACCCACCTTGTGTGTACTCACCTATTTGTGGTTACACGGGTACTTTCTCAGCTCCTGACCCTGGGCCTTAGCTTGTCCTTGCCGGGTTCTCTTCCTCCTAGCCTCGTGGCCATATCATACCTATTCTTAAAGCGCTGTATGGAGCCTGTCTCCTCCACTTCTTCAACCAGGTCATTCCACTTCCTGACCATTCTGATGCTGAAGATGTATTTCCTAATATCCCTGGGCCCTCGTATACTGTTTGCACCCTATCAGTTCCTCTGAGTATTTTGTATATCGTGAGCATGTCTTACCAGGGTGTTACATACGGTTCATTTAGCATTGCATCATAGTTCAATCCAATGAATTCCAATGTTAATATCGTTGAAAATCTCTGCACTTTCTCCAGTTTCTTGACATACTTGATAAGATGTGGGTTCAAAGATGGCGCTCCGTCCTCTAACATGTTCCAATCATATGTCGAATATAGGGTTATAAATGACTATTTGTTGCGCTTCCTGAAGGCTAATATTATATTAGGCAATCAGACATTGCAATATGCTCGGCACTATAGTCATCCCTAAGTCATTTTCCTTGAGGGCGGCTTCCAACTTCTAGTTCCAAATTCTAACGGTTCTTCTTGCGTTCCTTTGAGGGCGGCTTCCAACTTCTGTTCCCCAAATTTCTACACAGTTTCTGGTCTTCTTTTTGCTCCCCCAGTTTTCATAACATTGTATTTACCGGGGTTGATTTCCAGTAGCAACTTGTTTGACTAGTTCTTCAGTGTGTCCAGGTCCGGCTGTAGTCTGCTTATTATTCCCGGTTTTATAATTCACATTAATTTAAAATCTTTTGTGAACATGGCTTCTTCACATTCTATTATGTTGTTCATGTACAAATGAAACAGCATAAGTCCTGTACCAGTCCTTGGAGAATTCCATATTGTACACTTCTCCATTGTAATGCCACTACTACACAGTCTTTGATCAGCTGTAATGCCTTCTCTGTTATCTCCGCTTGCTCCTATAATTTTTGGCCCATTCTCTTAACCAGTACACTGTCAAATGCCTTCTTGAGATCCAAAAATGCTCAGTCCACCCATCTCTCTCTCTCCCTCTCTCTCTCTCTCTCTCTCTCTCTCTCTCTCTCTCTCTCCCCTCCTCTCTCTCTCTCTCTCTCCTCTCCTCTCTCTTCTCTCTCTCTCTTCTCTCTCCTCTCTTCCTCTCTCTCTCCTCTCTCTCTCTCTCTCTCTCTCTGGGTTTATGAACAGTATTATTCCATCTCTAGACACTTTTGAGTGTTGTTCAGGAAAGTGCGTCTCTCCAGTCACTCCATCACCTCTATCATCTTTGCTATTACCTTACACAGTGTGCATGTCAATGATAGTGTCCTGTGGTTCAATACTACCTTTCTGTTCCCTTAAACACAGGGATAACATTCTCTGTCTTCCCCATTCTCCAGCGGGTCACACCGTGTTTCTGCTCCCTAACACTCCATTGCGACACAATATTAACTCTCGCTGTCTTTGAGATGCTCAGCTCATTCAGGATTTTATTTTACCTCTTACAACACTGTGTGTACGTTATCCAGGATACGTTGGTGCAGTTTTTATCCTTGACGGTTTATTGTTGTCCCTGTTTCCATTGACAACTGATAATTAAATTAGTTGTACAGTTCGTGAGGTCTTCTCCTTCCCTCCTCAGTCTTATTACCTGGTCTTTACTATCGGCGTCCTTCTGATGTTGCTGTGTTGTAGCTTTGATTCAGAATCGGACTTTTGCTGCTACGAAATCATCATATTGTGGCTCTGGATTTCTTCTCGCCGATGTGCATTTGTTTCCCACCTGAGTTCGCTTTTGTTTTCCACTCTTGTTTACATTCTTTAATGTTTTCATATTCTTGCTATTTTAGTTTTTGTTTCTCTGCATATCTAGGTAAATCAGTCACTCAGTTCTTTCTGTTGTCTCTTCCTCTTCTAGGTATGAATTTTCCCTCTGTTTCCCACGCACTTAATAGCTCGTCTCCTTATCATCTCATTTCTTGCCCTTCCTACCAGTTATCTTTCTCTCTCTACTGCATATAGGAATTCTATCATACTTGCATAGTTTCCTCTTCTAGTCTCTCTCTCTTCCACCACCTGCTATATTTCTCTTCATGTTTACTTCCTAAGACACTGGAACTCAGTTATAAATGGTCGCCAGCAGCCAGAGGCCTTCTCGGTCTCTTTTACCTACATCAGTTGTGTTCATGTTGAATACCAGCTTCAGCCTCGCTGGTTCATACCCGCCTCCTTCTCTATGTGTGTCCTCCATATGCTGGCACATTTCAGTCTCCACTTTTATCATTTTGGCTCGCCACACATTTCGCACATCTCCGTGTGGAGCCCAGTTCCCTAAATCTGTTTCTTTGTGGTTGAAATTTTAAATGATAAGCGTATTTGGTTTATCATCTGGGTCTGTGTGTGTGTGTGTTGTGTGGTGTGTGTGTGTGTGTGTGTGTGTGTGTGTGTGTGTGTGTGTGTGTGTGTGTGTGTGTGTGTGTGTGTGCCCTCGACAAAAGGGCGGTTGAGTTTTTTCATCCACACACACACAGGGCGTGGCAGCCCTTCTCTCGTGTGTACCGTACAGTGTGTGCGTGTACACACGCAAATACGTACACTGCTACTTACCTTATGTTTACCTTCTCACAGATGTGTGTATACGAACACTCGCACAGTCATGCACACACACACACACACACAAACACACACACAAGGAACACACTCTGGTGGATCAAACTATCTTAAGGGAAGGAATCAAAGAGTGATTGTCAGGGAAGAGACGTTAGAATGGGAAGAGTAACAAGCGGGGTACCTCAAGGAGTGGTATTAGGACCAGTGATGTTTTTTTGTGTGAACGACATGCCGGAGAATAGTCACAAGTATCCCTATTCACATATTATGTAAAAATTAATAATTAGAACACAAACTGATGAGGACTTGAAAAAGACTACAAATGGACCTGGACAAACTGCAGGATTAGTCAGAGAAGTGGCTACTGGAATTCAACCCCAGGGGAAAGAAGAGTGTAAACTGAGTACGGACTAGGGAGGGGGACGCAAAGACTGTAATCCTTCATCAAGGAGAAAAGATCTAGAGGTGAGCATAGTGCCGAACACGTCAACAGAAGCATTCATCAGTCAAATAGCCTCTGTAGCCAGTGCCAGTCTGGCAAATCTAAAAGTAACTCTTAGCACTTTCAAGTCATTTACGACGCTAGGTACGAAAACCTATGTCAGACCCATCTTGGAGTAAGCAGCGCCAGCATGAACCTATGCCTCATAAAGCATGTAAAGAAACTGGAGATAGATGCGAGACTAGTCCCAGAGATGGAGGAATGAGCTATGAGAGAGGCTAAAGCAACTAAACATAACAAGAGGAATAGAATAACCAGAGGAGACATGATAACGACATACATAATACGTGTGAACTGTTCGAGGGAGGGAAACAGGTACTGAGGGGCACAGCTGGAAGTTAAAGACAGAGATGAGTCATAAATGTCAGAAGTATTTCTTCAGTTTCACGGTAGTCAGGAAGTGGCATGGTCTCGATGAACAAGTTGTGAGGGCAGACTCCGTACATAGTTTTAGGAGAAGGTATGACAGAGCCCACGAGGCAAGGGAGGGTAAATCAGAAAGCACACACACACACACACACACACACACACACACACACACACACACACACACACACACCACACAACACACACACACACACACACACACACACACACACACACACACACTACACACACACACACACACACACACACACACACACACACACACACACACACACCTTGCCACAATGAACTATGACCAAAACTAGCATTATAACACGACCTCACCTGGTTTACTACACCTGACTCAGTAAGACGACAGCCCTGGCTTAATACACCTGACTCCACCCTGGCTTGTACACCTGACTCCACCCTGACTTGTACACTGACTCCACCCCTGACTTTCTACACCTGACTCCACCCCTGGTTTGTTACACCTGACTCACCCCTGGCTTGCTACACCTGACTCCACCTGTCTTGTACACCTGACTCCACCCCTGGCTTGCTACACCTGACTCCACCACTGGCTTGTTATACCTGACTCCACCCTGGCTTGTTACACCTGACCCCCTGGCTTGCTACACCTGAAATCCACCCTGACTTGCTACACCTGACTCCACCCTGGCTTGTTAACCGACTCCACCCCTGGCTTGTTACACCTAACTCCACCCCTGGCTTGCTACACCTGAAATCCACCCCTGACTTGCTACACCTGATCCACCCCTGGCTTGCTACCCTGACTCCACCCTGGTTTGTTACACCTGACTCCACCCCTGGCTTGCTACACCTGACTCCACCCTGGTTGCTACAACTGACTCCTCCCTGGCTTCTACACCTGACACCGCCCCTGGCTTGATACACCTGACTTCATCCCTGGCTTCCTATACCTGACTCCACCCTTGGTTTGCTACACCTGACTCCTCCCCTGGTTCTACATCTGACTCCACCCTGGCTTGCTACACTGACTCCACCCCTGGCTTGCTACACCTGACTCCACCCTGGCTTGTAACCTTACTCCACCCCTAGTTTGTTATCCTGACTCCACCCGCTATAACTGACTCCATAAGTCTGATATCCTCTCCCCCTAGCTTGCTATACATGACTCCACCCTGACTTGTATACCTGACTCCACCCCTGGCTTGTATACCTAACTCCACCGCTGGCTTGTTATACCTGATTCCACCCCTGGCTTGCTACACTGACTCCACCCTGGCTTGCTAACCTGACTCCACCCTGGCTTCTACACCTGACTCATCCCTGGTTTGCTACACTGACTCCTCCCCTGGCTTGCTACACCTGACTCCCCCTGGCTTGTACACCTAACTCCATCCCTGGCTTGCTACACCTGACTCCACCCTTGGTTTGCTACACCTGACTCCTCCTCTGGTTTTCTACACCTGACTCCACCCCTGGCTTGCCATACCTGACTCCGCCCCTGGCTTGCCATACCTAACTGCCCCTGGCTAGCTATACCTGACTCCACCCCTGGTTTCTTATACCTGACTCCACCCCTGGCTTGCCATACCTAACTGCCCCTGGCTAGCTATACCTGACTCCACCCCTGGTTTCTTATACCTGACTCCACCCCTGGTTTCTTATACCTGACTCCACCCCTGGCTTGTTGTACCTGACTCCATCCCTGACTTGTTATACCTGACTCCACCTTGACTTGCCATACCTGACTCCACCCCTAGCTTGCCATACCTGACTCCGCCCCTGGCTTGCCATACCTGACTGCCCCTGGCTAGCTATACCTGACTCCACCCCTGGTTTCTTATACCTGACTCCACCCCTGGTTTCTTATACCTGACTCCACCCCTGGCTTGCCATACCTAACTGCCCCTGGCTAGCTATACCTGACTCCACCCCTGGTTTCTTATACCTGACTCCACCCCTGGCTTGCTACATCTGACACTTACAACACCTGGTTCAATGAACACTCTCCTCTACTCCTAGGCTAGTGTCTGGTTTATAAAAAACCCAGGTTATTAAACCCCCATATAGTTTAATACACACCTAGCTTACTGTTTGTCTTCCTAGGTTGACAGCCTACTGACTACACCAGGGTTGTTAATATTGTAATACTGCCCCGTGGCCTGGTGGCTTAAGCTCTCGATTCGCACGGCGAGTTTCCGTGTTCGATTCCCGGCGAGGGTAGAAACATTGGGCGTATTTCTTTACACCGGTTGTCTATGTTCCCCATCAATAAAATGGGTACCTGGGAGTTAGTCGACTGGTGTGGGTCGCATCCTGGGACAAAACTGACCTAATTTGCCCGAAATGCTCTGCATAACAAGGGTCTTTCTATGTAGTAGTATGTGATTGATGTCAGCTAGGACTGTATACCTTATACATGTACTTGTAGAATTTTTTTTTTATTATTTTTTTATTAACACATCGGCCGATTCCCACCAAGGCAGGGTGGCCCGAAAAAGAAAAACTTTCATCATCATTCTTGCCAGAGGGGTGCTTTACACTACAGTTATAAAACTGCAACATTAACACCCCTCCTTCAGAGTGCAGACACTGTACTTCCCATCTCCAGGACTCAAGTTCGGCCTGCCGGTTTCCCTGAATCCCTTCATAAATGTTACTTTGCTCACACTCCAACAGCACATCAAGTATTAAAAACCATTTGTCTCCATTCACTCCTATCAAATACGCACACGCATGCTTGTAGAAATAAAGATATTATTATATTAGTATTATTATTATAGGTTAGTGTTAGTGTGTTGCTGCTGCCTCTGCAGGAGAAGGAGAAGTGTACTCCAGCCCCTTCTGAGGGGCTGGAGTACACTCTCGGTGTGTATACACTGAAAGTGTATTGCACTTCTCGGTGTATATACCCATTTGTGTGTGATTTTCTATACACGCTTTAGCATACATATACATATTATAAACATTGCTTAATATACAACTAGTACAGTAAACTAGCCACTACCATACACAGGATGCACAATAAACTAGCTACTACCGTCCACAGGATGCACAATAAACTAGCCACTACCCTCCACAGGATGCACAATAAACTAGCTACTACCCTCCACAGGATGCACAATAAACTAGCCACTACCCTCCACAGGATGCACAATAAACTAGCCACTACCCTCCACAGGATGCACAATAAACTAGCCACTACCCTCCACAGAATGCACAATAAACTAGCCACTACCCTCCACAGGATGCACAATAAACTAGCCACTACCGTCCACAGGATGCACAATAAACTAGCCACTACCGTCCACAGGATGCACAATAAACTAGCCACTACCCTCCACAGGATGCACAATAAACTAGCCACTACCGTCCACAGGATGTACAATAAACTAGCCACTACCGTCCACAGGATGCACAATAAACTAGCCACTACCGTCCACAGGATGCACAATAAACTAGCCACTACCGTCCACAGGATGCACAATAAACTAGCCACTACCCTCCACAGGATGCACAATAAACTAGCCACTACCCTCACAGGATGCACAATAAACTAGCCACTACCGTCCACAGGATGCACAATAAACTAGCCACTACCGTCCACAGGATGCACAATAAACTAGCCACTACCGTACACAGAATGCACAATAAACTAGCCACTACCCTCCACAGGATGCACAATAAACTAGCCACTATCCTCCACAGGATGCACAATAAACTAGCCACTACCGTCCACAGGATGTACAATAAACTAGCCACTACCCTCCACAGGATGCACAATAAACTAGCCACTACCGTCCACAGGATGTACAATAAACTAGCCACTACCGTCCACAGGATGCACAATAAACTAGCCACTACCCTCCACAGGATGCACAATAAACTAGCCACTACCCTCCACAGGATGCACAATAAACTAGCCACTACCCTCCACAGGATGCACAATAAACTATCCACTACCCTCCACAGAATGCACAATAAACTAGCCACTACCGTCCACAGAATGCACAATAAACTAGCCACTACCCTCCACAGAATGCACAATAAACTAGCCACTACCCTCCACAGGATGCACAATAAACTAGCCACTACCATACACAGAATGCACAATAAACTAGCCACTACCATACACAGGATGCACAATAAACTAGCCACTACCCTCCACAGGATGCACAATAAACTAGCCACTACCCTCCACAGGATGCACAATAAACTAGCCACTACCCTCCACAGGATGCACAATAAACTAGCCACTACCCTCCACAGGATGGATATGAGGTGCACAATATACTTTCATGCCACTTTGAGAACATACACGTCTTGTATGCTTATACACTTTCATACACACCTCTCAGTGCATATACACTGAATTCATTAAGTCCTTAACTACAAAGTATTTACTGATTTGTGTTTTTTTTACAGATTTATGTAAAACAAAATATCGGCTAGCTGTAAATTATTGCATGTTGTGGAGTAAATAATTTTATGAATCACGATGTATACTTTACACCAGGTAGCTACGAGAGGTGCGCTACTTTATTATTAGAAGTAGCAGTAGTAGTAATTGTGGTGGTAGTAGTAGTAGTTGTGGTGGTAGTAGTAGTAGTTGTGGTAGTAGTAGTAGTAGAAGTTGTTGTAGTAGTAGTTGTTGTAGTAGTAGTTGTGGTAGTGGTAGTAGTAGAAGTAGTAGTTGTTGTGGTAGTGGTAGTAGTAGAAGTAGTAGTTGTTGTGGTAGTAGCAGTAGTCGTGGTGGTGGTGGTGGTAGTAGTAGTAGTAGTCGTAGTATTTACATTATTTTTATTTTAATATTTGGGGAAGCGGTAAATCCTTTGGGGTCACACAGTGCCTGGGGAATGGGATTCAATCAGACTCGATACTAGGAAGGACAAATCCAGTTCCTTTGATCAAGAGCCCTCACCAGGATCAAGCAATCCCCTTGAGGGTCGTTGAGAGTGCATGACACCTCAGCACCACCAGTCAAGAATACTTTAGTACCTAAAATAGGGATGAAAGTATATAATCTGTGTATATACACTGAGGGATATGCACCTTTGTATGTATACACAAAGTTATACACCTCTCAGTGTACATACACACTACGAAATATTCACTATTGTATATATACTGGGTGATATCCACCTCTCATTGCATATACACTGAGATATATACACTTCTTCGTGGATGCAATACAACATGGGAGTTGAATGATAGCTCTAGGCCTTTCGTGTTGCAATCAACACGTCATCAGGAGCTTGCAATGTTACAAAAATTAGTAGGAACTTATCTGGACTTCCTACTCATTCTTGCAACATTGCAAGCTCCTGTTGGTGCGTCGATTGCAACACGAAAGGCCTAGAGCTATCATTCAACTACCCCGTGGTTGTTTTGCATACTCTATCACTCGTTCGCGATTGTTGTATTCTTAGTGTACATAAACCACTCATTGTAAATACAGTGAGAGATATGCATCATTCGGTGTGTATTCACTGAGACATATATACCAGTCAGTGTATATGCGCATCTGGATGTATATCCTTGAATATCAATTAATTACGTCGGTAGTGCTCCGTTTTTTACGACTGTGACGCTACAATGAGAACGTAAGATAATGAACGTCTTAGGAACGTAAAATAATGAACCTTTCAGGAGCGTGGGATAATGAACGTCTTAGGAACGTGGGATAATGAGTCTTAGGAACGTGAGATAACGAACGTCTTAGGAACGTGGGATAATGAACGTCTTAGGAACGTGGGATAATGAGTCTTAGGAACGTGAGATAACGAACGTCTTAGGAACGTGAGATAATGAACGTCTTAGGAACGTGAGATAACGAACGTCTTGGGAACGTGGGATAATGAAAGTCTTAAGAACATGAGATAATGAAACGTCTTAGGAACGTGAGATAACGAACGTTTCAGAAACGTGGGATAATGCAACGTCTTATGAACGTAAGATAACGAACGTCTTAGGAACGTGAGATAATGAAACGTCTTAGGAACGTAAGATAACGAACGTCTTAGGAACGTGGGATAATGAACGCCTTAGGGACCTGACGACAGGTCTAGGTCTAACCACAGCAATTAAAATACAAGTACCTACCGTGTACTCAAGGCACATAGTTACCCGTGTTTTCTCCTGGCACCTGATAACACCCGTCAGGCGCCTGGCTGCTTGTCAAGGCTTCAAAATTCACGTGTGATTGACGGGTTCAGGTGATTTATTGAGTAATAAAAGTGCTTGCTGAGACGCCAGTTTTATTAGAGGCTTCTAAAAAAATTAATTTATCTGATCACCATGATTAGGCACTATAAAGGAAAATTTCTATTATTTTTATTGTTAAAATTGCGACTTTGGGACAGTGTGGGTCTAAGAGGTTATGTTATTACTCTGAATGTCAAGAGTTTTAGTGGAAATTGAGGCGTGTGTTGGGTATTCGGGGAACGAGGAAAGGGGGGGGGTTCGGTCTCCCCTTGTCAGGTCCGGGAGCTGTAGCTCGATACACACTCAAGAGACCTGGGAGCTGTAGCTCGGTTGCTGCGTTTTCACCTGGACACCACCGGTCTATAGGGGATTCGTGTACACTGAGATACACACACACGCACACACACCTTGCGGTGTTCTTACACTAAAAATTACACCTGAGATATACACACCTCTCAGTGTATGTAACTGATATACACACCACTCGGTGTATATACACTGAGATATATACACAGACACACCTCTCAGTGTGTATACACTGATATATACACACCTCGGTGTATATACACTGAGATATACACACCTCGGTGTGTATACACTGAGATATACACACCTCTCAGTGTATATACACTGATATATACACACCTCGGTGTGTATACACTGATATATACACACCTCTCTGTGTATATACACTGAGAAATAAACTCTCGGTGTATACACACGGAATACATCAGTTCAGATCTAAGGAAGGTAAGGATAGCTCCAGTTCCCTGGATGAAGAGCCCTTGACCAGCATCATACATTTTAAAACTCACAAATCTATTGCAAAAATCATCTACAAATCTTTCTCTACTTTCATAGAATTTCTCAACCACTAAAAAAACCGTGATTTTTTTCGTTGAGAAATACGATAATAATAATAATAATAATAATAATAATATTATTATTATTATTATTATTAACAATAATAATAATAATAATAATAATAATAATAATAATAATAATAATAATAATAATAATAATAATAATAATAATCAAGGAAGACCCGCGAGATCATATTTACATAAATAAAACTGTGAAATATATCCGGGTAAAAATCCCTTTTTTTTTTTTTTTTTTTTTAGGGAGGGAGGTAAAAATTGTGGGGAATTATTTCTGGGAAGAAATATCGACACAGTTCTGGGAAATAACTAGTAATATCGCTGACAGAAATAAGTATTCCTGAAAATCTTTTTTTTATGCAAAGGTTCCACGAATTTTAATTTCTTGTAAATTTTTGAGAACATAAAAGTTTCGTGTAGGTTTATGAAGCTGAAATTATTATTATTATTATTATTATTATTATTATTATTATTATTATTATTATTATTATTATTATGGTTGTTGGCTACAGTAGTATGTTAAGCGCTAAACCCACAAGGGTCATCAGTGCCTGAGGAATGGGAGAATATCAGGTTTTATCCTAGGAAGGAGATGGTGGCTCTGATTCCTCGGATCAAGAGCCCTTCACCAGTGTCGAGGCCTCTCTCTCTCTCTCTCTCTCATAGTGGTCAAGGTGCCTATGTGCGTCACTCCATCCTCTTCTCCTTCATCCTCTACAGCCTCTTCTCCCTCTTCCTCTTCATCCTCTTCTCCCTCTTCCTCTTCATACTCTTCTCCCACACCCTTTTTTCGTCTCCCTTTCCACCCCTCTCCATCCTCACCTTTTCTCTCTCTCTCTCTCTCTCTCTCTCTCTCTCTCCTTCTTCCTCTCCTCTTCCTATTCTATCCTCTCAGCTCTTCCTATTCCTCCTTTATCTCCTGCCTGCTCTCCCACTCACATTCTGCCTATGTTATCCTTTCTTCATTGTCGCCAATTCTACGAGTATTGTACACGTTGTGAAGGTTATCATAAGATAACTAGTTATACTAAGATGACTAGTTATAAAATAACTAGTTATAATAAGATAACTATTGTGATAACTAGTTATAAGATAACTATTATGATAACTAGTTATAATAAGATAAATAGTTATTACAAAATAACTATTTGTTATCATAAGCTAACTAGTTATCTTATTATAACTAATTGTTATCATAGACTATCTAGTTGTTATCATAAGCTAACTAGCTGTCATAGATAACTAGTCGTTGTTATAAGCTGTCATAACTTATTGCCAAAAGATAACATGTTATCTAAGTAAAAAGTCGTGTCCACAAGATAACAAGTTTTTGTCATAGGATAACTATTCTTCAGTTCGCTTCCAAAAGACACAAATATCTGAGACATGTGATCACCTTTCCCCCTCAGGATGCCACCCATAACAGTCGACCAACACCCAGGTACCTACTTCCTGCTAGGTGAACAAGGGGGCAACAAATATAAGGAGACTAACACCTAGGTGCCTACTTACTGTTAGGTGAACAAGGGGGCAACAACTGTAAGGAGACTAACACCCAGGTACCTAATTACTGCTAGGTGAACAAGAACCAGCAACTGTAAGGAAACTAACACCCAGGTACCTACTTACTGCTAGGTCAGCAGGGACCAACAACTGTGAGGAGACTAACACCAAGGTAGGCGAACACGGGAGAGGGGGGCGGCAATAACCAAGAAATATTACACGTGGTCTCAGACAGCCTGGTAATTGAACCCAGGTCCCCGTGGATGTGAGACGAACTCCCCGACTAGTGGACAACATCTGCGTATATTAGTGTCCACTGAATTTATTAAAAAAAATTATTATTATTATTATTATTATTATTATTATTATTATTATTGTTATTATTATTATTATTATTATTGGGCCTAGCATTGTCATCACAACTATTAACAATATTATTATCAGTATCATTATTATGTTGAAGATAATTCAGCGTTAATTTCACGGACACGTCTTGTACTCTCAGGTTCGACATCCAAGTGTACACATATATTTTTGTAATGGATTTTACACAATCATTGATATAAGTATATACGAATACCTTATAGTATATGATTTTTTAATATGATGATTGTATTGTGTGTCCTGCTTTAATTATATATATACATAGTATATACAATGTATATATATATATATATATATATATATATATATATATATATATATATTGGTCTTGTTCTACTAATTTTGAACCTCTTCTTTACAATTAAACATACGTCATTTGTTTTTGCTGGTCCGCTTCCTCCACATATACATCAGGAAGTGCTCATTGCCAGCCAAATAACATGCCTGTCGCTAGTTAATTAATATATATATAAAGCATATCATCTAGCACCATAAGGTTTCTCTTTTATCATGGACGACCAATCAAAACCACCCAAATACGGGGGCGAGTTTGAGGCGCAATTTTCATTACCCCCGACATGATATATAAATTTCAGAAACGGCCTTGATGGAGCACACAGTAAACAAGTGGCGATCAGAGATAAGGATCTGAACACTTAATGGACCTTTCAGGATGAAATCGAGAACCCCTTGAACTACAACATTTGTTCGCTAATAAGCGTCAACAAGTGATTAATGCTACGGCAGTGGTCATATTGTGTAATCATCGTCATCTGATAATATCTCCGCCATCACTGAAAGAAAATCCGTATTGAACACGGCGGCATTTCCTCAGTATACGAGACAAAAGGGTAACCAGTGTTGAACATATAATTTGGGCTCCAGGCCGTGATGAAACTGGCTTTAAAAAACCTTCAGTAAGTTCAGGAGAGCGAGCAGGTTGTGTCACCAGCCAGACTACCTCAGAGTTATGAGCGGGCGTGTTCATGCTCCCCACCTCTAAATTGATATAAGATCAACGTAAACAAAAAAAAGATGGCAGCTTATAATTCTGAAATTACTCTATTGAAGCCATTGATCATTTTATGTCACTAGAAAATTATTTTTATAGAATTAAATATGACAATACACGAGTTAAAAATAAACTAAAATAATTTTTATAGATTCAAAAAAGGCATTGACAAGACATATACAGAATTCTCATTGTAGACCATTAAAAACTATAAAAATAGTCCACAATCTGGAAAGTAACTCTTAAGAGACATTTCGGTCCCTCATGAGCCATTATTAACTCACAAATTTTAATCTCCAAATTGTAGGTTACTTTTGAATTGTTCCAGTCGAGGTATTGTGACATTTGTTATTCTATTTATATATTTAATTTTATCTTGCGCACCACGGACTACGTTATATATGATACTAAGCTGCATAGCCACTCCGCCATTTCAATTACAAAAGATTTTCTTTCAGCACGAGGTCAGGCTTGGCCCATCAGGCTTGGCCCACTCTTGACTGCACCAGTGTCGGGCTCACACTTCACTGGTGGGTCAGTCTATATGAATGTCAGGAGAATGGAATATCTTACAATTTGGGTTTCCTGTTCCATTCATTGTTATACACTGACTTTAGAACGATATATAAAGCTGCATGGGTCTAATAGGGTCGCCTCAAATGATAGTGTCAGTTTTCTCTTCCTTTTTTTTTTGTCGATGCACGATCTGAGAAAGGTGTCCCCTTATTGCACAAGCCCAGCCTCCTGTATCTCAAAGCATGAGATATAAACAGTGCAGAGTGCTGCATGAGCCGCACTCTGCACTGTTTATATCGAATATCCAGTGTTAATATTTAGGTGCACTTGAAACGATAGTCTCAAATGCACCTAAATATTAGCACTGGATATTCGAAGCAAATTAGAAGAAACAAGTTATCACGTGGAAACTGATATCCCAATCTCTTCAATCAAGATGATAAATTAGGGCATACATAGCCCAAAACTATTTCAAACCCACTAAGGAACACAGGCTTTTAGGCTAAATTGGAGAAGCATTCTCTTGTTATCACAGAGAGACTAATATCGTAAAATACACCAGACACATTCTCCTGTTGTTACGCGGAAACCAATTTAATTAATTATACTGACACATTAAAACCTACACAACCTAAAATCAAAGCGAAGCTTCCTTTGATCACTTCCATGATCACTACTACTGGCACTACCATGATCACTACTACTGGCACTACCATGATCACTACTACTGGCACTACCATGATCACTACTACTGGCACTACCATGATCACTACTACTGGCACTACCATGATCACTACTACTGGCACTACCATGATCACTACTACTGGCACTACCATGATCACTACTACTGGCACTACCATGATCACTACTACTGGCACTACCATGATCACTACTACTGGCACTACCATGATCACTACTGGCCCCACCATGATCACTACTGGTCCCACCATGATCACTACTACTGGCACTACCATGATCACTACTACTGGCACCACCATGATCACTACTACTGGCACTACCATGATCATTACTGGCACTACCATGATCACTACTGGCCCCACCATGATCACTACTGGTCACACCATGATCACTACTGGCCCCACCATGATCACTGCTGGCCCCACCATGATCACTACTGGTCCCACCATGATCACTACTGGCCCCACCATGATCACTACTGGCCCCACCATGATCACTACTGGCCCCACCATGATCACGACTGGCACTACCATGATCACGACTGGCACTACCATAATCACTAACACTACCATGGTTACCACTACTGGTACTACCCCAGACCAAGGCCAGCAGATAAGAGAGCCTATACAACCATAGACAATCAGGCTGTAGATACATTGTATCCCTAACTTCATCTTAAAATTCATCCCCCTTAAACAACCTCACATGAACTATCGAGGACTAGACAGAAGTATGTCGAATAACGCCTACTAATATTCCCATTCGTTCCTACAGCCAAGGGATATTTTATTTACATCCAAAAATAATATCAAAATTCGAACTAAGGCAAACCCTCCTAACATTAATACAATCCCTGTTAAAATCAAAGACTCCGAGACTATAGTCTTAACATGCACTTCAGAAGGATGTGAATGTAATATATATAAAGGCAATTTAACTATAATATCAAAATCAGTACAAAATTAGCACAAAATCTTCACCGAACTTATCCGCCTTTTTAACAACAAACTGATGTTTAATTTCCAGTCATGCCAATACAATCTTAACAAAGACTGGATGGGTAACTAAAGTATAAAATAAAATATAAACCCCAGCTTGAAAACTCTCGAGCTGGTAACCTCACCTCGGAATTAAAACAAGCAGTGGACCCAACGACCTCTCAAGCCTCGTATAAAATATTAAATAATTCGCTAAATAAAAAAGTCAACAATAAAGACTAATTTACAAATAAAAACTGAATAAAAATTAATAAACTGGGAAGTAATTCCTTCCTGAAGGCTGGCCATTAAAACAATCCTAGTAAACTTTAGAATTAAACCTGGAAATTTTCTGGGGTTTAACCGTCTTTAATTTGCAGCTCTTAACTCAACAAATTATCATAACAAATCTTTTTCCTCCCCTGTGCAAATGGCTTTTTGCACTCATTAATTTGTTAATATATTCATTGGTAAGTGCTAAACTCGTGAAGGGCAAACGTCGTCTGGGAATCAGAACGGTGTGAGGAAATTCAACTTTGTTCCGAGGAAGGGAAGAGTAGCTCTAATTCCGTGGATCTAAAGCCCTTCACCAGTATCTAAGTACCTTCCCTTGAATGGTATAGAAATTACCAACCCCAGAACTCTCGAAATTGAACAAGGGAGCAATGACATCTCCTCCTGTCTGTAGGCTATCGTGATTCCTGAAGCTACCTTCACGCCCAATATTTTTAATAAAATTTGATACATCGGCAGTGCACTGCTACTCTGTATGATAGTGGGAACAAACACTGTGTTGTCTTGTCATTCCATCACGCAGGATGAAATCTGTCAGCCTGACCTGGGAAGTTTCAATAGGGCCATGAGGATATAGTCATGTATTCCTGTGAGGTTTCTTCAGCTACGACAGTTTCAATGGCTCGTTCCAGCGTAGTTGGGGAAGCGAACCCCTGAAAGGACCCTGCGAATTCCTATTGGGCAGCTGAGTTATTCCAAGTGATCCGTGAATCTTTACAGAGAATATTTATCTTTCACCCACCGCCAAGTCTGTAGGGGAACCCGCAGATGTTTGAGGTTAGAAAGAGGTCCTCATCTTCTGAGAGGTTGAGAACCTCTCCCGAGTGAAGTGGATCAGTTTTAAAAAAATATTCCGCTGTTGAGCAACATTAAGTCGTAAGTTTATGGTAATGTGGAAGACCTGTATTTGAAGCATTATTATTTGCCTGTAACATATTTAAATAACTTCTATTTCCATACTGCTGTTTTCAATTAACATACATATATACTCTTAAATTATATATATATACGTATATATATAAATATATATATATATATATATATATATATATATATATATATATATATATATATATATATATATATAAAATATATATATATATATATATATATATATATATATATATATATATATATATACATATACATGTATATATATATGCTTAACAATTCGCAAACGGGCAACTTTTAACAAACATTTCCTCTCAGTCCACAACACAGTACTTTCGCCACGGCCAGATCCCAGGGAGCCCTGAGTTCGATTACTAGTAACTAGTCTAAATCAAGCTGGAGAAGCTTTAACTAAAACTTTTCAAATGGTCTGGATGATCAAAATTAGTTTCGAAAAATACTGCCCCCGTTATTACAAGTCCTGTAACCCGGTTGGTAGCACACTAGCTCACACATTGAGGTCCGTGATTTAATCCCCGGTACGGGTGGAAACATTTGGACGTGTTTCCCTAAGATACCTGCTGTCCTGTTCACCTAGCAGTAAGTAGGTACCTAGGTGTTAGTCGACTGGTGTGGGTCGCATCCTGGAGGATAAAATTAACATAAGTTGCCCGAAATGCTCTGCATAACAAGTGGCTTTCTATATAGTATGCCACTGATATCAGCTATGGTCTGTTTAAGTTGTATCATGTATTTGTAGAAATAAATATTATTATTATTATTATTATTATTATTATTATTATTATTATTATTATTATTATTATTATTATTACCAGCTCCTTTTGGAACTGACATTGTGATTACCCCTCACGTAGTTTCTACAATGTAACAGGTACGTCCAACCCCTGCAACACTTACGTACTTCTGTATTCTAAGAACTACCGCCCAAAGCATAATAATAATAGCTATACTAATGACTGTATTAGCTAAGATACTGTGTTAGAAACGACAATATAATAGGTAGGATAATTTGATAGGATAATTTCATCGGCAAGATAATTTGATAGGACAGTTGATATGTAGGATAATTTGAAAGGATGACTTGATAGGTAGGATACTATAATAGGCAAAACAACATGACGGAGAGGATAATAGAGTATGGCAGTACAGGTGACTAAGATGTTCAATGACACACGTTCATCATGTATGGTATGGTAGAACACACGTTCATCGTGTATGGTATGGTAGAACACACGTTCATCGTGTATGGTATGGTAGAACACACGTTCATCGTGTATGGTATGGTAGAACACGTTCATCGTGTATGGTATGGTAGAACACACGTTCATCGTGTATGGTATGGTAGAACACACGTTCATCGTGTATGGTATGGTAGAAAACACGTTCATCATGTATGGTATGGTAGAACACACGTTCACTGGTCTCATAGTGAACACTACACTGAACTTCGGTTATAAGCATAAGCATAATTTTTAAAGGGGTGGACTTGAAGCCAGCGGAAGGCCTCGGTCAGATGACCAAAAACTCCAGCTGTGGGTCATATGACAAAGACCCACGTCAAGAAACACTTGTCCTGTTTCCTGACAAACCTTACCTCACCTCACCCTCACTAGAATGATGGCTGGCACGCGCTGGACCCACATATTTTCAAGACTTGTAATAATAATAATAGTATTCAGCCTGCTGGGTTTTTTTCATAAGTTTTTATTAAAGGATAAATAAATTTACTTCTTTTTAAGTATTTGTTTTATAAAATGCGTTACACAAGCCTAGTTATTTTTGCTGTTGTTCGTTTTTTTTATGTTTAATAGTATTTGAATTTGTTTTTAATATTTATTATCAATTAATATGCAATAATTATTGATGTTAAAAATATTTTTTAACGTGGAACTTTTTTTTTAAGAAACTGAAACGTGTCTAGAATTTCTCGTCTCCAACCATTCATAAAAACGGCTCTTAATCCAAGGAATCGGAGCTGCCCTCTCCTTCCTCGGATCGAGGAAGGAGAAGCATATTTGATGGAGAGCGCGTCTAGTATTTACCATGTGTAAGTTATCATATATCGTCCTCGCCTGAGCTAGTCAATGCTACTTGACGAATTTTAAGTATTTCCCATTATTATTAATATATTCATGAAAAGCGCTAAATCCATAAGGGTCACAGAGCGCAAGTGTTTCCAGTTGTTTTGGTATTTAAATACATTCTGGCTGTGAAAGTTCTCTGCCCGTTCTCCAGGTCAGTCAACGAGGCTGTTAGTGTACGCCAACATTCCAGTCCAGATGTTACTAGGTGCCTTAAAAAGTATAATTGGCTTGGCATCTCTTATTTGGACAGTTCTTATTATGCAACCTACAAACAAAAGATTCTACCATTTGTGAGAGTAACTCAATTGCGGTTTTTGAACTTAAAATTTTCCGACATGGTTGCTTCCAGATCCCTCACATTTCTCTCTTGTTGTTTGCACTCGTCTCCGATCGGGATTTTTTTAATATTTTCATAACAAATATGCCAACCAACTCACGTTGTATTACACACACTGGATATTACACGTCATCTACACTATCATAAACAGCATACGGAATGTACGTTTCCGACTAAAAAACAAAAACAACATTGAATCTGGATTCTGCCTTGACGCTCAGGAATGTAAACAACAATATATTAACGCTGGATGTTAGATTTGGGTTAAAAGAACGCAAACAACATACTGAAACTGGATGTCCGACTCGGCGTTCAAGAACGCAAACAGCAACATATCGAACCTTATTTTATCACCAGTTGTATTGCTTCAGTGATGACTGTCGCCACCATGTTGTCACCAGTTGTGTTGCTTCAGTGATGACTGTCGCCACCATGTTGTCACCAGTTGTATTGCTTCAGTGATGACTGTCGCCACCATGTTGTCACCAGTTGTGTTGCTTCAGTGATGACTGTCGCCACCATGTTGTCACCAGTTGTATTGCTTCAGTGATGACTGTCGCCACCATGTTGTCACCAGTTGTGTTGCTTCAGTGATGACTGTCGCCACCATGTTGTCACCAGTTGTATTGCTTCAGTGATGACTGTCGCCACCATGTTGTCACCAGTTGTATTGCTTCAGTGATGACTGTCGCCACCATGTTGTCACCAGTTGTGTTGTTTCAGTGATGACTGTCGCCACTATGTTGTCACCAGTTGTATTGCTTCAGTGATGACTGTCGCCACCATGTTGTCACCAGTTGTGTTGCTTCAGTGATGACTGTCGCCACCATGTTGTCACCAGTTGTATTGCTTCAGTGATGACTGTCGCCACAATGTTGTCACCAGTTGTGTTGCTTCAGTGATGACTGTCGCCACCATGTTGTCACCAGTTGTGTTGTTTCAGTGATGACTGTCGCCACCATGTTGTCACCAGTTGTGTTGTTTCAGTGATGACTGTCGCCACCATGCTGTCATTAGTTGTATTGCTTCAGTGATGACTGTCGCCACCATGTTGTCACCAGTTGTATTGCTTCAGTGATGACTGTCGTCGCCATGTTGTCACCAGTTGTATTGCTTCAGTGATGACTGTCGTCACCATGTTGTCACCAGTTGTATTGCTTCAGTGATGACTGTCGTCACCATGTTGTCACCAGTTGTATTGCTTCAGTGATGACTGTCGCCACCATGTTGTCACCAGTTGTATTGCTTCAGTGATGACTGTCGTCACCATGTTGTCACCAGTTGTATTGCTTCAGTGATGACTGTCGCACCATGTTGTCACCAGTTGTATTGCTTGTCGATGACTGTCGCCACCATGTTGTCACCAGTTGTATTGCTTCAGTGATGACTGTCGCCACCATGTTGTCACCAGTTGTATTGCTTCAGTGATGACTGTCGCCACCATGTTGTCACCAGTTGTATTGCTTCAGTGATGACTGTCGCCACCATGTTGTCACCAGTTGTATTGCTTCAGTGATGACTGTCGCCACCATGTTGTCACCAGTTGTGTTGCTTCAGTGATGACTGTCGTCACCATGTTGTCACCAGTTGTATTGCTTCAGTGATGACTGTCGCCACCATGTTGTCACCAGTTGTGTTGGTTCAGTGATGACTGTCGTCGCCATGTCACCAGTTGTATTCCTTCAGTGATGACTGTCGTCGCCATGTTGTCACCAGTTGTATTCCTTCAGTGATGACTGTCGTCGCCATGTTGTCACCAGTTGTATTGCTTCAGTGATGACTGTCGCCACCATGTTGTCACCAGTTGTATTGCTTCAGTGATGACTGTCGCCACCATGTTGTCACCAGTTGTATTGCTTCAGTGATGACTGTCGTCACCATGTTGTCACCAGTTGCATTGCTTCAGTGATGACTGTCGTAACCATGTTGTCACCAGTTGCATTGCTTCAGTGATGACTGTCGTCACCATGTTGTCACCAGTTGCATTGCTTCAGTGATGACCATGTTGTCACCGGTTGCATTGCTTCAGTGATGACTATCGTCACCATGTTGTCACCAGTTGCATTGCTTCAGTGATCACCATGTTGTCACCGGTTGCATTGCTTCAGTGATGACTGTCGTCACCATGTTGTCACCAGTTGTATTGCTTCAGTGATGACTGCCATCACCATGATGGGTCCATTGCTGGAGTCATCGTCTCGGTGTTTCTTCTTATTTCGGCTGAGAATTTTGGATAATTTGTTTTGACAATAAAGATATGTGATACAAACAAGTATTTGGGAAAATTTATTTAATGCGAATACTAGGATACCAATACATTCAACAAGATATTCATTAGGTGTCCAACACACGAATGGTGATTGAGTGGTCGTACGTCCACACAGTATTAACTTGTGGTATATGTAGGAATTAGTCAGGAATGACACATACACACTACGACAAATGGAGTGTGCAGCGATGCATATGCTTGTTAGTCCCACGCCCTTGAGAGGAACTTTATAGTTTTATCTCTGAATTGCGACGCATCGCGGAAATTTAACTTGTCGCGCAGACCTGCGATCTTCCGACCATTTTTCCAACGTCTTTTTTTTGGACCTCTTATGTTGGCGTGTAATAGTGAACGTGTGTCTGATATCCCTTGGGTTGATGAAGGAAGATTTAACGGGTGTGTAATGTCACTTGGTCTGACCTTCTCCCCTCCATTCTGTATCATATCTTCTACCGTATCTCATAGCTTATACTGTATCTTATATCCTATACTGTATATTATAGCCTATACTGTATCTTATAGCCTCTACTGTATATTATAGCCTCTACTGTATCTTATAGCCTCTACTGTATATTATAGCCTCTACTGTATCTTATAGCCTCTACTGTATATTATAGCCTCTACTGTATCTTATAGCCTCTACTGTATCTTATAGCCTCTACTGTATATTATAGCCTCTACTGTATCTTATAGCCTCTACTGTATCTTATAGCCTCTACTGTATCTTATAGCCTCTACTGTATCTTATAGCCTCTACTGTATATTATAGCCTCTACTGTATCTTATAGCCTCTACTGTATCTTATAGCCTCTACTGATATTATAGCCTCTACTGTATCTTATAGCCTCTACTGTATCTTATAGCCTCTACTGTATCTTATAGCCTCACTGTATCTTATAGCCTCTACTGTATCTTATAGCCTCTACTGTATCTTATAGCCTCTACTGTATATTATAGCCTCTACTGTATCTTATAGCCTCTACTGTATCTTATAGCCTCTACTGTATCTTATAGCCTCTACTGTATATTATAGCCTCTACTGTATCTTATAGCCTCTACTGTATCTTATAGTCTCTACTGTATATTATAGCCTGTACTGTATCTTATAGCCTCTACTGTATCTTATAGCCTCTACTGTATATTATAGCCTCTACTGTATCTTATAGTCTCTACTGTATATTATAGCCTCTACTGTATCTTATAGCCTCTACTGTATCTTATAGTCTCTACTGTATCTTATAGTCTCTACTGTATATTATAGTCTCTACTGTATCTTATAGTCTCTACTGAATCTTATAGTCTCTACTGTATCTTATAGTCTCTACTGTATCTTATAGTCTCTACTGTATCTTATAGTCTCTACTGTATCTTATAGTCTCTACTGTATCTTATAGTCTCTACTGTATCTTATAGTCTCTACTGTATCTTATAACTTCTACCGTATCTTACAGCCTCTAATGTATCTTATAACCTCTACTGTATCTTATGGCCTCTGCTGTATCTTATAGCCTTTACTGTATGTTATAGCTTCTGCTGTATTATCGCCTCTACTGTATCTTACAGCTTTTATACTCTATCTTATAGGCAGGATGTAAATAATAAGAAATTACAAGGACTCCACTGTAAATAAGTATACCTGGAGAGGGTTTCGGGGGTCAACGCCCCCGCGGCCCGGTCTGGGACCAGGCCTCATGGTGGGTCACGGCCTGATCAACCAGACTGTTACTGTTGGCCGCACGTAAACCGACGTACAAACCAAAGCCCGGCTGGTCAAGTACTGACTTTAGATGCCTGTCCAAAGCCTTCTTGAAGACAGCCAGGGGTCTATTGGTAATCCCACTTTATTTATTTTTTGGGGGGAGGAAGAGTTATCCTAGATAATTTACACATACGTTACTATGTATTATGATTGTAATCTAGGAGGAGGTTTGATTCACCGGAAATTCCGGCCGGTTTACCAGATGGCGACCCGGCCCGGCCCCTGGCGTGGAGTAGCGGACCGAAGTCTCCATGGAGGGTACCTCAGCGGTGGGACCTACGGTCCCAGGCCTAGCCATATTGCCCCAGCACGTAGGTAGATAGTGCTAGGCCCTCTGGTCTGCCACCTTCCGCCCCAGGAGGCTGACGGAAGGGCAGGCTGAGCCGCAGATGGTAGCAAGCTCCAGCCTTGGCACTACCCTGCCCTAGAAGGCTGGGCATGGTGATCGACCAATCACCTAAACTTATGTAACTGTATTTATGTGTACCCGTACCTAAATAAACTCACCTACTTTGTTTATATGTATTTGAGGATACGGCTGAGACTTAGTTCCTCTTGATGGGCCACTAAACCATGGTGGCATGAATTTTGGCCTGTTACAGCCATTTGGCCTAAATATTAATTTTATTTTTGTTTTGTTACAGAAATGGAGGTGTTTAATATCTACTATATGGAAGATCTCACCTTCGGAATTATTTCATTATATTATACATTTAATAACGTCTTAGAGTTCTTGGCTCCCATGGTCCAATATTGTGTGACATCAATAATAATAATAATAATAAAAGAAATTAACATCAATATATAAAAAATGTATTAGCAAGGTGGCGAGTTGACCCATTATAGAGAACGGGACAGGGGATACTACTTCAAATGTTAAATAGCTGATCCGCGCTCCATTTTTCTCCTTGAAATTGCTGCGAGGTTGATATTAAGTGTCCTGCTCAAGCTATAACACAAAGATTATAGTAAATAATGGCGACGAAGTCTATACTGGGAATCGAAGCCTCTCTAAAAACAGCAACTTTTATAAAAATCAAAGGGAAACGGTGACATTTTTTTTCAGTAGTAGCAGTTCAGCTGTAATATTAGTATTAACTGCAGTAATTTCAGTAAAATATATAAAAATAACAGAACAAATGAACGAATAATTACGAAACCGAGCTTTGCCCTTTCTTATTTACTTAATTCGCTCAGGAAGTTTAGGTTATACATTGATCTGTGGTCTTTACCGAGCTTGTCGTGAGTGGGTGTGGGCGTCTGCGTTGATATGGGCGGGGTGCAGGGCGTGGACGAGTTGCCAAGGATCAGTTCTTGGTCCATGAGTCAACCTAAAATAGCCTTGGCTCATAAATAATCCTGGTCACTTTTGTCTCTCTGCCGCCATTCTGTTCGTGTTCGTCCGACCAATCTATCTGGCAGAGGCGCGGCTTGGAACAAGGCTATTTATGTACAGAAATGGACTCGATCACAGCCTGAGCAGTTCGATGCTTGCATGTGTATGTATTTCGAGATACTTTATTTTATTGTCTTGCTCTGTGGCGACGATGATAGCTTCATAAATTGTATTTCGCCTGTGTGTGAGACAGGCTATTCTGAGGGATGGTAATTCCCAGGTGTTAAGAATTTGTTCTGATTTTCAGTCCTGAGGGTTAATCACCTAGGAAAACCCAATAAAGCCAGTGCGTCATCGGGGATTGTCTGTCTTATTTCCATTGAAGTTCTTTAATCTCGCCTCCCAGGATGCGACCCACAACAGTCGACTAACACCCGGGTACCTACTTAATGCTAGGCGATCAGGGGCAGCAAATACAAGAAAACGTGCCTAACGTTTCACCCGTGCCGGGATCGATCCCCAGTGTTTCAGCGTGTGAGTTGAGAACGTTATCAGCTGAGCCACGAAACGTGAAATCTTCGTAGCCGCTGTAGCTACCGAACCCATGTTGAAAGGCTTGACGCTATCTTCATTGCACTTTTGAAATTTAGCTCAGCCTGGCAGATTTCATTACCTGGTGCACAAAATTCATTCTGTCTGATGAAATATAGCAAGGAAACATAACTAGATTTTCTTTTCACCATGTATCGTCCACATAGGATAGTGTAACGACACACTGTTGTCGCACACAACTATAGAAAAAGGAAAGGTTGGGGAGAAAAATGTAAAATATCACCATTATCATATCGTTATTAAAGTGGGACTACAGTCCCTTACGAGAATCTTCATTATTTGAGGCTGACCTTTCTTGTTTACCAAAATGAATAAACGCTAGTAAGAAAACACGATCATTAACACTAGTATGTGATAATAATCTAGAACACTTCAGTGTAGTGATCCATTGTTTTTATATGGGGTGGAAATCTTTGCTACCATTACGTCACATGTGTGATAAGTTTTTACTGGGAGAGCCGTTTCACTATTAAAATACCATAGCCATGGACGTGCGTCTCTGTGTAGTTCAGTGGAGGAACTTTGCCTAGTGTCGTTTGGGGCCACCACACAGTCCGATCTTTTGCCGACCTTGCCCGACCAGTCTTGAAGAGGGGAGTTCAGGAGCACAAGCCTTACAGTACCTTTGCTGCTGGGTTTAGCCCCGGCACTTTTCCTTTCTCTGTAGTTCTTTCCTCTCCATCTATTCTTCAACTATCCCCACTTCCCCTTCACCCCTACTGGGTCCTACCTGGAGTAATTCTAGTTCTGTTAAGTAAAAGGACACAAATGCAACTAATGTGACATTTTATTGTGGCAACGTTTCGCTCTCCAGGAGCTTTGTCAGGCCGTTACAAAGCTCCTGGAGAGCGAAACGTTGCCACAATAAAATATCACATTAATTGCATTTGTGTCCTTTTACTTAACATATTGTCGGTAATTCTACCAATATTAATACAATTCTAGTTCTAGTTCTAGGAAGAGCCGGTAATCCCTCGGAAGGTTGTGGTGAAATGACTAAAGACTGCAGGAGAAATATTCCTATTTCTCCTAACAACGAAAATACCATCACCAGAGGAAAGGAACATGATACCCAATACTAGAAGCTGACAACTAGAGAGAAGAAACCTTATAACCAACACTAGAGGCTGACAGAGGGGTATGAACACTATGACCAACTTGTACAAGAATGGTATAGAGTACCGACAAGATGTGTCACCACAGGTGTCTAATTTTTCACTATAACCAATACTTGAAGCTGACAATCAGAGGGCGTGAACACCAACACTAGAAACTGAGATTTAGACAGGAGGAAAATGATAACCAACACTAGAGGCTGAGAGCTAGGAGGGTACATGATAACCAACACTAGAGGCTGAGAGCTAGGAGGGAACATGATAACCAACACTAGAGGCTGAGAGCTAGGAGGGTACATGATAACCAACACTAGAGGCTGAGAGCTAGGATGGAACATGATAATCAACACTAGAGGCTGAGAGCTAGGAGGGAACATGATAACCAACACTAGAGGCTGAGAGCTAGGAGGAATATGATAATCAACACTAGAAGCTGAGAGCTAGGAGGGAACATGATAATCAACACTAGAGGCTGAGAGCTAGGAGGGAACATGATAATCAACACTAGAGGCTGAGAGCTAGGAGGGAACATGATAATCAACACTAGAAGCTGAGAGCTAGGAGGGAACATGATAATCAACACTAGAAGCTGAGAGCTAGGAGGGAACATGATAATCAACACTAGAAGCTGAGAGCTATAGAGGGGAATATAATTAGCTGAGAGCTAGGAAGACGGAACACCATAACCAACACTAGAAACCGGGAGTAAGAGGAAGAGAACACGATAACTCAGGCTGCTAGGCTTCATTACCTTAAGTGCAAACCCATCCTGTGTGATGGAGTATGACAGGAAAACCATCCTGCCTGGTGGGTGTGTTAAGTAAATATAGTTTTTGTTTTGACCTTGTGAAATGTCACATAGATCAGGGTAGCTGTACAACGAGGTGTGTCTAATTTTGATAACAAAAAAACATACCAGACACAAAATCAAAGGAAGCAGGGCGTAGGTAATCCCAATGTTTAATGCCAGGAGTCTGTCTTATCGTCAGCCCCAGACTTAGTGACGATGGGGTCGGCTTTACCCATACAGTGAATGCCGAATAGTTGACGAAGCAGTATAGTCAAGTCTTAAGGACTTTATCGAGTCCATGATAAATCCTTACTAAAGAACTATTTAGGGCAAAACATTGTATAATAATAACGATTCACTTTGCTACGCTAGTTATAGTCCATTCCCTTACCGGCCAAGTAAGTTTATTTAGGTGTAGCTTCACATAAGTACAATTATCATATATGGTAACATGTATAAATTATCTAGGATAATCCAAAAAAAGGTCAAAGTGACTTATTTCCATTGGGGTCCGCAACTAGTATTATTGTGTCCATGGGGAAGCGCCAAACCTTTGGGAGTTGGAGGCAGTCACCCAGGGAAGCGAAGAATAGCTCGGTTTCTTGAATCTAGAGCGCTCCTTTACCGGCATGAAGGTACCACCCTCGTAGGATCACATCTGCAAGATCGACACAACACCCACTTAAGAATTTATTTTTACAGTACAGTCATGGAGAAGCTCTAAACCCACACGGGACCTTGGGAAAAGAGAAATTACCGGATCTGATCCAAGGAGAGGAGGGGGTAGCTTCAATTTATTGGATCAAGTGTTTGAAGGGCGTCCGTTGAAAAAAAAAATTTGCACATTCTCTATAGCCTATATCTCATGTTAGTTCAACTGAGGAATGGAATGGAATCGAATAGTGGGATGGGATGGAGATATAGAGGGTTGAAATAAAATATAAATAGAATGGGATAGAATGCAGAGGGTAGGAAGAAAATAAAAAGGATTAGGTCGGTGTTCAGAAGTGTGGAATTCAATAAAAAAAACAAAAAGACGGGATGGAGTTCGGAAAGTAATAAAATAAAGAGGGATGGGATGGAGTGAAGAAGGAAGAACGGTGTACGTGGTGTCCTTGGAGTAAGTTTGAGGTCTCTGTCCTTGAATAAACTGATTGCACTCTCGAGGACAATAACTTAACCTTTGGAGAGTGACAGTTTGAACTCGGGAGTAGTTGCGACCTTTGGAGTACCATTATTTAACCGCTGTAGATCCATAACTTGTGTATAGTGTTCACCTCTGTACCGTACTCGAGGTCCTGATGATGATGATTGTTATAATCGTTATTAGTAGTATTAACAGTAACAGTAGCAGTAGTAATAATAATAGAAGTAGTAATATAAATGTTATTATTATTATTATTCTATGCGGGTTATTTGTGTATTATTATTATTATTATTGTATGCGGTTTATTTGTGTATTATTATTATTATTATTATTATTCTATGCAGGTTATTTGTTTATTATTATTATTATATGCGGGTTATTTGTATTATTATTATTATTATAATTATTATTTTCAGTAGTAGTAGTACCACAGTAGTATATTTTGTAATACCCCCGCAAGGGTATTATAGCGCCTGGAGTATGGTATATGTATATATATATATATATATATATATATATATATATATATATATATATATATATATATATATATATATATTAGTGTGTGTGTGTGTGTGTGTGTGTGTGTGTGTGTGTGTGTGTGTGTGTGTGTGTGTGTGTGTGTGTGTGTGTACTCACCTAGTTGTGGTTGCAGGGTCGAGTCAAAGCTCCTGTGTGTGTGTGTGTGTGTGTGTGTGTGTACCTGAAAGTTAAGCACATTTGTATATACGTACATTGAAAGATATGCACTTTTCGGTCTATATGTCTTAACCCTAAAAAAATTAATGAATCGTTGAATGTATTAGACTAATGAGTTGTTTATTCTCTTTGTCACCATTAGAGGAAAGTGTCAGTAAAGAATTATTCTATTAATTGCAGGAGGAACAGCAACTGCTTTGTGCTGTTAATAATGTACGTAGTAGTAGTTGCAATATGAGTAGCAGACTTACACACTCAGGGAACTGAATTTACACTCTCTGGAAAGGCATACAATTTGGAAGTGTAGAAATGGGTGACTATCTCGAACACAGTGAGTAGGGAGAAAAACTGGGGCCCATTCCCTGGACCCAGTACATAATGCCTCAGTAATCTTTTTGACTACCACTAAACGAGTGTCTACCTCGCACACGGTGTACGGAAAATTATCCTGTGATACCACGGTAGTAAACCAGTCATTTACCATAAGGAGTGTTGCTCCCTCACTCCTCCAGCAGACTGGGAAATTTGTCTCGTCATGTGTGTTTTCAAGCGACAGGGTGCCTCAATGGAGGACACGTGCCAGTTGGGGTCGCTACACAAATGTCAGGGACCATGGCTGGATGGTACCTTTTTTCCCTAATCCCCCTCCCCCCTCGCCTCAGACTCAAGGTCCATGGCTGGCTCATGCGCTCTTCTGTTCCCTCACACACCCAGCAGGGAAAAAATGGTGGCGCCTCGTTCTCAGCCGCAAGAAAGAGAGCTTCAGCTGTTGATGACCTCGCCCACTTCTACAAGAATGTTAAGTCTCGGGTTTACGCCTGGTGTATATAAGTCCTGGTATTTACATCTGGTATATATATATATATATATATATATATATATATATATATATATATATATATATATATATATATATATATATATATATATATATATATATATATATATATATATATATATATACTGATATATATATATATATATATCAGAAACTATTTTCTCCTGCTACTAACCTGTCATTCCTATCCACCATAAATACTATCCGTTCACAGAGTGCATATAGACTTTGTAGTCCAAACGCCTTCGTTGTTTTTCCTTGATCCAAGGGATCTAAGCTATCCTCTTCCTCGGATCAAACCCGATTACCCCAACCCGCCATTCCCCAAGTACCGTATGACCCTTGCGGGTTTAGCGCCTCCCCATGAATGAGTAATAAAAATAATATTCATGCATATGCTTCAGCCAATTTACATACGGAAACACTAATTCCTTTGTGTGACCATAAGGGTCTATCGCTTTTTTGTGAATACAATAATGTCTCGTGTTTGTGTAGTTAATCGCAATAATGGCCTTGATGATAAGACACATGCATATCATTACTGCCGAAACGTTTCGCCTGCACAGCACGTTTCTTCAGCAGAATTCAGCAAGCGACTTTCATACCGGAGGTGCTAGTGGAAGTGATGTACCTGTGACCGGTTTTTGAGTCTTTCTATTCCCGCAGTCCCTTAAGTCTTGACAGGTGTTCAGTCGCTTAGCCTTGATTGAAGATATTCAGTCCTTTAGTCTTGATTAAAGGTGTTCGGTCCCTTAGTCTTGATTAAAGGTGTTCGGTCCCTTAGTCTTGATTAAAGGTGTTCGGTCCCTTAGTCTTGGTTAAAGGTGTTCGGTCCCTTAGTCTTGGTTAAAGGTGTTCGGTCCCTTAGTCTTGGTTAAAGGTGTTCGGTCCTTAGTCTTGGTTAAAGGTGTTCGGTCCCTTAGTCTTGGTTAAAGGTGTTCGGTCCCTTAGTCTTGGTTAAAGGTGTTCGGTCCCTTAGTCTTGGTTAAAGGTGTTCAGTCCCTTAGTCTTGGTTAAAGGTGTTCGGTCCCTTAGTCTTGGTTAAAGGTGTTCGGTCCCTTAGTCTTGGTTAAAGGTGTTCGGTCCCTTAGTCTTGGTTAAAGATATTCAGTCCTTTAGTCTTGATTAAAGGTGTTCAGTCGCTTAGTCTTGGTTAAAGATATTCAGTCCTTTAGTCTTGATTAAAGGTGTTCGGTCCCTTAGCCTTCAGTAAAGGTGTTCAGTCCCTTAGTCTTGGTTAAAAGTGTTCGGTCCCTTAGCCTTGATTAAAGATATTCAGTCCCTTAGTCTTGGTTAAAGGTGTTCAGTCGCTTAGTCTTGGTTAAAGGTGTTCAGTCGCTTAGTCTTGGTTAAAGGTGTTCAGTCCCTTAGTCTTGGTTAAAGATATTCAGTCGCTTAGTCTTGGTTAAAGGTGTTCAGTCCCCTGGCCTTGACTGAAGGTGTACCATGGTCTTCGTGTTTTCAAGTGAATACATACATTAATAAACATGACGATATACACATAGTAATGTGGCTACTTGCAGAAAAGGGTATTTAAAAAGTGTTGTACACAGAGAAAAATGAGAACAGTGCTTCTTAATAGTACACAGAGCGGTGGGGGGGGGGGCAAATAAATGATCATGAGGTGGAGTACTGCAGGCCTACTGGCACACATGATTTAAGATCGTTGTTCTAAGATGATGTGGGTGATAATTGTAGCCAAGGTGACCATGCCACTCTTCTGATTAATGATGTTGGGTAGTATGATAGCTGAATATTCAAGACATCATTTAATTTTGTCATTTTCATATATTAACAGCGAGGTTTTTTCTCCCATACTACAAGGTGGGTGTGAGAGTTACGGTGTTGCACACAAGTATCACTACTGTTATCAACTCTGCATGCATACTTGTACTCACCTAATTGTGGTTGCAGGTGTCGAGACTCAGCTCCTGGCCCCGCCTCTTCACTGACCGCTACTGGGTCATTTCTCTCCCTGCTCCATGAGCTTTATCATACCTCATCTTAAAGCTATGTATGGTCCCTGCCTCCACTACATCATTCGCTAGACTGTTCCATTTCCTGACTACTCTATGGCTGAAGAAATGCTTCCTAACATCCCTTTGACTCATCTGAGTCTTCAACTTCCAATTGTGCCCCCTTGTTTCTGTGTTCCCTCTCTGTTCTTGTAGGCGTGTGGGAAGATTTCTGCTGGTTTCTCCAAGCCAATGATGGCCCTTTTTAAATCACTTGTTCTCTCTAGGCTGGAATACTGTTGTGCATTAGCATCCCCATTCAAGGCAGGTGAAATTGCAGATCTAGAAAATGTACAGAGTACCTTTACTGCACGTATAAGTTCCATCAAACACCTTAACTACTGCAAACGCCTGGAAGCACTTGACTTGTACTTACTGGAGCGCAGGCGAGAGATATATCATAATCTACACCTGGAAGATTCTGTAGGGACTGGTCCCTAACCTGCACACATAAATCACTCCCCACGACAGCAAAAGACTTGGCAGGCAATGTAACATACCCCCAGTGAAACGTAGAGGCGCCACTGGAACACTAAGCGAAAACACAGTAAGTGTCCAGGGCCAAGACTGTTCAACAGCCTCCCACCAACCATAAGGAGAATTACCAGTAGACCCCTGGTTGTCTTCAAGAGGGAGCTGGACAGATACCTAAAGTCAGTGCCAGATCAGCCGGGCTGTGGTTCGTGTGTTGGACTACGTACGGCCAGCAGTAACAGCCTCGTTGATCAGGCCCTGATCCACCAGGAGGCCTGGTCATGGACCGGGTAGATGTAGACCTTGTCTCTTTTCCCGCACGGGATACTGTAAGCCCCTTCATCTTCCAGCGCAGTGTTGAATGTGGAGGATCTTGTGACTCTTGGCAGTAAGTATAGCTAGGTTTATACAGTACAATTATTATTATAATAAAAACTAAGTGCTAAACCAACAAGGGTCTTATATAGGACAAGAGAGACTGACTATACTGGCTGTGATTCTCGTAAGATAAATTTGTGTTCAATATTTCTTTGTATTCCAGCCGTATATCAGAGTGGCCTTTCCTTCACAATGATAAACAGTGTGGGATGATATTGAAATTTTTCTCTATGCAAGTAAGTTCAGTTTTCAGTAGCTCTCCAATGCAGACTTTGACCACCCCAAGAAACAAATAATTCCTCCTTTCTTGGGTTTTATGATCATGATGTGAGTAAACATCCGTGATATCGTTATTAGTGAGTTTCCTATAGTGAGGTAGGTGGCAATTATCTTCCTCTAGGGTGAATTGTATTGAATGCTCGTTGTGGTTGAGTGTAACCAATCTTCAGTTTATGTATGTATGTATCCTATGCTGAGTAATCCATCCTGAGCATACCCCATCCTGAGTGTAACCCATCCTGAGTGTAACCCCCATCCTGAGTGTAACCCATCCTAAGTGTAACGTCCTGCGTACTTTAGAAAAAAAAACATTCTCTAAGATGGATGTTAAATAATAATAATACAGACAAGAAACTGCAGCTACATTTTAAAACATAATACTTGCACATACCAACGTATTGCAATAAGAACGAGCTTGACCCTGGAGTAGAAAAATGTGTCTAACTTCAGAGTAAATTAAATCGAATATACGAGTTGATTATCACCTTACACCATTATAAACTTGCCAGCAGTTGTTTTTCTGAGCTAATTATCATAAATGGTTACCCTGAATTGTGCAGATGCCTCGGTACCCACCACTCATGTATGTATGTATGTATGTATGTCTCTATGTATGTATGTATGTATGTGTGTATATATATATATATATATATATATATATATATATATATATGTATATGTATATGTATATGTATATATATATATATATATATATATATATATATATATATATATATATATATATATATATATATATATATACCAGCAGCAGGTCTGCTGTTTTTCTTATATAATGACATTTTGCCCCAAATATATCTTCCAGCAGAAATGAACTATAATACAGTATTATTATTGTTGTTGCTTTATTATTATTTTAACACATTAACCACTTCCCACCAATGTAGGGTGACCCGAAAAAAAGAAACACTTTCATCATCACTCACTCCATCACTGTCTTGCCAGAGGTGTGCCAATACTACAGTTCAAAAACTGCAACATATCCCTCCCCCCTTTCTTCAGAGTGCAGGCATTGTACTACCCACCTTCACACCTCCTTCAGAGTGCAGGCACTGTACTTCCCACCCATATAAGTCATACTGGGACAAGTGAAGGGCTTCTGATCTAAAGAATTGGAGTCATCCTCCTTTTCCTTGGATGAAACCTGATTATCCCCCTCCCTCACTACCTCATTCCCACTCTGTAGGACCTTTGAGGGTTTAGTGTTTCCCAGAGGATATACGTACATAATAACCCTTACTGTTTTAGCTCTTCCTCGTGTCTGATCATGAACCAGGCTGCGAGGACGTTGATACTAGATACTACATTCTAGGAGAGGAAGTGCTAAACCCATTGGGGGTCATATAGTGCATGGAGAAAGATGTGAAGCACTCTGGTTCAATCTTCAGAAGTGTAGCTCGCGTTCAATTAAGATTCTAAGAAAATATAGGATAGCACCAGTTCATTGGCTCAAGAGTTTCTCACCTGCATACACAGTCTTCAGCTTTCCAAGTACCGTACATGTTATTCCCAGCACATCACCTGAGTATGGAGCAAAAATTCTTCTGTTACCATTTTTTTTCACAGGTATTGAATGTTTTGCTTGTGTCTCTACCTCTTCCCCTCCATTTGTACAGATTGAGTTTTATTATTATAGTATTCATGAAGTAGCACTAAACCCATAGGGGACTGAGAGGTAATCAGGCTTGATCCAAGGAAGAAGGAGTAGCTCCAATTCCTTGGATCAAGAGTCAACTAGTTTTAAGGCAGAGATCACTATTCAGATTTTTCAGCCAGGCCTTTCAACTGAAAATCAGACTGATGCACCCTAACTCAGTGGCATCTATTAATAAATGTATGGGGAAGAGCTAAACTTGTAGGGATCATGCAGTGCCTGGGAAATATGTAGTAAATAATCAAATCTGACCTAAGAAAAGGGAGGATAACTCCAGTTCCTTAGATCATGGATCCTTGCATCAATGCATCCTGCTGCAAAGGTGCATATGGTATAAAATGATTGACATTGTCCTGTTAATGTAGGCATCCTGTGGTAAGATTATTGTTTATGTCCATTCTTATGCTCTACCATTCTGACACTAGCAACTATCTTCCTCTCATTATTTTATAATTTTTTTTTACTCCCATCATCATCTTGTGCACTTATTTTTTTTATTAACACATATGCCGTCTCCCACCAAGGCAGGGTGACCTGAAAAAAAAAAAAAACTTTCATCATTCACTCCATCACTGTTTTGCCAGAGGCGCACTTACAAAACTGCAACATTAACACCCCTCCTTCAAAGTGTAGACACTGTACTTCCCATCTCCAGGACTCAAGTCCGGCCTACCGGTTTCCCTGAATCCCTTCATAAATGTTACCCTGCTCACACTCCAACAGCACGTCAAGTCCTAAAAACCATTTGTCTCCATTCGCTCCTATCTAACAAGCTCACACATGCTTGCTGGAAGTCCTAGCCCCTCGCACACAAAACCTCCTTTACCCCTCCCTCCAACCTTTCCTAAGCTGACCCCTATCTCGCCTTCCCTCCACTACAGATTTATACACTCTCAAAGTCATTCTATTTTGTTCCATCTTCTCTACATGTCTGAACCACCTCAACAACCCCTCCTTAGCCCTCTGGATAATAGTTTTGGTAATAATCCCGCACCTCCTCCTAATTTCCAAACTATGAATTCTCTGCATTATATTCACACTATCATATTCTGTATATTCTGTCCCCATCTTTAAAAAAGGAGACAGAAAAGAGGCCCTAAACTATAGACTGGTGTCACTTACGTGTATAGTGTGCAAAGTCTTGGAGAAAATCATCAGGAAAAGAATGGTGGAGCATCTGGAGCTGAACAGGATAGTAATCAACGCCAGACAGCACGGATTCCGGGAAGGCAAATCCTGTGTAACAAACCTCCTGGAGTTCTATGATAAAGTAACAGAGGTAAGGCAAGAGTGAGAAGGGTGGATTTATTGCATTTTCCTGGACTGCAGGAAGGCCTTCAACACAGTTCCTCATATGAGATTAGTAAAGAAGTTGGAAGAACAAGCATGTATAACAGGAAGGGCACTGGAATGGATCAGGGAATACCTCACAAGGAGGCAACAACGGGTCATAGTGCGTGATCAGGTATCACAGTGGGCGCCTGTGACGAGCGGTGTACCGCAGGGGTCAGTCCTAGGACCAGTGCTATTCTTGGTATATGTAAATGACATGACAGACGGGATAGACTCAGAAGTGTCTCTGTTCGCAGATGATGCGAAATTAATGAGGAGAATCACATCGGAAGAGGACCAAGCAGGACTTCAAACAGACCTGGACAATCTTGACATCTGGTCTAGCAACTGGCTTCTTGAATTTAATCCCACCAAATGCAAAGTCATGAAGATCGGAGAAGGGCAAAGAAGACCGCTGACAGAGTACAGGCTAGGTGGACAAAGGCTACAAACCTCGTCAAAGGAGAAAGACCTTGGGGTGAGTATAATGCCAAGCACGTCTCCGGAGGCACACATCAACCAGATAACTGCGGCAGCATATGGGCGACTGGCAAACCTAAGATTAGCGTTCCGTTACCTTAACAAGGAATCGTTCAAGACACTGTACACCGTGTACGTCAGGCCCATATGTACTAGAGTATGCAGCACCAGTCTGGAACCCACACCTGGTCAAGCAAGTCAAGAAACTAGAGAATGTGCAAAGGTTTGCGACAAGGCTAGTTCCACAACTCAGGGACTGTCCTATGAAGAAAGGTTGAGGGAAATAGGACTAACAACACTGGAGGACAGAAGGGTTAGAGGAGACATGATAACGACATACAAAATACTGTGGGGAATCGACAAAGTGGATAGTGACAGGATGTTCAAGAGAGGGAACACAGAAACAATGGGGCACAACTGGAAGCTGAAGACTCAGATGAGTCAAAGGGATGTTATGAAGCATTTCTTCAGCCATAGAGTAGTCAGGAAGTGGAATAGTCTAGCAAACGATATAGTGGAGGTGGGAACCATACATAGTTTTAAGACAAGGTATGATAAAGCTCATGGAGCAGGGAGAGCAGAGACCCAATAGCGGACAGCGAAGAGGCAGGGCCAGGAGCTGAGTCTCGACCCCTGCAACCACAATTAGGTGAGTACACCACACACTGCTCTCAGACATGACATCTCCCTGCCTCCAGCCTTCTCCTTGCTGCAACATTCACCACCCATGTTTCACAGCCATATAAGAGCGTTGGTATAACTATACTCTCATACATTCCCCTCTTTGCTTCCATGGACAGAGTTCTTTGTCTCCACAAACTCCTCAGTGCACCGCTCACCTTTTTTTCCTCATCAATTCTATGATTCACCTCATCTTTCTTGTACTTATTGGGGTTAAACTGAAGTAGTCATTTTATGAACCATTCTAATAGGTTTTAGAATCCCCTTTTGTTTATATTCTTCTCATGAATTTCATATCTGCAAAGCAGATCACTGATATATAATAATGTTTTATTGTACATCATAAAAATCACTAAACCTGTCAGGGCCATTCAGTGCTGCACAGTCAAGAGGTGCTGATGGTGGAAAGCTGAAGTATAATTTCATGCTTCATACCTGAGCTCCTGACATTTTAAGTAGATAATGCTGTACTGTATATTTATCAATCGCTCTCAATTCATTCATTTTCTCTCTCTCTCTCAAGCACGCATGCACACACATAAGGGTGGTTGAAAAGTGGAATGACTTAGTGGATGCAAACTCAATACACAGCTTCAAGAGTAGATATGATAAGGCCTAAGGGGTAAGAAATCAATGATGCCAATCAACTAGGCTACCATCATATTTATGGCTAAGCACTAAACATGTCGGGGTCATACAACACATAGGGAATAGACAGTAATCAAGTTTGATCCAAGAAAAAGGTAGCTCAAAGAACTTGGATCAAGAGCCCTTTGCCAGCATCAGGGAACTCTCCTTGAATAGATTCATATAAAAAGACTTAATTCAGATAATTAACCTTACAGGGGTAATAGCCCAGGAGAACCAAGAAAACAAAGCAGTGTGCTTCATTTCCATTGGAGTCCTTAGGTCCTTCTGTAGGATGAGATTCACAACAGTTAATCAACTCCTATGTATCAAAGTAGCTATAGTATCAATAGCATTGCCAGCCTGGGTCTTATTTTTTCAGGGGTACTGTATAATTTATGATTAAAATGATTTCCAATTTGCAGGCTTGCAAAAAAATTTAATTCATGAAAAATATTAATAAAGTGATGAGTGGGATATTTTTTTTTTTGTGTGTGTGTGTGAACTAGTACCCCAGAAGACCAAATTGCTTATGTACATGGCAGGATCTGAACATGCTCAATCAGATAAGAGTGCTTGATGGTGAAGGGCTCTTCACCTAAGGAATTGGAGCTACTTTTCCTTCCTTGGATCAAACCTGATTACCTCTCATTCCCCAGGTACTGTATGACCCCTACTGGCTGAGAATTTACCCATGAATTTAATAATAATGTATCATGGGGTGTCTTACTGTGAGCTGGTCAGGTGAACAACACAAAACCTGGGCTACCTGCCACTGTGTAGTGATATTATGCAGGTATTGTATTAAGAAAGCCACTTGTATGTTTGTCAAGATGTGTGATTTACAAAATCATTGATGTAAGTTTTTAATTCATGAATAAGGTGGTATATTGAGTTAAAGTGTCCACTGTACTTATATATTTTCCCACTTCTACCACATTTATTCCCACCTGTATTGCACTAGGTTATCTTTCCCACCTGCACTGGGCTGTTATCTTTCCCACCTACACTCGGCTGTTATTTTTCCTACCTGTGCTGGGCTAGATTATCTTCATTGCCTGCAATGGGTTAGATTACCTTTCCCACCTGCACTGGGGTTACATAATGTTGGCAGTGCCTACACTAGAACTGGATCAGTCCATACATACAAACATTATCTTCCTTCATATGATGGAAGCATTGGCAGTCTCAGAAAGGCTGCCTGGACACTATTCAGGTTACTTCAAGTAAAGAAGGGTCAAAGTTTTCATAAATTTTAAGGGAATAATTGTATTTCAGACATTTAGTGAATGTGTATGGAAGCCAGTTTATCATTCAATATACAGCACAAAGAACGTTAGAATCGCTAAATAATTACCAAAATTAAATTTTCACAAAAAAATAATTTCAAATATATCCTCAATGATATATTGTACTGTAGTCAAAGCTTCAAAGAAGAAGAAAAAAGTTCACTTCATAAAAAACTAAGATATTTCACTCACAAAAAGAACACTTAGATGAAGTATTTCTACAGTACTGCAGTGCTCATATTTATATGGTGTCCATATGATTGCTGTCAGAAATCACCTCAATTGTTATACTGTCTTCAACCCAAATTAACTCTTAAATGCACCAATTACGTATTGAGATACATACACCCTTCTCAAAGTATAAAAAAAAATTGCTGCTCTAATAAATTTGATGCAAATGTAGTATGTATGTATAATGTGTATATGCATATATGTATGCATATGCATGTGTGTATGCGTGTGTGTGCGCTCACCTATATGTGGTTGCTGGTGTCGAGTCACAGCTCCTGTGAGTATGTATGCATGTCACTCTTCCTAAATATATATGTGCCTTGCTTTTTTTTCTTAAACTAATAGCATGTAAATTATACATCTGCAACAGAACTTCCAGAACATATGTAGAACCTCATTTCTGAAGTGACGTTGTTAGCGCTGTCAAAATCTTGTCATGAAGTTCGCAGTCATCTCGGTTTTCGCGTGTCAGCTGTACAGAAAAACAAGGTGATAACATCAATTTTGTATCTTGTAATTTTTAGCAGCCAACATAATGAACATGTTGCATGTGACCAACTACAGGTATCATTAATGTATTTACAACATACCTGCAACATCATGATACTACTGTTAATTTACATAAATACTTTGAGGGATCCACCAAGCTGAGTTAAGTGCCTATACCATACAAAATATTATACAGTGGACCCTCGGTTATCAGCCGTAATCCGCTCCAGAAATCCGCCTAAAACTGAAATGGCCTATAACCGAAATAATATTCCCCATAAGAATTAATGTAAATACAATTAATCCGTTCCAGACAAAAATATTCACAAAAAAATATTTTTTTTAACAATTAAATCAGTATTACATACCTTTATTGAAGACTAACGCTGGCTTCTGGAAGATAGGGAGGAGGAAATAGGGAGGAGTTAGTGTTTGGAAGGGGAATCCCCCTCCATAAAGACTTCAGGTAACAAGTCCTTATCTAGGGTTACTTCCCTTCTTTTTCTTTTAATGCCACTAGGCCCAGCTTGAGAGTCACTGGACCCTTGTCTAGAAAAATAACTGTCCAGAGTGCTCTGTTTCTGGCACCTCTTTAAGATTTCCCTGAAGTGGGACAAGGTTTTGTCACTAAACATGTTGCAGATATGGCTTGTTTCAGCTTGGTCAGAATGGTATTTTTCAACAAAACTTTGTAACCTATTCCACATTCCACACATTTAATTAATCACTGAAGATGGCACCTCCTTCACTTTCTCTTCCTCCTTCTCACTTTCTTTACCACAGGAACTTTACTAGGAACTTTCTTGGGAGCCATGGTTACTTATTTCGCAGTTCCACTGACAAAAAACAATGGAAAACAAGCGAAATGTTTGGATGAATGAGCAGAAGCTTCCTCATGCACCGAGACACACAGGTAAACTGAAGTGCAAGCAGCCCCAGCCGGCGGACGGACGCGTCCCATACAGCCGATAACCTAAAAACTGGCTGATAACCGGGAGCCGAAAAACCTGCCTATAACCGAGTTGGCCGATAACAGGAACGGCCGATAACCGAGGGTCCACTGTACTGCATAATGAGTACTTTCAGAAGCACTAAATCCATAAGGGCTATACTAAATGTTATATCCCACATGAGTTTAGCACTTTTTTTTAATGCAAATATGTATAATAATAATGTATACCAAATGGAAACTTTATCATTATTATTATTATTATTATTAATCCACTGTATGACCTTTGTAGGTTTAGCGCTTCTTTTTTATAATAATAATAATAATAAGAAGAAGAAGAATATTACTATGTACTGTATTATTAATTATTATTACTATTATTATTATTATTAGTTTCAGTAAACTTTTGATTAACTCAAAACCAGTCACTGCAATTTCAACACAACACTACTGTAAGACTGCACCCATAATCTGATTTATGCAAAAAAACTCCTGATCTTACATGCATAAAGTGTGAAAAAATCAGCATAGAATCAAGTTACATGAAAAATTTTGGTTGGCCAAGCAGTGACATATTTCCTCTCAAAACCACATTGGGTCTACAGGCAAATCCATTGTTGATGGGGAAGGCACAGCATCACCCTTTGCTGTACTGCCACTTATGCCGTCCACAATATCATTGTGGAATTATTACATGCCTTATTCAGTGTGTTAATCAAACCATTTTAGATATTTTCATCAACCTATTTTTTTCTCTGGGTATTAACCATGACATTCGAAAGGAATACATCTGATGCTAGAGATGCAAAGGAGAAAAATAAGCATGACACTCTGACAGTTTTGAAAAAAAATTGAGGTGTTAGATATGCTGGGAGGCAGTGTTCATGTGATGCTGCACACTAACTTTGATCTCCAAGAATCAATCACTAGAGACAATAAGAACATAAGAGACTGCAACCTGTTGAAAAGAATGGCCAACAGGCCAATACAGATAAATAAGAAAAAACAGTTACTGAATGTGTGGGCTGATCAAAACTAAGAAAAAATGCCTCACTTAGCACTCAGAAAATAGGGTAGAAAGCTATATCCAACTACAAAACTGTATGCCTTCACAACTGTGTATGTTTAGTGGTGGATGGTTTGAGTGATTTAAATAGAGCAATCAGATTTTTGAGCAAGCAATGATACTGTATCATCACCTGTAAAAAGTACTGTTAGGTAAAACATACCAAAGATGAATTGCAGACTACCTGAGCCCTCCACTACAACAATCAACTACGAATAACCCTCATCCACATTAACACAAGAACCACAGCCATCCACATCAACACAAGAACCACAGCCATCCATATCAATATAAAAACCATGGCCATCACATCAACACAAGAACCACAGCCATCCACATCAACACAAGAACCACAGCCATCCTCATCAACACAAGAACCACAGTCATCCACATCAATACCAGAACCGACCAGTGAAGAGGTGGGGTCAGGAGTTGTGAATTGACCCCTGCAACCATAAAAAGGCAAGCACATTCACTCACATCAACACAAGAATCACAGTCATTCACATCAGCTCAGAAGGGCCACAGCAATCCTCTGACCACACTTGCATATCAAGAAGCAACAACTACCAGAATTTAAGGTAAGATTAGGTTGCTTGTTTTGACTTGTAGGCAGTTTAAAAAAAATTAGCTTTCTTTATATCTCAGTAATGTAACCCAATTTTACTCCATGTTCTTCACTCCAATTAATTAATGCTATTTCAAGTAGAGTGCTGATTTTTAGGAACGAAAGCCACACGTTACTCGAGTCTACTGTATTATTATTATCATAATGTGCTAAATTATTTGAACAAAGGAGCTCCACACTAAAAGCAAAAAAACATGAACTCACATTCACTAAAAGAATATCGGAGCGGTTTCGAATTTCTTCCACAAGTGGTATAGGTTTGCCTCTTGCAACAGGGATAGTAGTGAGAAGTGTCACATGGGGCTGCAGCATTACTTGACGCACGCCATTCACAAATCCTTGGCTGAACATCTCCATCTTTCCAATCTCATCCAACACCAAGATATGAGGGCTGCTACTCTGAAAAACCATATTAATGTGTGATCACCTATTTGTGTTGACCTATTTGCAGCTACGGGAGCAGAGCTAAGTTCGTGGTGTCTCTTCTTTATGTATATAATCCACTGTAAAGCTTTTGAAAATTTTCAGTGATTCTAGCACTTACTACCGCCTCTTGCAGCCCATTCTACTGATAAACTGCATTCCATTACTACACCTCTACTGACTTGAACTAATAACATTTTTAGGCACTACAAATTCATCTTCCCAATGGACTGTATGAAATGTTTTCACCATGAAGCTCAAAATAAAGTAAGTAAGTAAGTTTATTCAGGTATACACAAATACAGTTACATAAATTATCATACATAGCAGCATATGTGTAGAGAACCTAAGATAACCCAAAAAGTCAGACAAGTGACTTATTTCCATTGGGGTCCTCTAAAGCCATACTACAATACAGAACAGTATAGGGCAAATGTTGGCAAGGTTTCAGGTTCAGTCTCTTACCCAAGCACCTGTCTCTCCTCTCCCAGGTGTCTGCAGATTTAACAACGGGACTTAGAACAGATGCCCCATTGCCTCCTAAGTGTGAGGGGCAGAAAACTCCATTTTTTTTAAAAACTTTGACAGACCAAATGAAACGTCATTCTTATATTCAAATTAATTTAAGCATAATATAATATACATATAACATGGGATAAGAATAACATTAGGATCTATATATAACAGCTTGTTATTTTGGTTTGTAGCTAATACTGTACTGTACAATGGAGCAAGCCCCATGTTAATGAATTCTGTCTCATTTATAATTCATTACTTCTGTCAAATGCTTTCATTGGCTTTAAATAGCAAGTAAAAAATATTAAAGTGAAATTGGCTACATTACAACATATGTATACATATAATACCTGAGTTCGCAGTAAAGGGAGAGCAAGTGACTCAAATGCGGGGAGATCAACGACATATTGTCCCACACGGTGCTCTCGCCTGTTGCCGCTCTCTGCCCTGTAATCAACATTTTGATTGAAATTATGCAATAGCATTAATAACTTACTACATGGAGGGTTCAAACCCATGGCAAACCAATGGATAACACATTGACCTGCTAGTTTTAGGACTGGTTTGCCATGGGTTTGAGCCATCCAGACAGTGAATTGTTTATAACTGTGTCATTACAATAATATTAATTTTAATTCTACTCCAAATACATAATTATGATTCTTATTGTTGTTACTTTATAAATAGTGGTCATAGTAATAGTATAACTAAAACTGTATTAGCTTTAGTTCTATCCAACAGAAAAAAATAATCTACCCAAAATCCTGTGAAAATTATTGATTCTTCAGATTTTTTTTTAACACGTCAGCCATTTCCCACTGAGGCAGGGTGACCCAAAAACAAAGAAAAAACTTTCATCATCATTCAACACTTTCACCATCACTCATACATTATCACTGTCTCTGCAGAGGCACTCAGATACAACAGTTTAGAGGTCCTTCCAAACTGCCAATATCCCAAACCCCTTCTTTAAAGTGCAGGCATTGTACTTCCCACTTCCAGGACTCAAGTCCAGCTAACCGGTTTCCCTGAATCCCTTCACAAAATATTACCCTGCTCACACTCCAACAGCTCGTCAGGTCCCATAAACCATTCATAGCCATTCACTCCTATCTAACACACTCATGTACGCTTGCTGGAAGTTCAAGCCCCTCACACTCAAAACCTCCTTTACCCCCTCCCTCCAGCCTTTTTGAGGACGACCCCTACCCCACCTTCCTTCCCCTACAGATTTATATGATCTCCAGGTCATTCTACTTTGTTCCATTCTCTCTAAATGACAAACCACCACAACAACCCCTCTTCAGCCCTCTGACTAATAGTTTTAGTAACTCCACACCTAATTTCCACACTACAAATTCTCTGCATAATATTTGCACCACACATTACCCACAGATACGACATCACAGCCTCCATCCTCCTCCTTGCTGCAGCATTTACAACTCATGCTTCACACCCATATAAGAGTGCTGGTACCACTATACTCTCATACATTCCCTTCTTTGCCTCCATGGATAACATTTTTTGTCTCCACAGATACCTCAACGCACCACTCACCTTTTTTCTTTCATCAATTCTGTGGTTAACCTCATCCTTCATAAACCCATCTGCTGACAAGTCAACTCTCAAATATCTGAACACATTCACTTCTTCCATACTCCCTCCCTCCAATGTGATATCCAATTTTTCTTTATCTAAACTGGATATCACATTGAGGAGTAAGGAAGAAGTGAATGTGTTCAGATATTTGAGAGTTGACTTGTCAGCAGATGGGGTTATGAAAATAAGGACTGTAATGTATTGTCTAAAAATAAATTTGTACAGTGGACCCGATTTGAAACTTCACTCTGAATCTGCTAAGTGCCATTGAGAATTTCCCCTTAAAAAATTAGTAGGTTAGTCTATTTCAGACCAAAATACTTTTCCACAAGCACTTACAATATTATACTTACAAAATGTACGATTTGGTTTAAATCGGGTCCATGTATTATTATTACTGTATTATTATTATTATTATTATTATTATTATAATCCTGGAGGTCATGCATATCTCATGGACTGAAAATCATTACAATGATAATTACAGTATGTATTTATTTTTAAAAAGTACAGTACATATATACAATTGATATAAGAGTGACTGACATGTTTAACATAATTTGAAGAAAGCCCCCTGTTATGCAGAGTACAGCCTCTCCTCACTTAGCAACATACTACTTGTTTACCGACAACTCAGACTTACGACAGGCTCTCTGACCAGTATTCATACCTAAATATGTAATGTATATTAGACCTGATTTCCTCTATTCTGTTTATTACAATATACAGTACACTACTGTATAAACATTTAAAAATACTATACTAAAAATGTTATAAATGGTGCAATGGTGACATTAAAACAATATCATAGATGGTTGACACAAACCCACTACCATTATAGTACGTATGTCCTTGCTTAGCAACAAATTTGTTTACCGACGTGGTCTTAGGAACAGAACTCCGTCATTAAATGAGAGAGGTTGTATTCTGGACAGCCTTAAAATTAACTTATAACTAATGAACAACTACAAAATAGGAGGCTTTACAAGAATTCCATAGTTTGCAATCTTTGACACTTTACATAGCAAATTAGTTTATGATTTATGGCATTTTGAGATTTTTATATTACAATTTGGTATAACATTTGTACTGGTAAATACTGATTGTATAATAAATTATTTTTGGTTAGTTTACATGCACGTATTTCTATTAGCCGTTACGTGTACTATTTGAAAATAAATTGTATGATATGAGAGAGAGAACATCAGTATGAATGATAATGTGATGTGGATCAACAGGGTTGCTAATGATAAATTGGTCTATAATAAAATTAATCTATGCAGAGTTTAGGTCAAATTGAAGTGCTTTTTAACTATTCAGTATTTGTAATGCAGGTATCTTCTGGAAGGGAGTTCTCAATTTTAAGGCCCTTGATTTGCATGGATCTCCTAGACAGGTTGAATCGAACATGTGGTATACCAAAGAGGTATTTATTTCTTGCACTGTGTCTATGTTTTCTGTTGCAGCTCTCTAGGAAGAGTTGAAGTATGGGTTGAGGTTTAACTGTGTCCTGTGTAGTCTACCTATATAAAATGCACATTAGTTGGTGTAAATGTGTTGTATGTTGCTGGAATCTGATTACTGTACGTAAATGGTTATTCTAATATTGTAGCTGATTTCTGATAACAGTTGTGATCACATATAAATTAACTTTAGATTATTCAAAGAGATTCATGAAACAGAAGAATATTCCAGTGTATATATAAATCTTTACTTACTTGACTCGGGCTAATACACCAGTCTTGCCACTCAGTGTGACAACATCGAAGCCTACACGTTTACTTCCTTGCCTTAATTCTTGCGTGTAAAATCCCTCACAGGTTACCCGAGCTGCCTGAAGTTTTGATACTATCTTCTGAACCAATGTTGTCTTCCCGACACCTGCAAATACTAAATTTATTATTATTTATTCATAAGAAGCACTAAGCCCTTAATCAGCATCAAGAGACCCTCATTCAAACAAATATGATATATTAAATATAGGAAAATAAAAATTATTTTTGAGAATTACAGGGATATCCTAAGTTAAGTCATCATAAAAAGCTACTTTAAAGAATTGTATTCATAATGACTATACTCAGTTTATAATTGGTAAAGTTGAAATACAAATACATATCTTATTATACACTAATTATCACAGGGGACACCAATGGAAATTATTATTAGTATTATTATCATGAGGAGCTCTAAACTTGGAGGAATTACACAGGACCTGTGGGGGGGGGGATATGGAAGGCATTCAGGCTTAATTCAAGGAATTGGAGCACAGATCCAATTCCCTAGATCAAGAGCCTCTCACCAGCATCAAGGAACTTCCCTTGAGGGGACCAATGGAAATATATAATTTGCTTGACTATTATGTTATCTTAGGTTAATTCTACATGATGTACTATTTTGATGTGCCCAAAACATGTGTGCTCTTAAGACCATTGTAAAAAAAAATTGTGTTATGCATATAAAACAAAAATAAAAATTAACAATATAACAAGTGTTCAGCTCATATCTGAAAGGACTTGGGTTCAATCCCAGGTAGGGCGAGAAAATTAGGCAAATCTCCTAACATCTACTGCCTTTCTTCACCCGGTAGTAATGAGGGACCTAGAAATTAACAGTTAGTTGAGAATTAGAAGTTAGTTACAGATTAGAAGTTAGAAATTAGCAGTTGACAGTTGACAGTTTTGGGTTATCCTGAGAAATTTACACATATGTTACTATGTATGATAATTTGTGTAACTGTATTTATGTGCTCACCTAACTGTGGTTCCAGGGGTCGAGTCATAGCTCCTGGCCCCGTGTACCTGTACCCAAATAAACTTAATAGAATAGTGTTATGGGTTGGATCCTGGAAGAGGGCTAAGGACCCCAGTGGGAATCTCTGGTTTCTTGGCTTATTATTTCTCCAAGGATTATTAATTCGAATATTATTATTGTTACAATCAAAACTAAGCGCTAAACCCACAAGAGACATACAGAATAATTCGAATAAAATTTCAATTTTCTCCCAAGGTCCCCGATGGAAAAAAAAAAAAAGCCACATTGTTATTTGCCTATCGTAGGTTCTGTCCTACATAATTTACTATCTTAAAATCATTGTAAAAAGTGTCAAATCACATACGAGGCCTAAATAAGAGCGTACTACAAGTTATAATTAATCTACCTGGAGGTCCAGTTACTGCAACATGTCTATAATTTAGAGCCATTGTTAATTATACACAACTGGTGGGCTCCTGAAGGTTGTTCAAGACAGAGTTCAGGTGAAGCCACCTCTGTAGAAATAGAGATTATTATTATCATCCAATATTTACTTTGGACATTATTGCTTACAGTATATAAAAATAACAATACTCGTCTGTGAGCAACATTCCAATGGTGTTGCCACTGGCATTGAAACTTAAAATTATTATTATTTAATATCTCTTGCTTTGTGTTTTTTTTTTCAGTATTTTTGTTTTGGTAATTCTTGATTTTTATCTTTAAGTTACAATGTCTTAAAGTAGATGTAATTAATATTAGTAAGTAAAGTAAATTTATTTAGGTACAATTTTATACAATTTTTCGATGGTTACAATTGCCTTACGTAGTAACATATGTGTAAATTACCCAAATTAACCAAAAAAAAGTCAAAGTGACTTACTTCCGTAATGGTCTTCAAGTGTTTGACAGAACATCGCATTCTGTATACAGTTCAGGTTCAAGCACAGACATGTACAGTTCAGGTTCAAGCACAGACATGTAAAGTACAGGTTCAAGCACAGACAGGTAAAGTACAAGTTCAAGAACAGACATACAGTACAGGTGCAGGTACATAAAAATTAACAAATTTGGAGTTTTACATTAAAATTATTATGAAAAGAAACCTGCATATGTATATACTTATTTCCCCTCCCCAGGAAGTTAATTCTGTTTTATCAAAATATAAGAACATAAGAAATAAGGAGCACTGCAGCAGGCATACTAGCCCATGCTAGGCAAGTCCCAGTACCTACTGACCCATGCTAGGCAGGTCCCAGTACCTACTGGCCCATTCTAGGCAGGTCCTAGTACCTACTGGCCCATGCTAGGCAGGACCCAGTACTTACTGGCCCATGCTAGGCAGGTCCCAGTTACTACTGGCCCATGCTAGGCAGGTCCCAGTATCTACTGGCCCATGCTAGGCAGGTCCCAGTACCTACTGGCCCATGCTAGGCAGGTCCCAGTACCTACTGGTCCATGCTAGGCAGTCCCAGTATCTGCTGGCCCATGCTAGGCAGGTCCCAGTAACTGCTGGCCCATGCTAGGCAGGTCCCAGTACCTACTGGCTCATGCTAGGCAGGTCCCAGTACCTACTGGCCCATGCTAGGCAGGTCTCAGTACTTACTGGCCCATGCTAGGCAGGTCCCAGTACCTACTTGCCCATGTTAGGCAGGTCCCAATATCTACTGGCCCATGCTAGACAGGTCCCAGTACCTACTGGCCCATGCTAGGCAGGTCCCAGTTCCTACTGGCCCATGCTAGGCAGGTCCCAATATCTACTGGCCCATGTTAGGCAGGTCCCAATATCTACTGGCCCATGCTAGGCAGGTCCCAGTTCCTACTGGCCCATGCTAGGCAGGTCCCAGTACCTGCTGGTCCATGCTAGGCAGGTCCCAGTACCTACTGGCCCATGCTAGGCAGGTCCCAGTACCTACTGGCCCAAGCCAGTAGTACTGGCTTGGGCCAGTTTCTACATTTGACATTTTGCATGGTTAAAGTAAGGACTAACTGATTATCTCACACCCATAACACGTCTAATGATGGTTTTCCAATCCAGTTTTAATGTCATACTCCATATATTAGGGTTTCTCTTTCATACTTCATCATGCAGGAAGGTTTTCATTATATATTCCATTACATAGAATGATTTCCCTATAAAACTACGAAAAAAATCAAATTTTTTCTCATACTCCGTCACATTGGACAGTTTCCCCTGTCATACTCCATCACAGCAGCTGGTTTTCTCCTGTCAAACTCTTTATCACACAAGACGGTTTTCCTGTCACAATTTTACAGGATGTTTTTTTGTCATACTATATCAGGGTGGTTTTTCCTTTTATTTTGTGCCTTAAACAGTCTGGTTTTACTGTCATACTCCATCACACGGCTACTTACATAAAGTAATGGAATCCACCACTACTGTGACAACCACCACTCATAAAGAACTCATAGAATAGGGTAGTACACTGAGTGTACCCATGTAGCTATCATATAGAATAGGGTAGTACAGTGCCCATCATGTAATTATATACAGAATAGGAAGCACACTGTGAGTATGCTCACCATGTAGCTCTTATATAGAATATGGTAGTATACAGGGTGTATCCGATACCCACCATATGTCTATCACTGCGAAGTCTTCCCACCATTCGAGGCCTGGTCATGTATCGGGCCACGTGGCGTTGACCCCCGGAACACTCTCCAGGTATGTAAGTCGCATACAGAATAGGGTAGTACACTGCAGGTACATTATTAGCGCTTTAAATAAGAAATCTCACTTTTCCACAAGAATACTTTTCTTGACATACATAATAGGTCGCCTACTGCCAGCACCGTGCTGGGGTAGCAGTGTGTCATATCCACTGATTCTTGGAATTTTATAATGCTTCCTGTAGCTTCAGTACCTAAGTTACAGACAATTATTTAGTTGTAATACTGAGGTTCGGATATGTTCCCAGAATTTTTAAAGAGTTTGTCTATTTAATTCTAGTTTAGGTTGTTAATTAATGCATCTAAATATTTATTAAGAAGTTCTTCTTTTTCTTTTCTTATTATACGTGTAGTGAAAACTTTTTTTTTTTAATTTATTAATCCCGTAGAATTGAACTGAACCCCAGAATTGAACTGAACCCCAGAATTGAACTGAACCCCAGAATTGAACTGAACACCTGAATTGAATGCAGCTCTTTAGATTATGAGCCAAACGTTCTGCCATTGATTCCACCTTCGTTCATATATCTTTCCGTCCCTGTTTATTTGGGCCTTCAATCGATTATATGTTTATATTAACAGCATTTTTTTTAGTTTTATTGGCTAGGTGTTCCAATTCATGTTCTGCTTGGGTATACAAATATTAGTAAGCTAATTTTAGACACATAAGTACAATTATCACACATGGTGTGAATTTCCAGTTGTTTTCGTACACGTAACTCATGTTAATTTACAAGTTGAATATATGTTGTGGCTCTGCCTTATAATAAGCATATATGACTAGAATATTATACCGTCTTGTGTGAGAGTAGTAACTAAGTACAAGAGACTCCAGCTCTGATGGAAAGAGTCAAATAACATTTACAGCTCTCACTCTTACTTAATAAAATGTCATGGAGTTCAGGGTATGTGTAAAACGTTGTTCTAATTGTTCCATTAATTTGTCTGAAGACATCCTGTGTGAAGCTGTATGACATGAAACCTATTTTATGTGATGGTGTATGACATGAAACCTATTTTATGTGATGGAGTATGACATGAAACCTATTTTATGTGATGGAGTATGACATGAAACCTATTTTATGTGATGGAGTATGACATGAAACCTATTTTATGTGATGGAGTATGACATGAAACCTATTTTATGTGATGGAGTATGACATGAAACCTATTTTATTGTCATGACTGAAACTATTTATGTGATGGGTATGACATGAAACCTATTTTATGTGATGGAGTATACATGAAACCTATTTTATTGATGGATATCATATGAACCTATTTTATGATGGAGTGACATGGAACCCAGTTACGTGTTGTAGCATAATATAAAAAAAAACATTTTATGTGATAAAGTATGGCATGAAATTCATATTATGTTATGTAGCATAACATAAAACCCATTTTATGTGATGAAATACGGCATGAAATTCATGTTATGTGATGGAGTGTGACATGATGGAGTATGGCATGAAACCCGTCCTGCAGGATGGAATGACAGGAAACGCACCTTGAATGGGATGCATGAAACCTCTCCTGCGTTATAGATGCGTTATGTAACTATATTGTTCTATCAGTGTATATTATGATTAGATCAGGGTAGCTATACATTGCGCCTTGTCAAATTTTAATAACATTAAAAACTAATGTTTGATCAAATAAAATCGTGTACATTTTTCCTAGAGTCAGTTGTCCTTGTCATGAATATTCTTAGCTAATATTATTTCTAAAAAAAGTTACCATTATACTCTTATGTGTATATACATTCATGTGCTTGTGTTTGTTTGCTAATGCATAGGAGTATTCAGCCATAAGTTGGAAAAAACTTATTCTGATATAGAATTATTATAAGTAAATTTACTTTACGTACAGGTACACAAGTACAATTATCATACGTAATAACATGTATAAATTACTTAAGATAACCCAAAAAAGTCACTTATAGATAAAATTTTATTAGGATTTTTAACCCCGGACGGTTAGCAAACCAGGATAATCCAGGATGCAACCCACACCAGTCGACTAACACCCAGGTACTTACTTGGTTGCTAGGTGAACAGGACAAGGGGTATAAGGAAACACGCCCAATGTTTCACCCTTGCCGGGAATCGAACCATTGACACTCGGTGTGTAGAGCGTTACCTACCAGGCCATGAGCCGCCTTTGTGGTCCATGTAATATCTTATTATTTAAAGCCTAGCTATAAGATAAGAAAGTAAGTTTATTCAGGTATACACAAATACAGTTACACAGATTATCATACATAGCAGCATATGTGTAGAGAACCTGGGATAACTCCCCAAAAAAATCAAAGTGACTATTTCCATTGGGCCCTTTGACAGCATATCTAACTCAAAATAATGCGTGTATCCCCTCTATATACATGGTTTAGCTTTAAAAACGTGAACTTTTGTTTTGTTTTTTCTCATGCAAAAAGAAAATTAGAAGTTTAAAAAAATTATATACATTTATTTATCCATGTGGAAAAAGCTCTCACAGTCCTACTGCAAGTCATATCCTGCGCACGATGCCAATGAATAAGAAAATTCCACATTGGAAGTTCTGATGTTTAAAATGTATAGTATATGCAGTCGTATTTAATGGTGCAAAAGAGGTAATTTAAATATGAATGATATTTCATACGAAAAATGCCATTTTAAACACAGTCTTTAAGTAAATAAAAAAAATAGTTGGAAATC